>CAXAMN010022317.1:92480-171374 GCA_963970005.1 Durusdinium trenchii | reverse complement strand
GATTTGATGAGTATACATGTATATGAGAGGATTTGGGGTGGGGGGGGTCGGAATGCTCATCGATGTTCCGGCGGAAAAAAGCAGAACTGGGCGATGCTTTCATCGAATGGTTGGTGTCGGCATCATCGAAAACGGGAGGTCGCTGCAGGATGTCTGACTTTGGCCTGCTGGGTGCAGGAGAACTCCCAAAAATACACACCCAGCTGATCGCTGGAAGTGGCCAACGCGGATCCTGGCCTTACAGTGTGGCTGGTCTTACTGCGACAACCAATTCTTAAGGGCGAAGGGGGCAGGGGGCGTTGTTTTTCGTGATGACCATATAGATAATTACCAGGATGCCGCAGGGCAACATGTTCATGCACCAACGGGGAGGCTTGGAAGACCAGCTGTTGCTTTTTTCAGACGCTGCGCGTGACCAGGAAGCAAGTGTTGGCTGGACCGGTTGGACCATGTCGGATGGTCATCTTAAACCTCCAGCAGACTGTTCGTTCTGGGGTCTTCAGAAGCCCAGACCCGACCGGGACGGACTGCCAGGACGGACTGCCGAGAAGCCGGAAACCGAGGTCCCCGGGGTGGTTGGATATAGCAGGGGTTCAGTTGATCGGCATCTAGTGGGTGGTGTCAACCCACTTGAAGATTGGATCAAAAAAAACCTACTAGCAATGGCCTCCAACCTACAAGCAATGGCCTCCAACCCAAATAGTGATAATCATCCCAAATGAAGGGTTGAAAATACTAAATACATGCACATATACATATACCACCCAGGCATATGATCGTCCCAGTCCCCGGTCATGTCTGGGTTGGGAACCCCAGATTGCAAGCGACGGGGTTTGCCGATGCCGACATGCTTCCCATGAAAGCTCCAAACAGTGCTAGACATCTTAGGGAGGACCATAATAGCATCTGAATCTACCACAACCAGCACCCTCCAACAGGTGTTTTGTGATGACAACAGCTGTCAGAACCATAGCATCTGAAGCATCCACACCTGCGACTCCCGGCGGCTGCTGAGGACGCCAGGGCACCTGGGAATGGCGGGGGAAGGCACCCAGAAAGGGACCGCCGTTCCTGAAGAAATGGCCGTCCCGTCGGTTCTGATTTTTTCTCGGTGCAAGTCTAGAAGGAGCAAAAACATTCACATGGGCGTCTTGTTGGTGGAAAGAAGGACTACAATATATAGTCAACCAATGGAATGAACAAACACTTCGGACATGTCATTTTGAAGATATCTTTTTGAACGGGTGGCTCAAAAGGGTTAAATTCTATGACAAGTCCGAGGTGTCCTTGTCATGTCCAGAAGTCCAGGGTCCGAGTTTGAGGACATGTACAAATCAACAAACCACAACAACAGCAACAACAACAACAACAACGACAACAGCAGAAGCACGTCGTGCACCAGTTCGTGGTTTCTCCAGTTCGTGTTGCTCGGGACTCAGTCACGGTGCACGAACCCAGCACGGACACGAACCCAGCACGGTGCGCGCGCCGGGAGGGTCTCCCCCCCACGGACGTCCGGTTCCACCCGGGACCCACGGTCGGGGTGGTGCATGGACGGGGCTGACACCCTAAGTCGGGGGTCGTCTTGGTATAAAACGGTTCTCTCACTAGCCACTTGGGCATTGAAGGATACTCGAGCTGGGGATTTGGAATTTGTAGACCGTTGATGTCCCAGCACGCGATGCACATCCATATATACAAGCGTATGCAATTTCCGGGGAACAAACATGGTGGGTCACGCCAATTCCGATTCCCCATGTTGAAAAGATACAAAACAAAACACTCACTGGACAGACATCATTGATAGTAGATCCCTCGCGCAGGGTTCCGCTAACCTTCCCAGAGAGTCCCATGACTCATCTTACCCTGAGTGATGGAGTATGACTGTCAAGGTGATGGCAAAATGAGAATTAGTTCATGCAAATCCTCCCCGCTTCTTCCCGTTTCTGGCGTGCCACGCCAAACCACACGCGTTCCGCTGTGACTTCAGGCGCCTCCCGCGTCGCTCCATGCCGCGCGAGGGCCGGGAAGCCGTAGACGGCTGCCGGCTGCAGGGCGCTGAGCAGGTGAAGGGTGAGGACCTAAGACGGGCCGGCTGAGCAGGGCCCCGTGACGTGCTTAAGTCTCACCCTCTTCCAGCAGAGGTTGAAGAACCCTAGTTCGACTATCCTATAGGTACCGTTGGTAGGGTCCTAGTTCAGGTCACTTAACCTCTGTTGGTTCAGGCAGGTCCGGGAAGACCGTGGCAAGATCTGCTACAAACAAAAGCTGAGGGGGAATGTAGAATTTACCCAGTGTGTGGGGCAAACCGCCTTTTAAAAAATATGTTGTTCTTGTTCTTCTTCTTCTTCTTCTTCTTCTTCTTCTTCTTCTTCTTCTTCTTCTTCTTCTTCTTCTTCTTCTTGATCGTTGCCTGGGCAGGGTCTCCCCCAATTTCTTTAATTTTGCCTCATGTGCCCTACCTCTACCTCCCCTCAGCTTGATGCCATCCCCAGGTCCCACGAGTCCGAGAAGTCCCAGAAGACGACCGGAGCCGGGACACGTTCTGACTGGCCACGCAGCTCCCCGGCGGCAGCGGCCGCGCCGCGGCCTCCGTTGGTGGCGACCGGCGGTCGCCCCGTGGGCGAGCTTCGAGTTCGCACGCTTCGGCTTGGTGTTTCGGGCGGAAGGGGTCCTTGACATCGGTCGAAAAGGGCGGAAAAAGGAGGTCGGACCAGGAGTCACGTTCGACGGGGTGTTGTTGAGTCCCTAAGTGAATGGATAACGGGCACCCCTAACCTCCATGGATAGCACCCCTTTGTGACTGCTGGGAGAAGAACGAAGTGAATTCTCGACTTGAGAATGGATGAACACAAATCAGGTGTCCTGACCGACCTGACGCCAAATGGTGTCCCTTTTGGGGGGTCCCAAGAGATGTCGCGGCGATTTCGGCGATCGTGAGCAGCTTTGACCAAGCTTCAATGGTGGCAAACAGTGCAGTAGTTGTTCAACAACTCTCACAACGCCACTCGATCCATGAGTATCCTCAAACAAACATATTTGGAGTTGGCCGTCCCTGTTTCTTTTTGTGCTTTGAAGCTCCTTCTCCAAAGTGTTCGTTGGCAAAGAATGGTATTACCCCATATGAATCCGGGCCCTCAAATACGTAGGATTTGAGGGGTCCCCGACCCCTGCCAAGGTGTCGGGTCCGAACCCTGTCATGGAGGGCCCAGATTCTTAGGGTAGTACAGGGTCGGCCTTTGAGGAACTGATCCATTTCGACATACCTCCAAAAATCTCCGACAGCTCCAGTATACGGAGGAAGTTTTGTCGGATTATGGAGCTCAGCAACTGCCAATCTGTTGGCGAACTTTGCGAACTCCAGGCAGAACTACCTGGACCCGACTTCAAGTACCTTAGAAAATGGGATATGACCCCGTAAATAAATAGTACTTGTACCCATTTTCAGAGGTACGAACTGAGACTCCAGGTATATCCTCAGGATTGCCCAGGAAGGCTTCATCTTCATCTGTCTTCACAGCTCGTTCCCCAACCTCAGGGCCCCCTCTGGCCAACGCAACATGGATCGCCCAGGAACTGCTGTGATCACGTCATCCTGCAAGGAGCCTGGAAACTGCCGTGGACGGCGCGAACATCCACGTGGCAATGATCGTTGGTTGGGGTTCCACGCGTGTGATTTCGCGTTCCTTTTGGGCCCAAGAATGCTAGGCATCTCTGCAAATCCTCTCTCTCTCCCCTCGCATTGAATCTCCAAACATCACAAAGGATGATCTGTTCTGTCATTCGATCTGGCATGTAAGCCTCGATCAACCTTCCATGTGACTTGCGTTTAGATCAAAGTGGTAAACTCACCTAAAACTTACTTCCCTAAGGATCCGGACCCTCAAAAACAAGGGTTTTGAAGGTACAAACCCCTGTGAACAGCAGGATTCGACCCCTTCAAAGGTGTCGGGTCCAAGGATCCTTAATTAGGGTTCTTTATTCCTACTGGTCCCATCAGAGTTTCATGCCCTGCCACTCTGCTCGCTCTGCCACTCCGCCCGGCCTGCCACTCCGGACGCCACCGCGGGCGTCGTCGCGGCCGTGGCGGCGCAGGCGAAGGAGAGCAGCGGCGGCGCTTCCAGGCGCAGGCTGCGGGCGCCTTGGCGCATCCGAGGATCGGTGTGGATGGTCTTGACCACGATCCATGGAGGCCCAGCGGAACTTGGAGGGGATGGATGGCACACCCCCTCGCCCTGCCTGTCACATACACTCACTGCAAAAAAAACACATTCCTTTTGAACCTGCTGCTTGCATGTATTTACCTTGTTCCCGTGCTTTTCGACGTGTGCACGGCACCTGAAACGACCTGGGTGCCAATTCCCAGCAGCGCTTCTATCTTGCTTCCGTCGCGACGCTCGCTCGCTCCCTCGCTTCCTCGCTCGGTCCTCGCTCGCTCCCCCTGCGACCCCTCCGCCCCGACCCAGCTCGGGGACCTTCGACCGCTGGCATGGCAAAGAACACCTCAGCACGTCGGACGTTCCGGCGCCCTTCGACCCACCTGGGACGTTCCCGTGGACCCAAACGGGGGACAGATGGACCGGACTGGCTGGTAACGGACTGTTGGCTTCACCAAATCCAAGCAGATGCAACGATGACAAGCAGTGCACATGTTCGAAAGCAAAAAGAGAAACCAAAGAACCGTGGTCCAGCACCACGTTAGGGTGTCCAGACAAATAGCCGATGTCAAGGGGGTGTCCATTCACCGCCCCGACTGGGGGTCCAGGGTGGTGCGTTGAGACATTACGTGTTCAATCTGTCTCCGAAACCAATTGAGGGGGGCGAGGTGAGACACTGACTGCTGGGCAACCCGCATCGGGGAGCTCATCGGACTCACCATTTGATCCACTCCTCCCTGCCAGCAACATCTGCGTAGTATACCCTATAGCATGGAATGCAACACCTTTCTGTGATTCCTACAAGGTGCAAATTCCCTCCTTCCAACCAAAACAACAACATCAGAATTGATCCAGAATCCTCGCAAGAGGCCAAAAAGCACCAAGAATGGCCCACGTTGATCCAGCGAATTCCGTGTCGTGGGCGAAAGGCACAGATTCCAGTGGCCCTTCTCGACTGGAAAGCCCTTTGCTTCGGGTCCGGTTCCGGCGCCGGACCCCCGCGAGGCCGTTTCCCACCCATCGTGTTTCATGTCCAGGCAGAAGGGGACCGAAGAATTTCGCCCGGAACGTCACCAGTCCAGCAGTCACAAGACGGGGTGCTATCCATGGAGGTTAAGGGTGCCCATTATCCACTCACTTAGGGACTCAACAACACCCCTTTGTGACTCCTGGGTGAAACATATTGAATAAAATCCCCAGAAGTCCAGTTCGACGATTTGTCGGCACCACCCGGAGAACAAGGAAGTTCCAGAACTCGGATCACCGTTCATCAGACCGTTTTAAAAATGGTCGACTGGACTCCCAGGGAAATACTATACCCTAAGGATCCGGACCCTCAAAAACAAGGGTTTTGAGGGTACAAACCCCTGTAGAGGATTCGACCCCTTCTATGGAGGGACCAAGGATCCTCAGGGTGATCCACCACACACATCTGTCCTACGGACGGTCTGTCGTACGCGCCTCGTCTAGGCCCAGTCTGGGGCCCTTCCACGAACCGTCGGGGGTACCGCTGTTGGTCATGAATCCGCGCGGAACCGCGACCACGACCACGACCGTCGCGCAACTCCGTCCACTCGTCGTCCCAGGCACGGCCACCTCGAAGCTGGCGCCGGGCACGTGGACGTCGGAGGTCACCCAGAGCCGTCGGAAGGGCACAGTACGATCGAAGCTGCCGATGTTTCCTGCCCATGGCGAGAGGTGAGACGAGACCGGGTGTGGCTTCGTGTGTGGAGTTGTCTTGAGGTGGAAGACCCTTTGGGGCTAAAGATCTCGTATATAACCCAGACACGACCTGTCCATAGGATGCCAGGATGGACTGCCACCCCAGAGGTCGACCCCCCTGGTCACCACCACCCCGGTCCGGTCGGCCGCTTCGAGAGGCAGTCCGTCCTGGCAGCCCCAGACAGGTCGTGTCTGGCTAAAGAGTCTATGCGGTTGGTTCTTGCGTGGCCTGATTGGGGAGCCAAGACCTGGTTCGGTCCAGATGTGCTGGGATGGGGAGCCAAGACCTGGGGGAGGTGAGAGCGTTTAGAGGAATTGGGCATCACCACGTCCCTGTCTCTCACAAGGTGAGTGTCCCAAATGAAGAACCATCCGTCATGAAGAACAGGCTCCGTCACTGCTCCTGTCGCAGGCTCCGGACTTCGATGCGACGACTTCAGAACGAACCATCCGTCATCGAGAACAGGCTCCGTCAGCAACGGTCCAAACCATCAGCCATCAGTCGCTCGGGCAGTGGGTCTGAACCGGTGCTCTCCGACCCGTGCGACGCAGTGCGACGGCGAAGTGAGGGGCTGTTTCCGACACCAGCACAACCCGACCAAAACATCACCATGGAAGTGGAGTTCACCTCCACCTGCTTCGGTAAAAGGAAAGTAATAGGAAAAATCGTCCAATTTCAGGGACACAAAGCTTCATCCACCTCCAGTCTTTGTGACTCAAAGCGTACCTGGAATTGATTGCAATGCCTTTGCAGCCTTTGTCTTTGCGTTGACTCCGTCCTCGCCGACAAGTCTCTACTCCGACAAGTCTCTGCCGTGTTTTTCATCCAGCGCCTCCAACAGAAAGCTTTCAAGTACGTTCCCTGAAAGAGCTTCACCACTTGAAATCCGTCATCCGTCACCACCAAGGGGGTGCCTATTGGAGGAAAGCTTCGAAGTATTTTCCCACCGGTCTTTGGTGCATATGGATTTCATGGTCTTTCTGGGCCATGCGGCCAGGCCATCCATGATTGGCCCGAAAAAAGGGAGTTCCCAACTGTGTAACAGAACTGATGGGGGTAACTGAGTTACGGTAACTGTTTCAAAATCCATCTCCAGTTTGCACTTGCCTACTTGCCCAATCTATACTCTTGATTAATATTGATGAATAAACCCCCCATATGAAGAGGACTTCCAGTTCAAATGGACGGATTTATTAATCAAGAGTCTACATTATATATATATATATATTTACCAGCAGTTCCAAGGAGGTGGCTACTGGAGATTAGGGGTGTCAATTATCCTAAACGCCATCCTTTTGTGACTCCTGGTATAGGTTTTTAGTTAGTGTATTTCTCCCAGGGAAACGGGCCATCATCATCCGCATCCCCGCCATCTCCTTGTGCCGCCAAAAGCTTCCCAGAGGCCGACCAAAGCTCCAGCCTGCCGGTGGAGGAAGAGGCACTGGAGCATCGACGGCAACGACTTCTTGACAAGGGTATCCAAGAGGTAAAAGGGCATCGCTACGCAACCAATTCCAAGCACCAGTCCACCACGCACCCAAGAAAGACACAGTCGGATGGGCGACAGAGGGTTGAGCAGAAGGGAAAGGACTTCCCAAAGCGAGGCCTTCTTGCCAAACCTTGTTGGCCTCCTGACTTCCATTCCATGTATTGGCCCTCTGCCGTCCACGGTTTCTTATCAGCTATTTGTTCACTTCCTTTTTGGGCTCTTGAAAGTTCCTGTCCAACCACAATAGACACACTTCGCAGAGCACAGCCGCACCCAGGGCTCTTCGTACCGCAACAAGATCCAATCTCCTTTTGGCCCGCAATCGCCGTGCCCTTGAGGCTGGAGGCGGGGAGCAAATGCGCTGCAATTGCACCATCACCGTAATCAAACATAAGCAAGCATGAGGACGCAGCAGGGAAGACTTCGGGAAGGGACAAATAAGATGATGATTGGAGCCTGAGTGGGCGGATATGCATGCCAGTGAGATTCAGTGATGGAGTGTGCACCCAGCGCCTGCCAGGCCTAAACACAACTAGCAAAGTAGACAGGTGTGGATGGCCATCTGCCGTGTCTTGCCCTGAATATTATGGAGACAATGCCTGGCGATACAATGGAAATGAAAAACGACTGCCACTGGGCTCTTCTGGCACCCTATATTTACGGTTTTCATCTGCATTCAGCAGGCGTTTCACGCCTGCCATGGATGAGTGCATATTTAAAATATTTTGCAACTGCCCTGATGTGACCCGCCGTTTGCTGCGGGCGCCCGCTGCCCTGGGCTCGTCCAATCAAGGTTTGCGTATGCATCAGGACCAACCGAGTTCAGTTGCAGGTTTGCGGTTGAACTATGAAAGTGAAAGGGCCAAAAACCCATAGGCTAACAAACCTTGAGAGGCTTTCGGGCAAAGACTAGAAGAAAAGGAAGGGTGGGATCAAGGTGCGGCGTGGGAGGAGATGAGTGTAAAGGTGTGCGGGACAAATGAGCCAGCGATGAAGCCCTGTAAGACCAAACACTCCAACTGTGATAATGTAGACTCTTGATTCATAAACCCACCCAACTGAATTGAAAGTCCTCTTCAATGGGGGGGCTGATTAATCAAAAGTCTACATTACCGTAGAATCCGTAGAAACACCAATGCCAAGTGGTAAAGTGAAAGAGGGGTCACCACCTCATGGTCAGCGCAGGCCTCCAAGGCTCGACGGCTTCCTCTTCCGGAGGAGCCCAGCGCACGGCCACGGAGACATCCATGGCCACGCTCTCCACATCGTCTGGGAGGATGAAGAGAGGGATGGCCGAAGGTTGGAGGTGGCACGCCGCGCTGTCTTTTCAAACCCCCTAACTGAAAAAAAGCGAAGGTTGAACAGCGTAATCCCGAGTACCGATTGAAAAACGGACCCCAGCTTTAAAAAAAATCATGTCGGAACCCCCTAATTTCGGCTTATATTTGGTTTCAAGTTGCCGCCCTTTAAAGCCGCTACTAAACTACCAACATGGCCGATTTTTGGGGTAGATGTTTTATTAGGTGCCAAAAACCACCATAACTGCCCACCTCTGTCCACCCTGTCTATCCTTCCCCCAATGGCACGTACTCACGCAAACGCACTTGCCACCGAGGTCACGCAAAACCGCATGGCACAGCGACATCACCTTTCGAAAGCTTTAGTTGCTAGTCTAGTGAAGAATTCTATAATAATAAGAGTTTACTAAAGGATGTTATATAAAGAGTTCCTGGGTGACTCTTCCCAGGTGACCCTATTTTGGACAACCCCGATTTCAGGGATCCCCTATTTAACAATATGCACCCGAGGTTTTCTTAATAGGGGGGGGGCCCGTTTTTTCTAATATGTGGAAGGGATTAATGATATCGGAAACATTCGGAAACCATAGAGAACAATTTATCCGAATCAGAAAGGGAGGTCACTGCAGCAGGGGGACGGTGGTCCGAAAGAAGAGTTTCTCGTGCAGAGTTCACCCAGTGAGGCAGCGGCTTGATCAACCCGAAGTGTCCAAGAAAAGCTTCCACCGTTGGGGCAGCGACCGGAAAAAGATTGGGCCTCCCTCCGATCCAACAAGCCGGCCCACGCGCTGGGCTTCAAAGACTCACAAAGACCCTCCACAGCCCAGCCACCGCCCCGGCGAAAGGCCCTCGGCACCATCCATCCATCCATCCATCCATCCATCCACCCCTCTCCGCGCCCGTCGCATCGCTATCTCCGCGCCTTGAAAGTGCAGCACCGTTGCAGTGCCGTTGCCCTCCACGCGGCTGCGCGTGGGCGCCAGGCCCAGCGCGCGGACGCTCGCGGCGTCAAAGGGGGAGGGGAACGTGAAACCTGCCGCGGTTGCAGCTTCGCGCGGACCGGCGGCCGTTTGCGGTGGGAGCGGGCGCCGTTTCCGGTGCAGAAGAAGTGAAGGGATGGTGGTGATGGTCTCCGAGTGAAGGGAGGTCTCCGAAAAAAAGGGGGATGATGGTGATGGTCTTGTGATCACCAGAAATCAGTCAGAAATCGATGGTAGATGGGTGTGTAATCTCATGGACACCTGGATCTTCACAACCGAACTTGATTCCCCGCGTTGCGACTCGGTCACTTGCGGCTCTGTAAGTTCGGTCGGATGGGGCTTCAAAGTTCGGTCGACGTTATACCCAGACGCGACCCTGGACCCTCCGTTCAGTAGGGGCCGGACTCTCATCTTGGGCTGTTTGGAGCGTCTGGGTAAGAGATTTGCCGGTGCCAACTCCGCCACCTTCGGATTGAATGCGCGGAGCCCTGGCACCACCCAATGATCTTCCACCAGTCCCTCACCCCTCCCACCCCTCCCCAAGCACCTCCCACGTCTTCCGTGTCTCCACCCAAACCCAAACCTCCGACTCTGCACCTGGTGGCGCGTGGAGCTTCAGCGAGCCGCCGGCAGAGAGCACGGCGCCCAGGGGCACGCCATCCACTTGGATCTGCAGAATCTCCAAGGCCCTGAAGGATCTCTCGTGCGTCCGCCACGTCGGTCGCGAACCGAAACCCACCCGAAACGCGCCACCGGGCGTTCCTCCGTTGAACCCGCACCCGGTCTGTTGAGTGGGAAACAAAGGGTTTTGGCGTGGAAAGCGCGAGGTTCCCGCCCCCCTTTTGGTGGTTTTCCGCGGCGTGGCTCGCGGGAGAGGAGAGGAAGTCTCTGGGTTTTTGGGGGAGAGGAGGGCTCTGCTGGCCACGGGAGACGACATAGGCTGAGCTGGATGGAGAGTGAATTGTGTGTGTTGACATGTGTTGACGTCATGTTGTCGCACATGGCCACTGTGGACCTGGTACGGCTTGAAAAGGGTCCACAGAAGTCCACAGAAGTCCACTGGGCATGCCGGATGTAGAAACAACACCCGTTCTGGGGGAGAAGACATGCGTATTGAGGGGCTCGACGTCATTGAGGGATGCCCCAAAAAAGGATTCTAATTGGAGGATCTTACACCACAAAACCAGGTCATCCATACCAAAAGAGGTTGAGAGACCTTATAAGACCCTGTAGTGGTACATATGGGATGGGCGAAAAAGGGCTATTCAACCTCTCTTGGTATCTTTTAAGGTTTAATGGTGGAAGGCTAGGGGATGGACCTCAAAAGAGAGTGGTTCCATACGCCCATGGCCCTCGAAACCACACACATCTGGACCGATTCCGCTTGTTACTAGTAGCTTCTTCTTGCTAGCAGCGATGGCCTCCACCTAGTAGCTTCTAGTTACTTGCTATGCAGAAGGGCACATCTCGTCACCACTCGCTTCACACCATTCACATCCATTCACGATTCTACCCCTACAAGTCCAGCCTGACCTAGTAAAACCAGCTCGCTTGCTTGAAGTGTTTTTGTATGACCAACTCCAGTGAGGTCATTGGCCTGTAGAGTATTCATTCTTTTGGACCATCAGGTGAGTCTATTCCACAGAAATGGCGGACTCGCACCAGGCTATGTTCATGGAACACCTGACGCAGCACGAGCGCGCCCCCACCGGACGTTCCCCTACCGGCAAGCCTGATGAACACAAGGTGAACCACCACACAGGTACCCAGAGTTAGGGTGGGGGAAAAAACTAAGGTCATCCCAAGCGTCATCCCTAGTTGCAACAAACTCCTGGTAAGTCCAGGAGCATGACATGCAATCACACCGCAAGCACTGCTCCGTAACCCGCTCCGTAACCCGCTCCGGATCTGTTCCCGCTCCGTGCTGCGCGGCGGCAAGAGCTCGTGGGTCTCCGCCCAAGTCTGCTGCAAAAGCCATGGCCTCGGGTGCATCGAGAAGGGGCGCCATGAGGATCAATCCTCCGGTCCGCCACGAGGATCTCGGGTCGCCCCAAAAGCGCGGCAGCCTTCCGCGTCAGGTGTGGAGCGTCTCCCAAAAGCTCCGAAACATGTTCTGGAACACCTCCTAAAGAAGGAGAACGAAAAAAACGATCCTCTTCCAAACTGCTGTGCCTCCCAAACTGTGCGAAAAATTTGGGAAAGAATCAACCGACGCCAGTGGACTCCATCTGGTCCCAGCAGCCCCAGCGTGGTCTCATTCTCTGCCTCGTGCACCACGAGGCGCTCCACACGGAGCTCTGACCTGGGTTCGTACCCGGCTCCCGCGCAAAGGGCGAGCAGGTACCCCCAGACACTCCATGGGGCTGCCATATATATGCCTACATTGACCCCGAAAACCACTCGAATGTAGGCATACTTGTATCTTCCAACGTTGGCAGAAATTCTGCCTGTTCATCCATAGTTGGCAAGCCATAGTTAGCAGAAATTCTGCCAACGTTGGAAGATACAGGTATATGGCAGCCCCATGGATCGTGTCCTCTCATTGACGGAGCCACAAGGAATCCCTGGGTGGTGTGGCTCGTCCCATCGGCCGTGGAAAGCTTCGGATGGAGCGACCGAGTGACTCGGAGTTGAAATCCCATCTCTCAAGGGGATCTGGGACAGGCGGTCAGCCGTGGCCTAGATCCAGGGGACAAGTTCGGACATGGAAGGACCAATGGGATGACCCCAACGCTCGGTTTTGACGTTCATCCGATGTGACCGGGTGGGGTGTCCACCCCCCTCTATCCTTTCGTGCGGAACCGGCTGGTCCATGGAACTGGTGGTTCAGTTTCTTTGGGAAAGACGAGAAGAGTACCAAAATGTCGAAGGCTTCAGCTTCTTGGCGGCCGATGGGTTCTGCGGGGCCGAAGATCCTTTCAGTTTCAGGGCAGACCTTTACTCAAGTGATCTAAAGTGCATGTAAAGTGCAAGCTTTGCCTGGCTGTGCAAATGAATCTTAGTTTTTTGTTGCCCCCCTCAAACTGTCCCCCCAACCTCGGCTCCGGTCCTGTGTGGGGCGGGGGGGTGACACAACCACTGGCGCCTTCGGGCCCCCGGCACCGTGGCGTCCGCGGCCTCCGTCGCGTCCGCGGCAGGCGCGTCTTCGTCCGCGGCGGAGCTGGTCGTCACAACGTCGGAGTCCTGCCGTGGGCCGTGTCTAAAAACTCTAAATCATCTAGATTTGCCTTTGATGGCTTTGTTCCACCTGATGCACTCTGAACTGAAGAGTCAGGATCAATATGCTTCGATATGATTGGGGAATCTCTATGGAATCACTCCGCTAGTGGTAAAGCCATGTAACTAAAAATCAACAATCAACAAACAAACCAGCAGTTCTATGGAGTTGGGTGCTTTCCATAGAGGAGGAAGGAGTGTTCCGGTGTCCCTGTCACATTGTGACACCACCACGCTCAAGTACTTGAGTAAGAACGGGACGAGTTCTGGCCACCACCCAACTCCATGCGACACCTTGTTCCAACTGGTTTTCCCGGGGCAGAACATGCCAACCGACTTGCTTGGCCCGTTTCGCTTGGCCCAGATGTTCAGCCCATGACCGATGGTTCGGCGCAAGAGGCGGCCGACCCCAACGGGCGATTCGCCAGTTCAGTTCGCCGTCCTGGCGGATTCGCTGCTTCCTTGATTTGGAGAAAAATAGAGTATCCACAATTACCGAGCTTCTGGGGCCCACTCAACCCTCTTCATCCGCAAGACACCACATCGACGTTCGCATGAACCTCTTGCCCTGCTCCCCTCATAAATGATTGGGGAAAAACCGCCGGAAGAGCCGCCAATGGAACAGCAAAGTCCCCTACCACAGAATCACATGTCAAGGTTGTGGTGTGGTTCAAGTCCCATGAAGGACAGAACTGCTGGATGTTTTTCACCTCACAGCTAGAAACGGCTGAATCCAGCGGCTTCGCGTCGCTTCGGCCTCCTCCGCCTGGATGGCCTCCGGTACCTTCGGCCATTCGTTCGTCGACGTCGACCGGCGGGCGCCTTTCTCTTTTGGTTGGCCGTCTACATCGCAAGTAGGTTGGAGGCCATCACAGCTTGTAGCTTGTCCCGTTTTGGACCCCCAAAAAACGGCCCGTCAGAACGGAAGACGGACGGAAGCTCTCTCAGGGCTCTCTCTCGCAGTGCAGTGAGTCGGAAGCTCCGCGTGTACGCTCTGCTCACCGAAACATCATCGACCCCCAGGAGAGACTGCAGGCAATGAAACAGAAATCTGGGTTCGCCTCGTCATGAGTAATGGTCAGCAGTCAGAGTCACACAGCTGATGTGACAAGATCAGCTGAAACTTCGCAAAACCTCAGGCCCCAATCACTCGTCGATGATCGAAAAACACATAAATAAACAAATAATAAAGTGCAAAATAATGCGTGAGGAGGGTGGTGGCACGTCAACTGAGTTTTTTTTCGACACATGTTTTCGGCCTGTGAACGCGGTGTTTGGACCATCCACGCCCCCCAAAAAGAAAGGGTGACCTGTGAAATGGTCCCCATCTGCCACCACCGGCATCGTCAGGGCTTCCCGACCACGATGGGCCGTTGAGGTGCCGAAGCGCCCAAGCGCACGCCGGCTGCCTGGGGGCGATGAGGGGAGGCCCGGGCGCGTTCCACAACAGAAGTTCCAGGGTTGTGGTGTGATGAGGTGGCATGTTTCTGTCTCCGGTGGGTCCAAGTAAAAAGAACCCATGGCTTATTATTCCATTGAAATCTGGCCGTTGCCAGCCTGTGTTTCCATCTCCTCACAGACCCCGACGTCTCGTCACCTCCAAGGTCACGTACCACCAATCGATCGAGAGGTTCGTGCTGTTCGGCAAGGTGACGGTGGCCTGGAAACCTCGGGGGCCGCGGTGCGAGCCAACCAAGGTGACCCAAACAGGTGGATGGTGGATGAAGAGTCACCACCTTTATTGGTTATGTTGGTCAACAAGGAAAGCTTACAAGCAAGCAGCAAGAGCCTCAAAAAATAGACGCCGAAGCGAACACAAAAGCAAGCAAACACAGTGACGACATGGAAAGCATTGTGCACAAGCAGCCGTTGGCTCGCTGGCGCAGACCCGCTGTATCTGTTTTGGCCATGCACTGTCCGAAGTCGCGGGCCTAGGATGAAACGCCGGCGACCTTTGAGAAGAGGTACCTGACGCCGTGGCATGGGACGCGTACCCTGCGAGGCTTCCTTCATGTCCTCTCGTCGGCCTGGCACGACTCCCCCAAAACACGGTACACTGTAAGAACATGTCTAACCACCTGTCACAGAGAACTATAATACGAACTGTTTCCCTACAGGCTGGGCGCCCGACGCCCGGCCGATGTGTCCGCCTTCGGACACCCAAAGGCATCCATCCTCCCCCTCCTCCTCACATCCAACCGGTGGCCTTGGATCAGGCGCCGATGTTGCACTGACGTCTTTCTCTCAGAACTTGGGTTCGGGCAGCTCTGGACCACGCTCCATCTCTGCCTCTTCAACGTTCTTCTTCGTCCTGTTTGGTTTTCATATTTGGTTGCTTTCCTCTCTTGTGTTCCCTATTTCTACACACTCAAGAAAAGATTGCACAGGGAAAGAGATGGAAAATATGAGCGAAAAGAAGCAGACAAAGACAACCATACTTGGTGGTTGGCTTCTGCTTATGGAACTTTAAAATTTAAAACTATTATATACTGTAAAGCATTCAGAAAGCTTATAGAGACTTGTAAGTTAAGTTATTGATGTTTAAAAACCCAAGATTTTGTATAGTTCAACACTTAGCTAAGTTCAACCGTAAGTTTTATAAATTCTCTAAGTTCTTAAGACCTTTTCCAAACTCTACATTGTTGATTCATGAAAAATCTGTTTGTTTGTGCGCCACAAAAAGTTCTCATCAGACAAAATATTGTGCGCTTCTTACTTCTTATTTTCAACTAACACTTTCTGGTTGCCTATAAATACTAGGACTAGGATGTGTGCATGCTTTTGAAGTCTTGACAATGAGCCGCCATCGTAGCAAGAATGTTGTGAATAAACCATGTACAAATTATGTTTATGTAAAATGATATTTAAATACTGCATAAATAAGGTATAAACCGAAAATTGTACATAGTTGAAAATAAACATGTATAGTTTGAAAAATCAATATGTACAAATGATGTATATTTTTAAAAGGTGCGCAGGTCATGAAAAACTCAAACGGCAAAAAGATTTTGCACATCGCCAAGGTTTCGGTCTATTTTCTATCATGCCAAGCATTTGCACCTATCAATTTTCTATTGCAAGGCTAGGCAGACACTCTCTTAACGCTTTCTCAAAACCATTGTTCTGGAAAAAAAGCATCTGGAAACAAGAACTCCAAACAAATAGAAACCGATTGCTTTCAAAGACACAACAGTTAACTTCCATGTAATTTATAGTCTCCAGGCTCAATTTCTATAAAGCTCTTCAAAAATACTTACAAACATTACTAAGCACAATAGAACTTATACATACTTATAAGTCACACAACTCACTCTAAAAAACTTAGCTTTGTAAGTGTTGTTATATATATATATATGTGCGCTGGTCGCTGGTTTTGACATATGCTATGAAACTTCCAAGCAAAAGCCAACCACCAAGTAGAACAGAAGAAAAAATAGTGAAAAGTAAGACTAAACTTGAGAGCAAAAACAAACAACAGCAAGCACAGCTAACAAACAAGGGTCTCAAAAAGGCAAAGTAATCAAATGCCAATCAGAAGGATGTGTCAACACTGGCATCTCCATCAAGCAGTGGTGCAGTTGACACGGAAATGGACTGCAGATTCCCAAGTAAACCGCTGCTGCCGTACTTGGAGCACTGAGGTCCTGGCCACGACCCAATCATTCATAAGGGGACAATACCTGTCAAGTAAAGATATCGAGAGCAAGTGTTTGCGCATGTCGGCACTTCTTTACCCACGAATGATCCCCAAACGGTAGACCCACTGAAACGGATATCTTTTCACCCACCAAAACAACACCCCGACACACCAACACACCAAAACAAAACAAGATCTGCTCTCAACAAGCTACCAACAGAGATGTGACTTTGTCCCCGGCTCAGTCAAGCTTCACCGCCTTCTGCTTCTTCTTCCCCTTTTTCACGATGATACACTCGCCCAACGTCGCCAGCTGTGGAATACGTTGATCGAAGTAAGATCGGCATAGGCGAGTTTTGGCATCAGCAAGGCTCCGAAACGCACTTTTTGTTGCCACCCTTGTCGGGGTGGCACTTCAGAGCTTCCCTCCTGGGCGACGGAGACAGAGGTGCTCTTCGGGGAGTGACCGGAAGGATGCCTCCCTTGGATGGCAAATTGCAATTTGCTGCATCTTTCACAAGCCAGTCAGGCCACTGCGCGCCAGCAAATCTTTGCAGATCCCCTCCAGCGTCTTTGTTTGAAACGCTAGCCCCCTATTGGCGCTGGATCTTTTCAATAAACATCACACACCCTCTGAAACCAATCAAAGATCAGAAAGGGTCAATCCTTCCACCCAGGGTACTGCTGGTTCCACGATCTAGCGCCAATCTACCGGTTTTTCTAGCGCCACCATGGTGAAGTAGTGTTCGTACCGAAGATTCAAAAACCATGTCTGCAAAAGAATTGCTGTCATTTCTTGGGCGGGACTCGTCACCCGCACATTGCGTCCATTGCTGCCAAGGAGCGGTGGACTCCATGTGGCATCCATTCCGCTCTTGTAGTAGTACACGGACCCGATGAACGAGTCCGTGTACCATTTCCACCCGTCCACCTTGCACAGACTGCAAGTCAGCCAACAAGAGCCATGGAGGGGAACCCTTCCCCCTTCTTCGACAAGGTCTATGAACACGGATTCAATGCGTATGTGGCCATGTATGTTGGCGTGGGTACAAAACTCATTTTCACCACGGCTTCAAGGTGATGGAAAAAGAGTTGCGCTCACGTGGTTTGTTCAATCAATTAGTCCATGCTCTCTGTGCCAGGCGTTGCCTGAGAGGGCCTGGCGCTGGAATCTTGAATGTTAGACTTCCAACATGGCCTCCTCACTTACTATCTTTGTGAAACATGTTGTGTTTACAACAGTTTTTTGGTGCAATGTCCGTTGTGGGCCTCTAAAGCCCTGTCGTGAAACAAAAAATGGTTGGGATGTGGCAGAGGGGCATATGTGTCGCTGAGATGCAAGCTAGTTTGCGCACATACTGTGGTGTGGGTGTGGCACGTTTTACTTTACCAAGTTCGACGTGGAAAAGTGAGAAGTGGCACACCGATGCTGGATGTCGTGTTTTCTGGGCATGAACTGTTTACGTATGCCTCAGTCTTTGCATGTTCAACATATGTTATGCTATTGACATGAAACTTCCGAGTTACTGGCGCAAAGGAAAAACAAGGCAGAGGATTTCTCAGCACACACAGTTTGGCATCCAGGTTTACTTTGCTTTACCCTCCACACACAATTTGGCGTCCATGTGCCCACTGTCTTGGCATCAGGTCCAGGTATGGTAGCGGTAGCTGTGAATATCAACCTCTGACAGCTGATCAATCTAATTTAACAGCTAGTCAACACGAATTTAACTTGCTGTCTTGTGCTGTGTTTCGCAGTACAGGGCTTATGCAACTCTGACCAATGCTCCCACGGAGCCCCGATTCAAAGTGTGTCACCACTGGGATCACGTGGCGGCTTTTGCTTCTTATTGAATTGTTCTGTTCCAAATTATTTCCAAGCAGGGGGCTAGCGGCTTAATTCTCAACGCTAGCCAACGAAGCTAGAGAAATTAGTGGATGAGTCTGTGGACGCACAGACTTGTACCTACTATCCTTTGACTTTCAATTCCTACTTGGCCCCGTACCTAACTAGAACAAGGCCTTTGGCGTGTGAGTGTGAGTGTGAGCCTGTGTGAGTGAGAGTGAGAGAGTGAGAGGGCACTTTGTGAACCTCGAAGCGCAGATCTCTGCTGTGTGGAGCCTAACGACGAGAATCTGATCGGCTCGCCCAGAATGGTTCGTTGCCTCGAGTTCAACCGCTCAGGACCCAACAGCCAAGATCTCAGATACAAGACCTCAGATATATCACATCGGCTGCACATATACCACTGGCGTGCTACGCTTGTTTGCAAGTCGCTCTCGAAATGCTGAGGCTCTGACAATCTGAGGTTCAACGCTCAAACGGTAGTCCCTTGTGTCGCGATCTGCTCAAGCCCAAAGCTGCGACAAGAGACACAATTCGCTTTCGATGCTCCCTTTTCAATCTCTTCTGCTTATCTTTCTTTCTTAGGATTCCTATTCCTTTTCCTTTATCTTCCAGATCTTTCCCTTATCATACCTTTGTCTACTTTCGCTTACATGCCTTTCTTGCAGAATAATCAACAACACATTTTGGGCAGCTGTCTCCTTGCCACAGCATCCGAAGACTTTCATGCCGGGCCCCGAACCTGGCTGGAACGGATCTTGAGTGGAAGTCTTCTGAAGGGAAGTCACAGCAACCTTTGAGGTTTTTCTCTTCCTTTTCCTTCTGCTGAGCATGTTGTTCCGGTCTTCACCACATGGAAATATCAAAGGCCATGAGGCATCTGCTGGCTTCCGCTCTCCACCCTCCTTTGCAAATCTGACCACTTCTTGCACATCAAGCATCTTCTTGTAGCCATATTGTCGCTGCCCCTCTCGTCCTTGCCGTCCCTGCTTTGCTTCTTTGGCAGCAGGTATATAGTAGTTATATAGTAGTTGGTAGTTAGCACGCAGCATGCAGCAGGCAGCAGGCAGCAGGTAGGAGGTAGGAGGTAGGTCGGAGGTAGGAGGTAGCAAGCAGGGGCTGTACATAAACCGACCACTCTTGCCCTCGCCTGATTGTGCGAGGCAGCAGGAAGCAAGGCTATGAGAGCAAGACAAGCAGCTGCGGAAACTGCAAGGCAAAGAAAAAAGTAACAAATGCATACAAATGCTCAAATTGCCAAGCCCAGGGGTCATAAATGGGTCATAAATAGATGTATTGTCATACGAGCCGATTCCAATCCCATGGATGGTCCAAAAAGTGTCGAAGACAACGTGAGTTCCCACCTCAGAAGCCATATCTGCACCAGGCTGGAGGTGAGGACATGCTCGGATCTTCGAGTTCTAAACAGTTTCGCCCAAGTCCCCCCTGTCCGATCCCGATCCGCTCGGGATCGGTCCGGCTCTCTGCGCGGTCTCCTCCCCCCACCGAATCTCCTGGGCCCCGTCGATCCGTTCCTTCAACCCCCAAGAGAGGTAGTTTAGGATTCGTTCCTTCAACCCCTATCGTGACCGTAAATAGGACCCGGAAAACCTGGGGTACCGTGGCCTGGGATAGTGAGTCACGTTCAGGTCCTCCTTCCACCTCTCTTGGGAAGGCCAACCCTGCGCCCCAGTCGCTGTAGTTCGTGTCCGGCGCCAGCGCCTGACCGGTCGACCGGTCCGGTCCGACGAGGGCGACGGAAACGGGTCGAGGGGAAGGGAGCGGAGCGCGTGCGTCAGAAGAGGGTGCGTTTCAGACACGGTCGGGTGGGGATGAAAGAAGGACAAAGCTTCCTGAGTCCTCCAAACTTCCAAACTTGGATTCAGAGATGATGATAACGAGATGGTTCACTTACTGCAGCGAACTTCAGGTTGTTGGTTGATGTTTGTTTCCCATTTTTTGGGGGGTATCGTATCTCATTGCAAAAAAGTAAAAGCATGTAAAAGCCCATCGAAGGGTTGGGTGGGACGTGTCCTTTCCCTCCAAGTGCTTTGGTGGACAAGCCCTGAAACAGAGAAGAAACTCGAGCTGCGTCTTCCTTTGCCGCTTCGATGATGGTCTTTTCCGAGAGGATATCTCCATGTTGACTGTTGATTCAACAACACCCCCTCTACAGGATGCCACATCTCCATCTAAGTGCTGGGGTGCTCTACTGGCAAAAGTCTTGCTTTTCTTCGCGCCGCGACTTCCCTTCGTTTCCCTTCGTTTCCCCATTTGACCTCTATCCTACTACTCTATCCCACTTAGATCCCTCCTTAGATGACCTACTTATATAGATGACTCTATCCTACTTAGATGTTCTTAGATGACTCTATCCTACTTAGATGACCCTCCTATTCTCACACATCACATATGGCGCCTCATGAAGTTGCTTCACCACCTGCTTGGTCTTCGGATCTTACAGGCTTCTCCTTCTTTCTCCTTCACGCCCATCCACCGCCAGGCCGCCAGGCCCTGAGGCGCCGTGAGGTGTGTTTCTCCTGGTTTCTCCATGACGTCTACCCATCCCATCCGCCTCCCATCTCACATCCTCCCATCTCCCTCACCGCTCTCCCGCGCCAGCGCCGACGCCAGCGACGCCAGCGACGCCACCCACCCAGCGACCCGACGCGCTGGCTCCGGAGCTCTCCGCTCTCCGCTCTCTCGCCTCCCAGATGACCAGCTCCAAGGTGCCAATGCCTTCGTTTCCGGTGGAAGCACCACGGTTTCAACCGTGGAAGATGGAGGATGGACCGATCTCGGATGGAGGATGGGCGGCTGGAGATTTCCAAAACTGGCAGCGAACAGATGTTAACATTGGGAAGATGATGCTACTCCTCCTTGTGAGTCTTGAGAGACTGTGAGTTTTCAACAGAGGCGCATGTAAGCATGTATAGTATGTGTGAGGTGGTGTGCCTGAGCTTGTCTAGATGTGAAGTTGCTTTGTAAACATGTTCCTTCAGTGTACCTCTGTAGGATGTTGACTCCCTCCTGTGTCTGTAGGCTCCGAAAATCCTGTTCCACGTGCCGATTTTCGAATGAGCTCCTTCACGCAGTGCCGAGAAAAAGGTCCAAACCCGGTCCCGAACCCCGTTTTCGTCATGTTCCCGAAAACCCGCGCAAGGCCAGACCTGACCTCGCTGTTTCTCGGCAGAGAAACCGTCCGCAGCGCCGGTCACCCCCGCCATCAAGAACATCGGCGTTCCGCCGCGGTCAGACGGTGTGCGGTGCCAGGCGCGCCTCGGCACGTGGCGTGCGCCGTGGGCGCTGCCGTGAAGCGGCTGGGCCACAAGACCACAGCGCCTGGCAGCGAGGATAGGCGAGGAGGCCAGCGCCGGCGCGTGCGGCGAAGAGATCCAAAGGGGGGCCCAGAACATGGACTCACTTAGGGGACAAAACAACACCCCGTCTTGCGACTCCTGGGAGAGGTTGAGATCAGTTGAATCTTTTTGGGGAAGGAGAAGGATCATGGCATGATCATGGCATGATCCACATTGTAAAAGAACTCCCTCGTGTCAGGAATGTGGTGCTGTTTTCGTTCGCTCGTGGACTGCGGTCGGGGCAGGGATGTTGAGATTGAGGTTCAGATTGATCCGAGCTGCTTCCAACTTGAGGTATGGTGAGGTGCTTGGGATGTGAGGATAGGACAGCATCCTCCGGTGGCCTTCTTCATGAATGAACATACCACCACCACCACCACCACCACCACCACCACCACCACGAAAGGGTGGTTATTTAATATATTGTCATTAAATATTACCATTATTAAACTATATATTACTAGTCTGTTTTCATTGTCGTCTTTTTCTGTTGTGTCTATTTCTATAGACAAAAAAACAAACAGTCAGGAGGGTCTGTAGACCAGAGAGGGTGGTCTATTCGACCGAACATGGTCTACTTTCTCTTTTTGGGCCAGGTCCCGTGGACCCGTGGACCCTGAACACAACATGTAGACATGGATGTCGCTGAACAAGTTCGATCCAGCCACCTGCAGGTATTCTAATCATCCTGGTTTGCTATTCGGGTGGAGGCCATCGCTAGTAGGACAGAGGCCATCGCTTCTAGGTAGTCATCGTTTCCATTGACTCGCTCAAGATCGTACCTTCCCGGCATAGGAGGCTCACTTGCTCAGGGGCCTCAGGAAATTACGGGCTCCCCACGGCGGCGTTGCTTCGATCGAAGGGATGAAGTCATTGGAACGGCATGTGCGGTCACCGCAGGTTCGGTGACCCATCTCCCTTGGGTCAAACGACCCATCTATCTACCGCCCTTCCTTCACCCCCGCATCTGACATGGTCCGATGGTCATGAGTCATCGTCTGACAGGGCCGACGTCTCTTTCTAGTAGGGTTTCAGGTCATGGACCTTGCCCCCGACTGTGACGGGTTTTTTTTGGACCAACCACAGACCCTTTCAGCATCCCTCGTCTTCAATGCGGCGACCGCTGAAACACATCGCTCCGTTCGACGCCGAGGGTGTCCGGAGAAAGCAGTTCTGTTCCTGGAAGTCAATTGACTGGTCTTCTGCCCTCAAATGAGCTTGCTAAAATGGTGGAAATCATGATCAATCACCAGCAAGCAAGGACAGCAAGCATCAGAACCACCAGGAAAAAATGAGGAGGACTCTGATGTAGAGTCCCAGCAGAAATCAATAGATACAGAAAGCAATCCTCTTTGAACATCTATTGCAACGGTTGTCTCCATATGGCTGTGGGCCACGCACGAGTGCTCAATGGAGATGTTTCACTACGCAACCAACGCAGAATCGATTCGGATCACCTTCGCACACCACGCACTGCACTGCAAAAAAGGCCGAGGAAAACGATCGAATTGTAGACTCTGTCTATGATATTTCAATCCCCCTCCATGAAAAGTTGTTTTACAATCCAGGTCTGGCATTTTTTCATCAAGAGTCTATGTAGGCACATTGCTCTTTCCCAAGCAGCTGCAGCTAGAGTAGGTCCCTTTGGGGATCCCTTTTGAGATCATCGTTTTCTGAACCACCCCGCTTCTGATCCTCCAACTCATCCCCCCCTGCTGGCAGAAGACTTCCTCATGTGAGGTGGGACACTGAGTGAATGCCACGACGGTCTGGTCTTCAAGAGTTGGGTTCTCACAAGTGCATGTCCTTTTCAAGTCGTACCAAAAGTGACGAATGAAAGTGACAGTTACCATTTGTTCAGACCTTTTGTTGCTTCCGTCCATGAAACACATCCACGTCATCCAGTTCGGTTTTAATTTGTGTTCGGCCAGAAAGACCCTCTTATGCTACAGCTGCTACGCCCAACACCTGTTCCCCAGCTTTAAGACAAACATCTGACTAACAAACCTACCAACAGAGGTGGGTCAGGACCTGAACCTTCGACTATCCCAGTTCGGTACCCCAGGTGGCGGGTCCTATTTATGGTCACTTAAGCTACCTCTCTTGGTACGGCTCCCCTGGGCCCTCACATACAGCCGCACGTAGACCGGCAGCCCCAAGGCCTCGCAGGCCGGTCTAGCGGCGCAGACGAGGCAGTTTCGACAAGTGGTGCAAAGGAAACTCAGATCCATTGGGAGACCAAGGAGACCAAGGGCAGCTTCCCCCCCCTGGAAGAAGGAGGAAGTCCAATTTCAACTCACTTGGTGATCGGCTGGCTCCACTCCCCAAGACTCGATGAATGAGGGGTGTTTCACGCCTCATCCAGCAACACTGCACTGGAACGTCATACCCAATACAAGTGCTCCGAAGAGGTGTCATAATTCATCAATTGATGTCTTGTAATCAGGTGCTCTTCAGGTGTTTCTCTTGTAAGCCCCATATGAATCATGTCTTGTAAGTGGATTGGTGTCTTCTTGTAGGTGGAATATTCCACTTACAATGATGCTTGAATATTGACCTTACAATCCATGATGAATTGCTGGTGGATTCATTCCGAATGTTGAGTCATTCATATCCACTTACAAGCGGATTTCGGAATCGACCTGTTCTTGCTCTTAACCTGCTGTCTGCTTCCCTTTTTGGGCGCCCTCAGCACTTCAGACCGGCCAGTGAGGGTACTGGTACGCGTCCAGCCACGCGTCTTCCCGTAAGTGCTGCCGGTGCGTGAGGGGGGGGAAGAGACTCAGACGAAACCGGTGATCAACATGAAAACCGCTCCTACGCCGGGGGACCCAAACAACGGGGGCCTTTCTTTCGGCCTGAGCTGGTGGGACACAAGTCCTGGGAAGTGTCTGGCATGGTTTCCGCGTGGACGAAGGACAAAATCGTTCTTCCCGACCTGTCCATGTGATTCATCCATTCTTGGTTCAGGTCAACGCCCCTTCACAACGAAACATGTGACAAGACGTCTGCGGTTCGGCCCTGTTCACGAAACATCACAAAAACACGAACCGCAGCTCCATGGAGCAAAGGGGTGAAGCGAGTGGACAGTTATATGATGTTATATGCTGCTCTAGCTTGGAGGCCATCGCTATTAGAAACAAAGGGAGGAAAGAGAAAGGAAGACATCCAGGACACCCTAAGGGGTGGTGCATGGGCGCCTCGAATCACCTCAGCTACACCTGAGCTACACGCTGTGACATCGCGAGCGGCGCGCCAGCAACGAGAAAAGCCAGCCGGCAGCGCTTACATCCCCGGAACTCCGACAAAGGTTCCCGTTCGACTTCCGTTCAACCATTGAAAAAACATGGGAACGACTCTGGTGTTTGTATAGTGTAAAATCCTTAGTGAAACAATGGTTGTTCGGGATGACCCGCCTATGAATTTCATGGTGGGCCAGGAAGTCTACGGGGAACTCCGGAGCTCCGGAGCTCCGGAGCCACTTTCGGCCCATGTCTTCATGACACCGGAGGAACCACGATGTGACCTCGATTTTGGACCACCAACCACCCAAAGGATGGGTCTTGTCCGATCAAAACAGAGGTCATGTCTGGATTCACGTCTGGGTTCTAGGTCTGTACTTCCGTTCAGGGTGACCTGGACAAGCCTACGCTGCTGGAAAAGGTCACCAGACAGGAAGCGCTAGGTCGAACATAGAAATGGCATGAAGCTCGCAATCTGAGACCTTGGTTGGAAAGTCTGGTGCCCTGAGTCCTGAGAAAAACCCACCAACAACCGCCAAGCGCACACCGAGCATGTCCTGCTCCTTCGTTTTCTATCTTCTGAACCTCCCTTTCAGAGAGTAGAACTGGGTGCAGGTCATGATTCTCAGGTCTGTTCCCAAAATGAACCGACCTCGACGTCAGAAGGATGAAAGGGCCTCCCCTATCTGTTTGCCACCACCTTCGATGCGGCCAGCCCACGCGAAAAAGAAGCACGCGGCAAACAAAAGAAACGCCTGGAACGAGGAGATGGTCACGGCTAAGGTGGACTTGGCACCTGGAAAAAAAAAGAATCGTTGTTCGTGCACCGACTTCACGGGTCACCAATTGAAACCTGTTAGGGCTCTTCCCAACCCATTTCGGAGACCTGTTGGGTTCGGTACCACACACGTGCATCTCAGATCCAGGGCTTCAGCCCTCAAGTTCGGGTCGACATGGCTTTCCCCAGTTCCCGAACCAGTTTGGGTCGAACGAACGAACCTGGGAGGCTCGTCCCATGCAGTTTCGGCTCCTACACAGGTCCGGCAAGAAGGTCCGGCAAGGTACCCCGAACCCTCGAAGCGAAGCCCGGATCTCGCCTCGATCGTGTGGGTCGTTCCATGTCCATTTCTCCCGTTCGAGTCGGAGTCGGAGTCGGAGTCGGAGTGATGTGGGAAGGGCGGATGGGTGGTTGGTGGGCAAGAGTTGCTTGGTTGGGAGAGAGAGTACTCCTCAAGGTACTTTTGGTACTTTTGCTTGTACACGACAAGCATGTGTCCGTAGAACCCGTTCTTTCCGTCCTTTTACCCTCAGCTTTTTGACGCAGACACCTGGAGACAAGGAGAGAGGAAGGTTCAGGTAGTCCAACGCCAGGTCGAAGGTCTCTGGCCAGAGCGGATACCTTGCCAATCAGGACGACCCAGGACGCCCCGTCGAACGACGTGAACGGTTGCAGAAGCGAAGCTTCAAAAAACACGAAAAACGTGAAAATACGTGAAATATAACTCATACCAGCACCCTCCAACAGGTCACCAATTGAGGCCTGTTAGGGTCCAACAACCCTCAACTAGCAGCCTGTTGGAGGGTGCTGGTATATATAGATGCACCCGACTTCACAGGTCACCACCTGCGACTTTGATGTCTCCATTTCAGCCACCATGTTGGAGACCGGCCTGTTGGATGGTCCTGGTAGATGCAATGCTTACAAACCATTCCAATGATGACCTATTTTCCAATGCTTTGCAAAGCTTACTGGTCTTTTGTTGTCCAGCTTTGGGAAAATAGGCCATCACGGCCATCACGGCCAGTCCCCAGAAGGCCCCCAGCCAGACCGTTCGTCGAAGACTGCAACGAACCCGGACCCCACCCAGGGCCAACCCTCCAACCCGGAGGACGAAGGATGGCGGAAACCATGGTGGAATCCCAGGGCATGGAAACAGATGTTTTTCTTACAAGAGACGACTGGAAAATGAACACAAAGGTGAACGGAATGTCCGCGCGTGCTGCACACCCATGGTCCTGGTGGCCGGCTTCTCCAAAACGCTTGGGGCCAAAATCGCTGCTGTTCCATCCCCCCGAAACCTGACCTCCTCCTCCCCCCCCCTCAAACGCCACACCGAAGACGGAGCCTTCACACCGCTAGTCCTCCGGCTTCCGACCCTTGCTGGCTCGTCCACGCCGGGCGGCCCTGGGATCCACCGCGCCGTGGCGAGCCGCGTGTGGTTCACGTCCTCGAAGCCTCGGAGCGAGCCCCGCGGACGCGACGAGGTCGACGAGGTCGGCGAGGTCGGCGGGTCAGGGTCACCCGCAGGGGGGGAAGAGAGCGGCTGGGCGTCGGCGCGGCGGCGCTGAAGAGCGCAGCGCGGCAGAGCGCAGCGGTCGAACGACAGGTGGAACGTCGGGTCCACGCGAGTCCGTCCGTGAGGTCAAGAAGTCTGCGTGGCAAGATGCGGAAAATGCGAGAAATGTATAGAAATGTAGGGAGAGAAAGGCCACAGGTACTTGTATACAGTTCCTTTTCTGGTAGGACTCGGTAGGACCATTCTGTTTGACAGTTCGCTCTTAAAGCGGCTGGTTCGATTCATGTCAGATAGCAAGATGGCTAGGATAGGGCTATGGCTGGCTCTACCATAGAGGCACCCCAAAAGCCCCAAAGTCATACACTCCGAGTCACTAACAAGGCTTTTCTGGATGGCATGGGCCTCGAAAGGAAGACGATGGTCCACACAACTGGGGTAGTTTCCACTTCCATGATGTGTTCACCGGAGAGTGTACGAGGCTTCGGTGACAGATGTCGGGTGCTCTGAATGAGTTTTGACTCCACTACCCATGCCAATGTCAGGTCCAGTCTGACCTATGTAACAAATTGGATCCTGAAAATCTGGAGTCGTGCTTTTCAACGAGTAACTCCACTAAACGAGGTAAAACGGCGCTTCATTCCAAGACATGCAAAAAAGAACGCCCCCACGACCAATTCCAACCAAGGTGTGAGCCCACGACGTAAGAGTCTTGTCCCCAACAGAGCCAATGCACATATGTTGCCGCCATTGATTTCTTGGTGACCCACTATACGATCTATATGACTTTTGCACACGTCTTCAGGGGCTTTCACCCTGCTGCAGCTTCCAGTCTTCAGACCGGGAGTGGGCGCCCCGCACTCCACGCCCCACGCCCAAGCCACACGCCCCCGCACCGTTCCGTCTGGTGCGCTCCGGGAAGCTCAACCTCCACCAGGGCGTGGCCTCCGACGCGTTGCCGAAGAGCGACGCCTCGGCGTCCGGGCGGGGAGGCGGGCGGACCGCGCTGGGCCTGGAGCGACTCGACCTCAGTCGGTCGCGAGGGAGCTGGGTGGGGCGGATACGAACTTCACCTCGAGATTCGAGCTATTTAATACCCAGACACGACCTGTCTGGGACTGTCATAGGACTGCCGCCCCAGAGGTCAACCTTCTGGTCACCACCCCGGTCGGCTGCTTCGAGAGGCAGTCCGGACTGGCAGCCCCAGACAGGTCGTGTCTGGGGTATACACAGGTCTATGTCCATTCTTGGAGGTCGGAGCGGCTGGGAGGTCTCCCAAATGACTCCTACCAGCACCGGTGAGGTGGGGAAAGACCATCGTTCAAGGGGTACTTTTTGTATAGACAGAGTCGTCCAACTCTGCATGTCAGGTCTGCGGAACTTGGTTTTGTAGATGAAAAGGCATAAATGTCTGCCTGCATGGTTGGAAGATTCAGATGTACAAGAAGAATGGATTTCAGTGCTGAGACCGAGGGCCCAGATCAGGCTGGCGAGATTCACCTGGCGAGTCCAAGCTTTTGAGTACGATGGTATATGCGCCCAATCTACCCTTACATGAAGCCAAAGAAGGACTACCTCTGGAGCACCAACCAACCATTTCCATCCATTCCCTAAGGTATTTTTCCATTTTTTCCCATCAAAAGCAGAGGTCACGTATGGTCAAATGAGCTCGAGGCTCCTCTGGGTCATCCTTGCCTCCCTTGCCTGTGTCACCTTCCCAAGGCACCTGGTCCTCTTCGTCCGGCACCCAAGAGCCTAACGCTCCCGCGCGGCGCGCTGGGTCGCGCTGGTGCCGGACATACGACCCTGAAACCCATCCGATGGTTTCCGGATAGACGCAGAAGGGCAGAAGGGCAGGGCAACTTATTAACCATACCAGCACCCTCCAACAGGCTGCTAGTTGAGGGTTGTTGGACCCTAACAGGCCTCAATTGGTGACCTGTTGGAGGGTGCTGGTATATACTTAACGTCCATCTATTCCAGCAGTCACAGGTCGCTCGGGGTGCCGCTTTCGAACGGAGGAAGGAAGGAGAGGAGGTGACGGTGCCCAGAACATCCATCCATCCACGGCCCCTGGATGGGATCTCAAAACCATCCCGTCTGACGTGACTCTCCCGTTCGTTGACATACCTTCTTCAGGTCTCCAACCAGATTTTTCTGGGAGGTGATGCCACACATTGGAAGCTTTCGAAAAGAAAAACCCGGGAGACGCTAGTGATGAACGATGTCTATACCCATTGAAGCTGTCGAGATGAACAGGAAGATGCGATGAACAAACGCAAAAACGACGACCCAGCGCGCAAGCGAGCTGGGTGGTCGCGCCATTCTTCAATCATGCAGGAAAAAAATGAACTAATCTCCACATATATCATCACGTATCCAATATCCATCAACGTTCTAGGTCTTTCTAGGTCCTACGGGTGAAGCCTTCAGTGCCCAGAAAAGCTGTTTTGGGTCTCATCCATCAGTGCAAAATCTGTGAAATAGTGCTCCCAAGGTGCGGAGCAATGCTGACATCCCCCCCTAACATCCCCCTAAAAGGACATGAACCTTTTTTGGGGTTACGCTCCCATGCTATCTATAGGCAGTACCCCCCAACACCTCCATGACTCCCACTGCCATCCACAAACCCGTGCCAGTCGAAGTCTCACCCGTTCCCGTGCCGGTTGCGTCGCGGCACCGGGGAGATGCTGCACTTCCAGTTCCAAGCGATAGGTCACGGCCGGCGAGAACTCCTCGACCGGTGAAACACGAAACCGGTGGAAACCTCGATGGGTTTCACCTCCCAAGAGAGGTAGCCAGTGACCTGAACTAGGACCTTACTGGGGTACCGAACTGGGATAGGCTAATTATAGGGTCCTTCAACCTCTGTTGGTCTCGTTCGCTCGCGGCAGGTCGGAGGTCGGGTCAGGTCGAGGCGACCTAAGAAAGCCTGGAGCCAGCCTTTTGGTTGAGGTGTTCTCACCCAAATAGGCCAACAGAGGTAGCCAGTGACCTGAGCGTTCGGACCCGGAAAACCTGGGATACCGTGGCCTGGATAGTCTGTGGGGGGTTCTTCAACCTTTGCTGGGAGCTTGGAAGGCTCAAAAGAAAACCGACCAAAAGGGGTCCTCCACTACTTCGTTCCTTAGTCGTTCACTCCCAAATCCGTCCCTTCAGTGATGATCCTGAACGGTGCTTCGACTTGGCAACCATCCAACCACTGACTTCGACTTGGCCATGCCAAGCGAAACCATTTGACCTGTGGCTGTTCTGTTACCAGTATGCGCGAAGTTCTCCCCCAAAAAAAGGAACACCGACAAAATAATACCATCTTGCGTGGCCAAAAAAGGGGAGACTGGAGATCCATCCATTCCAGACCCGCACTTGCTTTCACATCTTTCACCACGAACCACCCCCGGACCCGGCCACCCCACGGTTCAACCGGCCCTCGGCACCTCTGGCAGCACGGTGATCTCCACGTAGCGCTCGCGCGGCGCCCAGCAGCGCCACTCGGAGGGCGGGCCTGGCGCCTCACTCAGCGCCCGCAGCGCCAGCCGCCGGCAGCGGAGGACTGGCAGAGGCCGCGGACGAAAAGAAGAAGGGGAGCTGGTGAAGTGGGTCATGCTGGCTGTGAACCCCACTTCAGCCCCGTCTGACAACTCTTGGAGCTGCTCTTCTCGGCCCACATCGGTGCGGATCGGACCGAATCAGTCGGGAATTGACCAGCATCAGTCCCATGCACTCCATTGTAGTAAGAATCATATGCTTAGACCTACCAGCACCCGAACTCGGCCAGGCTGTTAGTTGAGGGTTGTTGGACCCTGAGACCAGGTGAAACCATTGGTGACCTGTTTGTCGTCGGGACCTCTGTTTTGATCGGGAAAAGACCATCATTTGGGTGGTTGGTGGTCCAAAATAGAGGTCACGTCTGTATAGTACATAACATTGACCTCCGGCTCCCAAACCACAACCACAGACAGGCCGTTTCCCAGGTGTCAGACAGGGGCCCTTTTCCCATTGGAAAAAAGCCATATCTCAAAGCACCAGACATGGCACAAGTGCATACAAGTGCTGCCAAGATGGAGTGTTCGCCATGGATGGAGTGTCTGTCTCAAAGTCCAGACATGGATGGAGTCGTCGTTTCGCGAAGTCCAGGCGCCCGCGCCCCACCCCACTCCACTCGACGACCGGTTCGCATCCGCGAGTCTAGCGCCTCATGCCCTCCGTGGGGGTTTCCCGCCACGCCCTCGCGCGCGGTGACGAAAGCGCCTGCGGTCTCTGGCCCGACCAGGACCACGTGACCGGCGCCCGAGGTGTACGGCCTCCGCGGCTTCAGCGGTTCGGCCGACAGCGGTGTCCGGGCTCACGTGTAGGACCGGGCAGCCATGCGAGGCGGTTCGGTTTTGAAGAGAACCCCCAGGCAGTGACCGACCCAATAGAGGTCATCTGGAAGCTGCAAGCACTGTGGGAACCTTCTGAAGCTGCTGGATGTGTCCTATGATTCAGTGAAACCGACTCGAAGTCTGATGCATTTGTTACTAGACTTCCAGGTGGTTAGCTCTGGCGTGCACAAGCAAAACCACGCAAATCCAGGCACATCAATGGTTTATCGAATCTAGACTTTGACTCACTGACATGCAAGTGGAGTTCACCCCCTGTTTTTTAGACGACAGTACTCTTCCAGGCTCCCATTTTCCCATCACATCCACTTCACCCAGTGATGTGTTCGTCAGTGCAATGGTTTTCCCCCCAGGCTTTCCGAATCCTTGAGGGTGTATTCCCACAAGTAATAGACCATGAAAGGCAACGGGGGTCCACCTGACATGTCAGGACCTTTGGAGGGGAGATAGAACGATCTGCGACGTCCCAAGGGTCTCAAAAGCGAACCGACGGTTGGCATGTCCGAGACGGTCACCAAGTGTTTGTTCTCCTCTCCCGTTTCGCGATGAAGAAAGACATCAACTGTTCACACATCCTCCAACCAGGACCTTTCACCAGGCCAACCTGGTGACGTAAGTCCGGTGCTCAGGTTCACCAGCTAAGGTCTTTAGATCATTCTTTTCTAGTCTTTGGACTCTCAGGGCCTCGAAAAAAAAAAAAAAAAGAAACATAACGTAAAACAATATATTAAAAACAAAACAAAAGAAAACTTTGGAGGCCCTGCCTGAAAGTGACGACCAGCAGCGTATCCCCCAAGATGGGGGGTGTGGCATGCAGCACGGGGAAGTGGCTCCAAGTGCTCGGGATGAGTCTCCTGGAGTGGGAAGTGGCTCCGTGGAAAACTGCCCGCAGGTTTGCTGGGGGTTTGGGTGGGATTCGGGTGGGAAAGGTTTGCTTGATGCGTAGTAATATTTCTTTATATGGAGGCGAAAGTTCAGGTTAACCGGATGTTTGACTTGTTCAGTCTCTTGATGCGTGCAGATCAGACAAATGGGTCAGTAAGGGCTCAGATGGGGGTGCACAACCTCTCTGCAAGCGGAGTAGTTGCCTTTGTTGAAGCTCAGAATCCTTGTGCAAATAGAAACATCCACCTTGTCTTCTTCGATCAGTTCCTGAAGATGTTCACTTGCAAAAACGAGGTGACCTTACTTGTGAATCTGATGTTTTTCCCTTTCACATGAGCATCAAGCCACTTTGCTTCACCATAACTCATCGGTCTCACAACCGAGGCCGAGTCCGGCCTGAGGCCTTCGGCCGATGGAAGTGGTTGGAAGGGCACGAGCTAAATGGATCCCAACCAGAAAGGACATCTCCCAAACTACTCCGGAAAAAAAAGTCATCGCATCTGAACCTCTGAACCATGAAGCGCTGGGGCCAGGGGATGATTCATTATTGGACACCCCTGGGCCCTGGACAGCCTTATATAGGGGGCCCCGGTGTAAAACGGGACAGTCAACCCCAAAAACTTCGATCTACCCAACGAAACTATCCCGTGAAGGGAATCCCATTCGTTGGGAATGACCGTCGTTCCCGCTCCGTCGTTACCGCTCCGGGACCCTCGGAACACCCAGCTCGGTGATAGGTCCCGAAGGTGAACTTGACCCCCACGCTCTCAGTGACACCGGACACCTTGAGGACGCGCTGGGCGGATGGAAATTGGGGTTGGAAAAGTCGAGATTCCCTGGCAAGTCAGAGGAAACATAGACATGCTTCACAGGTAGACTTGGAGGAGGTTTCATTGGTTTTGCTTGATGTCCTTTGCCAGTGGGTGTAGGCGGTACCCTTCTTTTGAGCCATGGCCAATATAGAAAACGGTCATCGTCCCCTTGCCAAGGGTCTTCAGTCTTCGCGCAATTGACTTGGGGTTGTCTTCCCCCCTTCAACCTCCTCCAAACAAAACAGAAGAGCTTACAATCCTTCTGGGACGATCTCTCATGTCCACTAGCCACTCCTCCACCTCTCAGATATGTTCACGGAAAATAATGTAAATCATATTGAAAATCCATCTCCAAGAGTTCCACCTTCTTGCTGCTGTATAGTGGTTGCCCCTGTTGTTTTTCATGTTTATCCTGATGTTCATGTTACGGTTCCATGTGTCTTCCGCGCCGGTCTCAGAGCGAACCTCGTTTTCTTCGCAACGTCCGACGAACGGGGCGCCTGCCAGGGCCCGGCGCTGTGCAACTCCAGGCGCCAGGTCGTCGGCACCGGCGCATGCGGCGCCCGGAGCTGCAGGGTGAGCGGATACAAACCATCGGCCTCGGCGCGCCGAACCGGTGACGCCGGCGGGAAGCACACGCGTAACGCGGTTTTCGCAGCGGTTTTTTCGCGCGGTGTTCGTGCGGTGCAGGTTCGAGGAGATCGTGCGGATTGGAGGTCAAGAAAGAAGATGGCCAGAATCTATTAGAGACTATTATATAGATTATATAGAGACATCTGTTCATATAAGCATAGATCATATTGGATCCATGAACCCTAGAAATCCAGTTCGACTAATTTTTGACCGACTGAAGGTTTCAGGACCTTCCGACCTTCGGGTCACCGAGTCAGACAAAGTCTTTGTATAGTGGACAAACGACTCCAACCACCCACAAACACCGAAAAAACGAAGCACTCAAACCACCCACCCCTTTCAACATCCATCCCCTTTCAACATCCATCCTCTCCTTGGTTCTGAAGGGGAAGGGTACACACCTCCATCCCCTTGCTTCCCTTCAGAACCGGTCGATCTGCCGCACTGCGCCTGCAGCCGCACGGCCGAGGCGTCCAGCGGCACGTGGCAGCTGCAGCATCCGGTCGCGCTGCAGCCGTCGGCCGACAGGAGCCTTGGTGCAGCGGAAAAAAGGGGTGGGTTTTAGGAGGAAAAGATTGTGTTTGCTGAGAAAACCCGCGGTTGGCCTACACAGCACACAAAAAAACTAGACGACGAGTGGCCCGAAAGCATGTTTCATCACGTAGGAAGTCAGAGTGCGAGTTATCTGTTAAGTGTGCAGTGTGAAGTGTTAAGTCGAGTGAGTTGAGGTAGTGTGTGGGTCTCTGTGTGTGTATCTATGTCCGTGTGTATATGAGTCTCTGTCTGTGTGTGTCCGAGTAAGTTGAGGCAGTGCGTGGGTCTCTATGTGTGATGTGTGTGTGTGTATGCGTCCCTGTCTGTGTGTGTATGTCCATGTCTGCTGCTGCTAAAGGTCTTCACTGTACATATAGTGAACGAATTAGCGCGCAGGCCTCCCAAACCCCCCACCGGCACCAAGCGGTGACAGCCCAGCTCATCGTCGTGAGCATTTGGGCTGGTAAGGGGAGAAGCAGCGTGCACGCCTCCAGGAAATCTCACTGAAAAAAGCAAGCTGGAATGAAGCGTACTAAAGTTGTACTACAAAGTCGCCAGTTCTCATCTTCCAGCTCCACAGATTGCTCCGCGTACTAAAGTTCTACTACCAAGTCGCCAGTTCTCATCTTCCAACTCCCCAGATACTCCGCGTACTCAAGTTGTACTACCAAGTCGCCAGTTCTCATCTTCCAGCTCCCCGGATACTCCGCGTATTAAAGTTGTACTACCAAGTCATTGTACTACCAAGTCACCAGTTCTCATCTTCCCACTCCCCAGATACTCCGCGTACTAAAGTTGTACTACCAAGGCGCCAGTTCTCATCTTCCAGCTCCCCAGCTACTCCGCGTACTACAGTTGTACTACAAAGTCGCCAGTGCTCATCTTCCAGCTCCCCAGATACTCCGCGTACTCAAATTGTACTACCAAGTCGCCAGTTCTCATCTTCCCACTCCCCAGCGAGTCCGCGTACTAAAGTTGTACTACCAAGTCGCCAGTTCTCATCTTCCAGCTCCCCAGCTACTCCGCGTACTAAAGTTGTACTACAAAGTCGCCAGTTCTCAGGTTCCAGCTCCACAGATTGCTCCGCGTACTAAAGTTGTACTAGAAACTCGCCAGTTCTCAGCTTCCAGCTCCACAGCTACTCCGCGTACTAAAGTTGTACTACAAAGTCGCCAGGTCTCAGCTTCCAGCTCCACAGATTGCTCCGCGTACTAAAGTTGTACTACAAAGTTTGTAATACAAAGTCGCCAGTGCTCATCTTCCAGCTCCCCAGCTAGTCCGCGTACTAAAGTTGTACTACAAAGTCCGCAGTTCTCATCTTCCAACTCGCCAGATACTCCGCGTACTGAAGTTGCGCTACAAAGTCGCCAGTTCTCATCTTCCCACTCCCCAGCTACTCCGCGTACTAACGTTGTACTACCAAGTCGCCAGTTCTCATCTTCCAGCTCCCCGGCTACTCCGCGTACTAAAGTTGTACTACAAAGTCGCCAGTTCTCAGCTTCCAGCTCCACAGATTGCTCCGTGTACTAAAGTTGTACTAGAAAGTCGCCAGTTCTCAGCTTCCAGCTCCCCAGCTACTCCGCGTACTAAAGTTTTACTAGAAAGTCGCCAGTTCTCAGCTTCCAGCTCCACGGATTGCTCCGCGTACTAAAGTTGTACTACAAAGTCGCCAGTTCTCAGCTTCCAGCTCCCCAGCTACTCCGCGTACTACAGTTGTACTACAAAGTCGCCAGTTGTCATCTTCCAGCTCCCCAGCTAGTCCGCGTACTAAAGTTGTACTACAAAGTCACCAGTTCTCATCTTCCAACTCGCCAGATGCTCGGCGTACTAAAGTTGTATTACAAAGTCGCCTGCATTTCGCGCCCGACACGCCCGATCTCCGCAGAGGGTTGCGCGCGTACAGACTCAAGCGCACTCTCGCCTGCATTTCGCGCACTCGACACGCACGATCTCCGCAGAGGGTTGCGCGCGCACCGGACAAATCGCACTCTCGCCTGCATTTCGCGCACTCGACACGCACGATCTCCGCAGAGGGTTGCATTTTCGGTTGACGCTGTTCGTCCCACCCTCCGCCTTTAAGAGAGAATTTATAAAGTGGGGAAATGTTTTTTCATTAGGACATCTCCCGTGCTAGTTTTCCATGCTCACACTTGCCTAGTCATTGCATGCTTGCATACTCATTGCATGCTTGCATACTCATCATTGCACTTGCATCATTACACTTGCATACTTACACTTGCATACTTTGACACTTGCATACTTTGCACTTGGATGCTTTCGCTCTTCCACTTACACTGGGGTACGTGTAGCGTTCATGTTGTAGTGCAAGTGTGGTGGAAGTGTCAGTGTGTAAGTGTAAGTGTCGAAGTGTCAGTGTTCAAGGGATTTTCCGGAAGAACCCTTCGCAATGCTTTCGGGAATAATGAGGCGAGGGTGGATGAGGACGGTTTAACGTAACTGGTCATTCACAGGGACCTTGGAACTACTCTAAGAAACGGAACCGGACCCCCCATTTTCCGAGCTGCCAACTGACTGCGGCACGCGGTCTTTTTCGGATTATGCCATGCCCGGTGTCGAACCCAACACTTGTGTATATCCCATAAGTGGTGGGTGAAAGAGTCCATCTTAGCATGACAGAAATGGAGACATCCTTTACAACTACAACGTTTTGGTATATCCCACCAGCGGTACAAAAAATGAACGTTTTGAGCCATTTTGGTGCGTCGCGTCGCCGTGGGTTCAAGAATAGAGTGACAGGCCTTGACCTTTCATGCTGAAAGAAAGAAAGAAAGAAAGAAAGTGGTACAAAAAGAGTCCATCTTCTAATACCTACCCCCCCAAACAACACCACACACCGCACGGACTCCGAGGGTCGATCCGGTGCGCCCAAGTCGCTGGAGTCCCTCGGGCAGTTGCAGCGCCACGTGTCCAGGCAAACGGCTGCTGCCCACCAGCAGCGCGCCCAGCGTGAGCACCGCACGCACCTCGGCGGCTTCGCCCCGGACACAGCCACGGCGGCGAAGAACGGTTGGTGTGGACGGGGGGGTGTCTGGCGATCGTTAGGAGGTGTCTGGCGGTGAAGGAGGAAGCCAGACCAGCACCACCCAAAGAATGGTTATAGTCCAGGAGTCACAGGTGGTGGTTTTGTTGTCCCATCCAGTGAGTGGAGGGATAATGGGCACCGCTATGCTCCAATAGGCCCTCCCTTTGTGACTCCTGGGTTATATTAGTTATTGGATGGACATATATAGTCAGGAGGTGTCTAGAAACCACTGACCACCCCTCAAGGGTGGTGCTGGTATGTACTATGCGTTCGATCAGGTGCTGCAGGGGACGGCGAAAACGGAGATGACCTTAGATTCTGAATGATGTGCCATCTAAGGTCATCAAACTGCAGATTCTTGAGATGGCACATCTTGCAGATTAGGTTCCAACAACTGCAAGATGTGCCATCTACTCCGTCAAAATGTCCACAAACCCATCAACAACTCTCGAGTGTTGGGCCTAACAACGGCGTCTGGTTCGGCTGTTCTTCTCAGATGGCGTCTGTCTGGTTCGGCGGGATCTTGGACGCATCTGATCTCAAACCATTGCTTTGCAGAGTAGGAATGGTAGGCCCATGACATGAATCTTCCCCATACCCGACTGAAGTCCAGTTCGACGATATGTTCACCGGCTGAAGTAAAGGAAGTTCCCGAAATCAGTTCCCCTAGTCAGACCTGTCTTTTCCCTGGGAGTCAAAGACTACAAAAAGAATGGTCTTTAGGGGACCTGAAAGGGAACTTCCTTTACTTCAGCCGGTCAAAATATAGTCTTTGGACTTCTAGGGTTTTTATAGTCTTTGACTCCCAGGGCTCTCGACTTCATCAATCGAGCTGACCGCACCCGGTGACCGGAGCTGATGGATGGCCTCAAGGTTGACCGGGGAACCTTTGGTCACTTGTCTTTTTTTTAGTGCGGAAACCAATTCCAAAAAAGGTAAATGGTTATCCGCTGGTTGGGTATGGCCAATAGTCAACTATGTAAGCCAATAGTCAACCATGTTGAGATGGAAGGTAGAAACGCCTCACCATCCAGTCCACACAGCACACACCTGCAAACTGCAGAACACCCTTACAATAATTACCATGGTTGTCCTACTTCTCCCAGTTGCCGCAGACCTTCTTTCATCCACAGTGATCCACACGTCGCAGGCGATGCGGCGAGCGACGGTCAGGTCCAGCCCCAGCTGCACCTCGCCTGGAAGGAAGGGGGCCGTCGTAATGGATCTGTATGGAAGGAAACAGAAAAAGAATGGATCCGCCTGGGACCCCAGTCCAAACCAGAAACAATTGGATGTTCCAATATAGCAATTGAGATCCTTTACATAGCAAGTGGTTGGGACTGTGGAATGGATCCCTTAATTTCTGGTTGGGACTGGGGTTCCAGGCAGGTACCGGGATGTACCAGGAGCCTCTTGTCGGCTGCTCTTTGGACGGTGCTGAACCGACTTGCCACCCAAAAACCAAACGAACGAAGGGTCCAGGGATGGTTCCTGACGTGACGTGTGGCACCTGACCGTGGAAAATGATGCAGTGAGACGGTGAGCTAACCAAACAAGACCACAGAAACATAGCACCGAACAAGAACAAAGCACGAATCGATCCATTTCTCCCCACCCATCCATATACTTATCTACACTACATCACCAAATTGGAACCTAAACGAGACTATGCTAATCATCCTTGTATCTTTCATTATTATGTTTTCTTATTGCCTCCTTCCATTCACCCCAACAAGAGGCCGCCCTCCACCACCATTCGTTCGGGCCCCGTCTTCCCACCTCCCACGGGCACCAGCACCAGTGGCCGTGCCAGTTGCGGTGTCACCGCCACCGGCAGCGCCCCGTCGCGCTGCGGCCAGACCGGCAGCAGCCGGCTGCGCACGCTGCGCCCCACGCCGCCTGCGCTCCGACCGAGCGCCGACCAAGGGGTCCGGTATACATCGCCTTCGCCGGCGTTGGGAATTCTTTTCCGGGAGACCAGGCGTTCCCAGATGTTGTTAAGCACAATGGCAGCCATTTCTGAAAAACGTCATCACATGCGTGGTACGCAATCCTGCACACCTCGACCAGGCGGCTTTCTACGAACAAAACCACCCGTCGCCTTGCACCACGAGGGCCAAACTCCACCAGCCGCTAACGTCAAAGAGGTTGGGGGCGGCACCGCCCTGCGGCGTGGCGCAGCGCAGGCTAATGCGGCCTCAGCCGGAAGAGCTTTTGGACTGGGCGGCGTGTTCGGTTGGATTTGTGGGCAAGTCTTGACTCTCCAAAAATCACTGTCTGGGAGCTAAACTCACTTTAAAATACAATGAATTCACCAATCAAACTTGTTTCTTTGGTTGAACTGGAGCTATTTGCCCGGACTCTATAGGGATCTCCCCCTACCCACGCCACGCAGAATTGTCGATCACGCCAGGATTATTTTAGACGTCATAGACTTGGGGGTCAGTAAAGCCCGAACCAATTTGACCCCACGGGCCAAAAACTGAGAGTTTTGGACTCTCAGGCCAGCCAAGGATGGTCCATTGAATGGGCAAGCTTCCCCCAAGATCCCTTGAAAGACCCGATTTGGCAGTCGCGATGGGGTAGCTTTTGAACACGTGCATGAAACAGCCCACCTGCTCCAGCAAATTCTCCGGAACACATTCTTAAACAGCCTAGTCCGGAGATGAGGTTCCATAAGATTCATAAGATTCCAATAAGAATCTCGGAGGCATCTACTTTGAAGCATCTGTCTTCTCAGGTAGATAACTTTGCAATCTTCAAAGAGTCATTGAACAGAGTGACATCATGTGATCACGCTTTACCGACTTGTGCGGCACGTGGGGCAAATCTTTCCGCACCCAAGAAGACCGAGCGGCTTTCCTCGGTGGAATCCAGATGATCGACCTTGAGGAAGACCGAAGGGCTCGGTAGGCCCGGACCTGCCGGCAGACGACAGAGCGGCGACGGCGAAGGGGCGAGGCGACGGAGAGTGAGGCGAGGGTGAGGCGACGGTGGGTGGGTTCACAGAAAAGCCACCGGAGATGGCTATCCGGGCTATCCCTTCCAAGCTCCACAAAGGATCTGCAGAACCTTTTCTCGTTGGAGCTTGGTTTGATGCTTGGGTCTGACCGGAGATGGGCGCTGGTTCATGGCACCGGGCCAACCAAGTGGACCATGTGTCTGTTCTTTTTTCTTAGGTAGCCAAACTGGGTGGACCAGCGAGACCAACAGAATAGACGATGAACAAGTCTCAAAGAGTCCTAGGTGCGGTGTCTTAGTGCGGGAGGTAGCACCCCAACACTCAACCAATGTGAACAATGCACAATGCTCAACAACCAAACTCGATGGTACACTTCTCGATTGTCGCCGACCGGTGGCGAATGACCATGCACGACACGTGTGCGAAAGGCGCCCCTTTTCTGAAAGGCTCGGACCCACCCTGCGGTTAGGGTGTCATGGTGCAAACGAAGGAGGCAAACAGCTCATGTGGGGTATGTCATGACATGTCATCTCGAATCTCTCATCACCCCCATTCCTGAGTTGTTTGCTTCCTTGGCCACTTTCAAATGGCCAACGGCTTTGTTCAGCCAAAATGGCGATTGCCGTGAAAAAGGATTCTTCCTGCTCTCGAATCTGCTTCTCCAACTCCTTCTTGCGCACCTTCCTGCACGACTCAAAGCTTGGATCGTGCACAAGCTTCCAGCGCTGCCCGTGGGCTAAAAAGGTCAACAACACCTTCCTGCTAGCCCACTTCGTTAGGCTGTCAGCCAGTTGTACACCTCCGTGGACCCAACGGAATTGGGTTCCGATGGAGCGTGCCTGATCGACACTGATCGTCAGCTCATATCCAGCTCGGGAGGATCGGAGGCCGTGGAGGCTCGAGACATTCCGGGTTGCTGCGTCATAGATTCCTCGGGTGTCCATGATCACCGCTCCTTGCGACATTCCTCGTACCATCTGGTACAGGTCCTCCTTTTTCTCAAACGTCTGGCCGTGGACTTCACACCACATGGCTCTGGTGTGGAACACAAAGTCTTCGGCCGCGGTGACTGACTGCACCTCGGCTCCGTTGGAGCCCATGACCTGTCTTGGGGTCTTGCTGGAACGCCAGTGTATCAACGACACACCATGTTCTTCACCTTGGAGAATTCCAGCTGGTGCAAGGCCGCCCACTATCCCCATGGTGCTTGAGGAGTCGGGCCTATTCTTTTGGCCGGCGTCGGCCCATGCTAGCACTGCCACTTGCTGCCAGGGAACGTGCCAGGGGTGAAAGACCAGTGACTGGCTTGCCTCACGCTTCATCTCGCGGATGAGCTTGTTGGTCTTGTGGACCATCTCGACTGTGGCCCATGGCAGTTCTGAAAGCAGCAGTCCTGCGTCAGCGAGGTACTGCGGCGAGGTCTGGGAAGCTCGCCAGGCGATGGTGCCAATTGCACCTCTCAGCATGGACACTTCATTGGCCGTGGCTGCTGACTTCCTTTGTTGCATCCGGGCTGCATCGAGGTGGATCTCCTCAATCCATTTGTCGGTGTACTCCTGTTGGTCCACCCGGATTTGGAAGTCTTTCGACTGCTTGATCCTGCAGCCGGTGAACTTGAAATCATCATACTCCCACTTGCCCCATCGGTAGGCCTCTACCAGTTCTTTGAAGCATCGTTCAAACTTCTCATGGCCGTCTTTTCCTCCGATGAGCACATCATCCACGTGGATCCCTGCAATGGAGATCACGTTCTTCTCTGGCGAGTCGTCGGTGAGGACAAAGAGGCATTTGTCGCTCTTCACCTGTTGCCATCCGATTCGGCGGAGAGTGCCTGTGAGGTGGTCAAACCATGCTCTGGGTGCATGTACAAGTCCATAGAATGCTCGCCGGATTCTCAGGGGCATGACTGGGTTCTCAGGAGGTGCTCCAAAAAGCACTGCAAGCTCTGCTGGCGCCCAGATGGTCAGCTGTTGGCTCTCCATGCACTGGTCGGCCTGAAGGAAAGCCGACGTGGCATCTCCTCCGCGGATGCGGAGTCCCAGGTTGGCGCATGCCGCCAAGATCATGTTCCTGGAGAGGCGCGACATGGTTGGTGATGCCGCTTCCACCTGGGTCAAATTCGGTGCCTGGTAGCCTAGGACCACCAACCGGGCCTTTGGAGACCCGTCTGACTTGGTCGTCAAGACCCAGCGCATCTTCATCACTGATGCGGGATTCAGGCTCAGGTGTTCCTGCTCCGTGAGGCAGCGAAGAGCCTTTGACTGGAGAACTTGGGAGAGCTCTTTGCACTGCGCTTCATCGAATCCTTTCTTTTCTTCCATGGTCAACTTTGACCAGAGCTTTTCTTTGCTCTTTTCTTGGACCTTCTTGGACATCCAGGCGGTGGCCCTGTTGGGATGATTGGCCAGCCATTGCGCTTCTTTGGGCGTCACCTCAATTTCGAGCGCATAGACCGCTAGGTCTTCTTCTTCAGCCTGGTTCTTGTCCTTGTCCTTCTTTCTTCTTTTCATTTCACGGTCAGGGACCATTTCTTCTTCTGAAGAGGATGAGCTCGAGGAAGAGCTCGAACTTGACGAGGAGACCTCTTCATCGACCCGTCCGTTGTACGGGTCCCATGTGAACCGCTTTTGGTTCGGGTCCTGATGTGGTCCTTCATGACCTCCGGGGAGCTGGCAGTTCTGGACTTTACAATGGTTTCCAGAATGGTCTGCAGGTCCGCTTACTGGAGTGCCAGGGATGCCATCAACTGCATCCGGACCACGTTCACGAAGAGCCTCTTGCAGGCTATCATCAGGCATGGGGATGATTGCTCCCGATCCTGTTGTCTCATTAGCTGCCGTGTCCTCTCCCTCGAGAGGTGTGGCCTTGGCCTTCTTCTTCACGGCTTTGCTTGCACTTAATTTTGGTGCCCTCTTCTGCGGGCCACTGCTTGCTTGAGCAGATGAAATCTCAAACCAAGTTTCCCCTGTCCACCGTTCTTGGAGCAATCGGTGGGGATCCTCTGACTCTTTGTAGTCATCTTCAATCAGGACTTGGGAGGATCCTTCGATGAGGGCCTTCATGTGCGTCTTCCTCTTGCCGGTCAGTTGAGCCTCATCGATGGGTGATGATGTCACCCGTGCTGGGGAAAACATTGCCAGCCTCGGTGCGTTGTGCACCCGAATGAGCCACTTGCCTGGCTCGATACGCCATGTGTCTGGCTGGTTCTTGGCTGGCTCGAGGATCACCGTAGTTCCGGCAACGTCTGTTTGCTGCTGCTGTTCTGAGGGTGCTTCGCCGCAGATGTTGGTGTAGTGCTTGCCGGTGAAATCTCTTAGAAGGGACTCCAGTGTCACTGGCATTCGAAGGATGGCTGTCCCTTCGAGCGAAGCTTGCAGTTCTTCCCTCTTGGTGATCGCTCGAACTTGGTTTGTCTTGGCCTTGACGATGTTGGATCCTGTGGCCATCCAAACTGTTGTGCCTTCTTGGATGAGCACTCGCAAAGGACCCATCCAGTTGCCACCCACGCGTCCAGGACGCATCTTCTGCCGCCAAACCATCACCAGTGCACCGGGGTTGTACTTTGCAGGAGGCCTAGTGGTGGCATTGGAAAGCTTGCTCATGCGGATCTTTGCGGACTCGAGCTCGAATGCTGCTTTGGCTCGTGCCTTCAGCTTGAGCATTCCTTCGAAGGCTTTCTTGGGGTCCATGCCAACTGGAAGAGCTTCTTCTGGTGGATCAGCTCCCCTGGTCCATTGGAATGGGCTGAATCCATTGGGGCCAGTTGTCTTGTTGTGGGCATGGACGGAAAGGTCCATCAAGGCCTCGATGTCGAGAGCTGATGTCTCTTTCTTCAGGCGAGACAATGTGGCCTTCAGGAGGCCAATGCAGCCTTCTTCTGCTCCAAGCAGCCAGTGTGCTTCTGCAGGGGTGTTCATCAACCCGATGCCGCTTCGGCCCATGAAGTCGATCACCTCAGAGGACGTGTAGTACGTCGCCGGATCTGAAATGATCCACTTTGGCGTTGGGTTGTGTTGGAGCCATTTGCCAAAGGACTTCAGGACATCTGCTGCTTTGGGCTCCCAATTGCGAACTTGCCCGCCATAGATCTTCAGCAGGTCGACTTGGGCCAGGCCGCTTGCCCTATCCCGCCAAAGAATGAATTTGGCCTTTTGGGCTTCTTGGGATTCATGGTGATTGAACTCCACTTCAAACACGTCCGTCCCGACTTGCTCAAATAGAGCTGGAAGTTCACCTGTACTTGCAGGCGGAGCTGGCCGGGGCTTCTTTGCTTCGATGCATTCACTGCACCGGAGTTCACCTGCTAAGGCCACTGCCCAAGGAGGGGCGTTGCGGGCCCGTAGGAGCTGCTGCAAGTTTGCCATGGAAGGATGACCTGATGCTCGGTGGATACGGAGCATGGTCTGCTTGATTTGCTCCAGTCTTTTGCCTGTGGGCCTTTCTTCAGGATATCGCTGTCTCGTCAGGGCCAGGATGGAAGGCTCATCTTGTCTTGCTTGACCTTCCCAGCTTTGTTGGGATTCATCCTCATCAACTCCCAGAAGATGGATTTGCACGTCCTTGGAGAGGGAGACATTGGCCTTGTCTTCATAGGCCGTCCATGTGCCGATGATGGCCTTCACAGCCGCTTTCACCATAGCTGCGGGGTAGTAGGAGCTTGCCTGAGCGACATGCCCACGGCACTCCAGGTGTTCAGGGTGACCTGGACACTTCTTCTGAAGGGCCAACCATAGGCCTCGATTGGACGTCATGACTGTCCAGCCCTTCTTCACTGGGATGCCCTTGAAGGTGAGGCCGTATGCGCAACCGTGGAGTCGGCACCAGAACAATGGTCTTCCAATGGCTCTCATCTTGTCTTCAAGGCGTTTGATCGCCCTTGATCTCCAGCCCTTTGCTGCTCCGGTTGGCCATTCCCAGGCGAAGTCGTTCTCGTCATCCAGGGTCTGGCAGATTGCTTGGCTCACCTCATCAGCGCGCTTGAGATCACGCTGCTGCCGCTTCTCGAAGTTTGCTTGTTCCTCAGGAGTACGAGGAGTGAGGTGAGTGAGGGATGACAACCTGGTGCATGGGAGGCTCACCCATGTCATCTTGGGCTTCAGCTGCTTCATGCTGGTGGTCAGCTTTTCTGTGCCAGACTTCTTGTCGAGGTCGAAGCCCTCCAGATAGTTCACTCTCTGGATTGAGTAGCCATTTGCTTCCATCTCAGTGCTGAGTGCACTCGTGGCTGAGCATGCCACTTCCATGAAGTCCACCGTTCCAGCCATCTGGGTGAGCAATGACTGCATTGGGGCCATGATCATCGCCCCAAGGATGGCTGCCTTCATGGACATCTTCTTGGCCAGAGATGGAGGCACTATGTTCTTGCTGCTTGTCTGGCTCTTGTTGTAGGCCCATGCCGTTGGGCTTGTGCTCCAACTCTCCGTGGGATGCCCGTGCGTGTCCCGGAGAGTCATATGGCTGGGTTCAGCCATCAGGTTCGTGGTGTGTGTCGTGTTGCTCGTTGAGCACGTGGTGCATGCCGTGTTGCCGTAGTGGCCCGTGGTGCTGCTCGTGTGGATGCTTGCATCCTGCTGTGGATTGAGACCACGTGAGGTCTTTGCCGTGCTGCCTTCCGCTGCTGCTGAACCGCTTTCGGAGCCCATACCAGCTCCAAGGCCACGACTCTGCAGCCTGGTCAGCCTTTCTCGCAGGCCCTTCAGGGATCGCCAGATGCCTTGCCCTTCTCCGTCGGGGCTTCCCATTCTTCCTCCTCCGAGTGGATCATCACCACTTCCGGGCCGTCCGGAATCATCTGTGGCGTGCCCTTCGTGACATCCAGCTCCTTCTCCTTCTTGGCGGCCAGGTAGCCCTTGATTGCCATCTCCTTGATCTCCTTCTCCAACGGGCCTTCGGGCAGAACGCCCTTCTTCTGGCTGGCCTTCTTGGGTTCCGGACTTGATGGAACCTCGCTCGGGCTCGATCGGGCAGCACTTGATGGAGCCTTGGTCGATGGAGTCATTGGCACTCCATCCATTCGGCCAAACTTCTCCAGCCTCTGGTGGTACTCGTCCAAGGTCATGTTCAGCTGGAGGGGCGTTGGAATGCCCATCTGAAGCATCTTGCCTTTGATCTCCATCATCTTGCCATTCACCACGTCCATCGTGACCTCGCTGGCTTCCATGCTCTTCTCGATGTCGGCCAGTGCCAGCCGAATGATCTGCGGGTCTGGACCCATCTGCCTCGTGCCACCGTGCCCGGCTTTCTTCGTCTGGTACTCCAGGCGAATCCCGCACTTGAGGCATACCACCCAAGTGGCATATTGGTTCTGCCTCGTCTTGCCCTTGTGCTGGCCGTAGCATGGAAAGCCGCTCTGTCTTGGGTCGTCGATCGCTGCTGCGGCCTTGCTCGAGGCCATGCCGTTCACGAGTTGCTGACAGCCTTTGAGCCAAGTTCTCCAAACGATCGGAGAGCTTGAGAGGTGAGTGCATCACAAACAAACTCTGAACTGCGGTGGTCGAACTCACGGGAGGCAACTGCTCGCTCAACTTCCAAAAAACATTCAAATCAATCTCCGATTCAACTTGAAATGGTGGGGATGCCAAATCAATGGTGAGGTGACCTGAACTCAAAGCTTCCATTTGCACTGCATTCACAATGTTTCCACTGCAAGTTGTCCCGGGTTCAGATGGTTCCGGGGCAAACAAAAACAAACCATTCGAATACGACAGCAATGCTCTCTTTGCTCGCAATGTCTTGGCTCCCAACAGTGGCGGCGTTGTTGCCCCCAAATCTCCTAGCACGTAAAAATTGAGAGCGCCCAGCGATGTATTGTGCAGTACAACATTGCTCAATGCTCTGCTCTTGTGTCCATTGCCGAATCTGAACACTGGGAGGCTGTCATGGGAAACCTCGTGAACAAAATGCCCACTGCTCACCATCTCTTCCAAACACGCAATGCCCACAGCGTTTTCCGTCGCTCCAGTGTCGATGACTGCTCTTGTTGAGCTTCGAGACCGTTGGGGAAATTCGTCCCAGCGAACATTCACATAGAGCTCCGTGAAAAATGCTTTGCCACCCTTGCCTTTCGGTGATTTTCCACCTTTGCCAGACTTGCTCTTGCCTTTGCCGAATCCTTTTCCTCCTTTGGAGAATCGGTCAGGGCATTGGCGATAGCTATGTCCAGGGCGACCGCATAGAAAACATGGTCCGAAGGATCCTTTGTTGCTCGATGTCTTCCCTTTGCCTGAGCCAGGTCCAGAAGACGACTTGCTTTTGCCTTTGTTGCCACTGATGCCCTTGCCACTGCTCGACTCTGGCGAGTAGTAGCCACGGGCAGCGCGAACTTGCTTCACTGCATTGCGGGCTTCCTCCAAAGTCCGAGCTGCCTCATTTGCAAGGGCGAAGGCCTCTTGGTATTGACGCTCCTCAGGGATCTCACTCTCCTCGATGGGATTCAGCTCTTCTTCATTGGGCCACCACGAGTCGTCGTAGCCCCATTCATCTTCTTCCCATCCATCATACCAGAAGCTATTGGGCTCATCTTCCCACTGATCCCACGAAGTGGGACTCCATTCGTTCCAATCCAGCTCCAACTCCTCTTGCTCGGGCTCCCACTCACCATCAGCCCACCAAGCCTTTGCACTGCGGCCACGATCATGAAGCTGAGATCGCTCACTTTCCTCAGCGTACAGGGTTCGCAGAGCTTGACGGATGGCATAGTAGTGGGTGCTGTTTTGTGTCTGAACCAAAACTGCTTGCCGCTCGCTTTGACTGAGTTTTGCAGCCTTCATCAACCTGTATCCACGTAGTTCGTCCTCAAAAAAATTGGCCAACGTGTTCGACCCAGAACCACCACCACTGCCCAATGTAACGGTCGGTACCGTATCCGGTGGAAACTCACGCTGTTCGGACGCGCGCCTCTGAGCTCCAGCGACGGGAGATTGGGACGGAGTGGATGGGGGATCCATCCTGGCAGGTCCAGGTGTCACGACATGGCTGAGGGCTCGGTCAGCCCTTGCTCTCACTAGGCTTTGTTGAAGGTCTTGGAACATCTCTTCTTCCTTGACAATGAGCTGAGCCATTGTTTCGTTGGGACCTTTGCGGAGATGGTGCCAACGCTCCAGTTTGCCAAAGCTGTCGGGAATTGGAAGTTGCTGGAGTGGACTCGCTCTCAACACATTCAGAAGACGGGTCATTCCGTCGTCATCTGTGTAGTCATCGGGGTCGAGGTGCTTGACGACGCTGCGGGCAGCGCCCGACAATGACTGCCAGATCTTCGGTGCAGCTTGGGATTGCTCTGAAGGCTTCAATGACTTTTGAAGCCACTTGCATGCAACAACAAATGTATCAAATGTCGAAGCGTTGCCGTCCCAGCACGGCACACCTGCAGCCGTCGTAGTCATCCAGCCCCTGGAGCCCCCAGGGGCTCCGCTACCATGCGGGAGGTAGCACCCCAACACTCAACCAATGTGAACAATGCACAATGCTCAACAACCAAACTCGATGGTACACTTCTCGATTGTCGCCGACCGGTGGCGAATGACCATGCACGACACGTGTGCGAAAGGCGCCCCTTTTCTGAAAGGCTCGGACCCACCCTGCGGTTAGGGTGTCATGGTGCAAACGAAGGAGGCAAACAGCTCATGTGGGGTATGTCATGACATGTCATCTCGAATCTCTCACTTAGGGATAGAAGAGAGCCTGACCTACGAGACATGACATGGTCAACCTACCAAGGTGAAAGGGACACCAAATCCTGCCTTGGATGCGTCGGGCGACCGAAAGCCCCACATATCGTGGTGGTGACTCCATGCCCTCGGTCCTCATACCATCTCATACCCCCCATATACCAACCTGTCAGTGGCATTAGTCCGTACTAAGTCATACCCCCCAAAAACACCAACTCCAAACACTCCAGAGACCACCACAGTACCACTATCTCAGCCACCAGCCGCTGAAAAAAAAAGAAAAAAAACACGCATGCCTTTGAAGTCCCGAAAGCTCCTACTGCCCCACCATCCTCACCCGGTTTGTCCAACGGACCACCCGGTGGAGACGCAGCGCAGCGCACCCGTGGGACGCTCGCGTCACGCTGGGAGCGGCGTGCGTCACGCTCGGAGCGTCGGTGTTCCGAACCAGGTGGAACGGTGTTGAGCGAAACCACGCAGTGAAAAGCCCCCAAACGGAAGACATGGGCAGAAGTGAATCCATGTTCCATGTGAATCCATGTGATGTCTGAGTGCCAAACAAATTCTTCCGGTCCCCGGTCCCGCCCAATCCCCCTGGTTTCTGAAACACGGAAGCTCCCGCGGCGCAGGCGTCTTCCCTGCGCGACGAGCCTATGCCATTCTCTCCATCCCACCGTCCTGCGCCGCGCCGTTCCTTCGCCTCGCCTGCGCCTCGAAACTCGCAGTCGATCCTCCGCGGACTGCGCGCACCACTGCGCGTGGCGACCGTGGCCTGAGGGACCGGACGAAGGGGGAGGCCTGATTGGATGGTGATTGGATGAGAATAACATATATATATATATAGGTCCTTTTTTTGGGGGGGGGGTTCTAGAAACTACTCGAACTGGGTGGTGTTGGTGTAGCTTTTGGGGACGGGATTTAGAAGGTCATAGTCGTGGTCATGTGCAGTTGCAACATGGAACATGGGCCTTCAAACTACAGTAGTCTCACCTACTGAGAGTCCTTTCCAGCGTGCGAGCCCTTTGTGGAATCACCATGTGGAGATTTAAGAGCACATGGAGTCATGGAGTAAGTGAATCAAAGAAACTACACTCTGCTTTTGGACGTCATCAGAGTCTTTGACTGCGCTTCTTCGAAAGAGTTCTGATGTCCAATGACCAAGTGAGTACTTGAGCATGCAAGAGCATGCGTGTGAATCAGACGCATTCATGACCTGAGGCGGCAAACCAATGTGAAAATAGCGTGAAAAAGGCTCCGAACTCCAACCACCAGCGGCATCCTCTCCATCTACCAGGACTCGAACAACCGATCGCCTGGTGCGAGGCGAGGCCATGCCTTAAGAGGTGGGGCCATCGGGCCATCTGGTGCCGGTAGATGGAGCATGAAGTACCCCCCAAGGACCCTGCGCCTTTGGCTCTCCCTTTGGCTCTCCCTCCCATTGCCCTGCTGCTCTTGGCACTTCTTAGGTGCCCGAAACACCGAAAAAGGAACGAGAAAAAAACCCTTTCGCCTCGCACAGCGGGGGCACCCCCGTCGTCTCCGGCGTCTCCGCCGGCGTCGAGGTCGGACCCGGGGGCAGCTGCCACGCGAGGAGCGGAGCGGCGGTGAGCAAGAGGCCTCCGCGGGCGGGGTCCCGCGGATCGGAGCAACGGAGTGGAGTGGAGTTCCACGGGTTACTTCTGGAACTCCACTTTCAGTGTGAAACAACCAACCAATACTAGTCAACCAAGCAACTAGTGTATCAACCAACCAAGAACTGTTTCTTCAAAGTGACCGAACTTCATCACCTGGTTGGTTTGAGGTCACAGAAAAGCCTCCTAGATCCTCCTAGGTCACGAAAAGGAACACCTTCAAGAGGTCACTAACATGATCCCCTCTCTTTCCTCCACCAACCAACGAGTCAAAGGCCATCCCGAGCGAACCACTCGTCCTCGACGAGCGAACACTCGTCGCCGACTCGTCGCACAAAGCCGGACATCGGCGTCGGATGGATCTCCGGGGACAGGTCTCGAGCAACGATCTGCCCCGAATCCTTGGGTCAAACATCTACCCAGACACGACCCGGACCTGGGACTGCCATAGGACTGCCGAGAAGCGGCCAGGGGTGGTGACCGGGGGGTCTTTCTGGGGCGGCAGTCCTATGGCAGTCCCAGACAGGTCGTGTCTGGGCTAAAAATAAGAAACATCCAACCCAGACGCGACCCTGGACCCTCGGTTCAGTAGGGGCCGGACCCGAATCCTTGGGTCAAAGGTCCGGACCTTCTCACCAAACCCTAGGGTTTGGTTCGGGACCAGTCGGGCGTCGTTCACGGAGCGTCTGGGTGAAAGACAACAAGCTACGAACGTAGCTTGAAGTTACGCACGCTTGGAGGCCATTGCTAGTTCTCTTGGAGGCCATTACCACGTTCGTAGCTTCTTGTTACTAGTAGTAATGGCCTCCAACCTACTAGCGATGGCATGACATGACCAATTTTGGGGGGCAGGGCTTCTGGAACCATACGTAGACCACACGGCTGTCATGTCGTCGTCATGTCACGTGACTCCGTAGAGCTCACAGTCAGGCTACAACCTGGAACCCCAGTCCCAACCAGAAAGAAATGGATGTTTCCCCAGTCTCAACCATTTCCTATGTAAAGGATTTCAAGCAAGCCATATTGGAACAACCACTTGTTTCTGGTTGTGTGGGTTTCCAGGAATATGATACAATGACTAAACAGCATCCTCGAGCACAATTTGTTGCACATGTCGTGTTGATGGTTGATTGACAGAACCCCCCTTAGCAGAATGGTATTTCAATGGACTTTTTACATCTCCATGTGGAGAGTCTCATTGGTTCTGCCGTCAACACCTGTACTATATATGTTTGGGGTGTAGGCTATAGGCTTTGACCACCTCGTAGCACCGACTTCGCCCCGACCGCACCACATCCGGCGCAAGAGGCGGCACCACATAGCCCCCAAGAGAGCCCAACAGTGAAACTATATGTGAAACTCAATGTCTGATTGAGACCACACACCTTACAAGTCCAGGGCGGCACACTCACATCTGGGCGGCACCACATACCCCCGTGTTTCAGCAGGAAGCATGAAGGACTCGACATGAGGACGGCACCCGGGTCGACCAGACATCTTCGTGTGGCGCACGATCCGGTCGTCTCGACCCGACGCGGGCGGCGGTCCGACTTGCTCCGACCCGTCGGGTGCGTCGCGCCGTGCTGCGGCCGAGCCAAAGGCGCGTGCGTCGCTGCCCTTCACAGACCTGGATCTTCCAACGTTGGCAGGTAATTGCTGCCTGTTCATCCATACGGCAAGCCATAGTTGGCAGAAATTCCGCGGAAGATACAGGTATACGAGTAGGGTCACTGATTTGGTCATGTTCCATCATGTCCCTCCTTTTCTCTTCGATCGATGCTGGCTCTCGACGTCTGATTCTTTGCGCCGTTCGAAATGCCAGAACACCAAAAGCACGCGGAGCTCCATCCCAGCCGCAGATCCATCCCACGGCTCCATCCCAGCTCCCTCCTCATCCATCCCAGCTGCCTCCAGCGGCTCCCAGGTCCAGTTGCAGATCACTCAGCCGCACGTCCAAGTACAGAGGCGCCACGGCCTCCCCCGACGACGGGCGCCACGAAAATGTCCACGCAGGGCGAGATCGGCTCCGCGCAGGGCGAGGAGAGAGTTGGAATGGAGATCGCTTCGATGCGAGACGGTGCGGACGAATGAGAACAGCCCTAAGAATCAAGGACCCTCAAAGGTGAAGGTTTTGAGGGTCCAAACCCCTGCTATGCAGGGTCCAAACCCTCCATAGGAGGGTCCAATGATGCTTAGGGAGAACTCTTTTGGTGATCAGAAGTGGAATCCATCGGTGGCAGACGTTCCCTTCCACCGAAGACCAGATTCATCGGGTTGCCTTTGAGCAGACCTTTGAGCCAAGCCTTTTGGAAGCCTCCCCAGAACCCCGCCTGAGCGGTGCTGGTGCCGCTCACGGCCCAGAAGCCCGGCGGCGTCAGGTCCCAGCGCGCCAGGCGCCGCGCGCCGCGGCCCCCCGCCCAGAGGCGGGCGACACCTCTGGGCGACAGTTCCGGACAGTGTTCGGGTCGAGGGAGGGTGGGATTCTTTTGGAAAGGTCACGGTAGAAAGGGAGGAAGTGTTCGAAATACGGTCAGATGGGGCTGGGTGATGGGTTGGTGCTGTTCCATGTTGGTTCATTTGGAAGAGGATTTATCTACAAGGAACTTGCAACTAGTATGCTATATAGAGTAGAAACGTGGCAAAGGTCAAACTCCCAAAGTGTGTTCGTGTTGGTGACTCTTTTTGTTTGAACGAAGGTCCTAATATGAGAACAAATTCCGTTTGTTTGAAGATATGCTCTTCTGTTCGAAACGGATCTCTTTCACTGTCCATGTCTGTTCAAGGAGACATGCGCATGCAGCCAGAACGGTCCATACACCTCTGGAGGAAGGTTCCTAATCCATCATACGTTGGACCCATGGCGCAATCGAAAAGACTACCAGAACATGGCCCAGAACAGTTGCCACCATCACCCGCCCACCAGTCTAACCCCTTCAAAAGCAAGCGAATTACCAGCCTTGAAGGATCACCCATGAACTCAAGCATACTGTCCACCATTGGACCACTCACCGCTCCAACCGCCGTCGTCCCATCCCGGCCTAGGCCGGCGCCCGGCAGCAGCGTCAAGGCCGTGGCAGCGAAGGGCAGCGACAAGCTTTGCAGCGCCTCAGCGGCGCACGGCTCGGCGTTCGGCGCACGGCTCGGCGTTCGGCGCCTCGTCGGAGCGGTGCCAAGACATCCTTCGACGCGGCGCCAAGTCGCGAAGGGTGCGGGCTCCAATGGGTGCGGGTTTTTGGGACGAGTTTGGGTGGAGGGGAACGAAGGAATTGGGCACCTGGGGTTTTTTCGGACCCGAAACAGGGCATCCAACGAAAAAGCGGTGTGATGTGAAGCCTCCCGGAATGGAATTGTCCAAGGAGGTGAATTGCAGAATACCATTTAGAGAAAGTGAGTGCTTCAAGGTGTCTATGCATTACATATTCTGAAAAATGAGCTCTGGATCTCAAAGCAAGATGATATTTAAGTGACTTGTGGGTTGAAGAGATGGCGTTGAACTGCTGGATTTTCCCTCAGATGGAGACGTCTCTCCTCCTCTGAGTGGACTTTCCCGCTCCGACGAGTGGAAGGGACATCATACTCCGTGCGAACGAACCCAACAAAAGTCTTGCCATCCAGCAGAACATGCATATGTTGCATGATATGTAATGTTTGATGTACCCAGTTTTGATCTATAGTTTTCAAAACCATGAAGACGAAGGAAAGTTCAGCAGCAGGATCAACTTCATGAAACAAAAATTGAAGTCATGTTTGCCAGGTGCCACTCATTTTGGACAACAACTGCAGATGCTGGATCCTTCGTGGTGGCTGCCTGACCTGTGAAATCTGGTGGCTCAAACCAATAAGTTCTTGGGGGGGAAGAACATTGCCCCCAAGGATGTTTAAGTGTGACTCTTTGCGCGTTTTTGTCCGCAATGGTTTTATGTATGTGTTCGCTTCTGGTGTCCAACTGCTTGAGAAAACCCGCTGCTTTTGGACGTGAACAAAAGTAGGTCGACCGCTGACCGGTCGAAGACGAGACGCGCCCGTCTCCGTCGACCTGACCTTTTGACCCAGTGGCCGTGAGGTGTCCCAAGGTGTCGCCTGGAACGGCAAGCAGAACGGCAAATGGCTTGCATGAAAAAGTCACAAAAGAAATTCAAATTAAGCCGTTTGGGTATCCTATCATCAATAGTTATTAATGTTGGACTGTTACAGCCAGTTGGACAAACCCAATATAAAATTAAGAAACGAAATCAGGCCCAACAAGTTGTGTCTCTACCTGGCCAGAACCCTGTGGCACCTGGTATGCAAATTCTCTGTGATGGAAAGCACAAAGAGTAGGGGCAATAAATCTGAATGTCGCCTGCCCCACCACTCAAATTAAACATAAGCTGCGTCCCTTCTTCTCTTTGCGAACCATGGCAAGTTCAGGAGTGGCCTGTCGTTTGGCTCTCCAAAGAGTATTGCATCGCTTTGTCCAGCGTGTCTTGCCGACAAGAGGGGTCCCTGTGTGGACGGCCCACCAACCCGAACGGCTCCGACCCTCAGAGGCCGTGGGGTTTGGATCGAACTTCGTCCGAAGGAAACACCCCTTTCATGATGGTGTGCAGCTCGATGGTGTGCAGGCACACATGGTGGCCGAGACCCCCGTTGCAGAATCAAACCAAAGGGCGGGGAAGCAACAGGAACATGGATCAGATCAACAGTTGCGTGTCCTCTTGGCCTGCACACATCAACCTTATGTCTGGTTTCAGTGTTTGGGCCAGTTCGCTCAGCAATTTTTTGTTTCTTTTTCGCAAGAGGCTTTGGATGAAAAGGCTTCTTGGCAAGAGGCTTTAGGTGAAAACTATTTGGCCCCCCCTTCTTCTCAATGATCAGCACGACACCCCTGCTCACATAGGATCGGACAGTCCGAAACCAACCCTGGCAGAGCTCGAGAGCTGTCAAAGGATTCAACAGCTCGCAAGCAAATGCGCGTACTGAATACACTAACTAACTATATCCCTAGAAGTCCAAAGACTATATTTTGACCGGCTGAAGTAAAGGAAGTTCCCGAAATCAGTTCCCCTAAAGACCATTCTTTTTATAGTCTTTGACTCCCAGGGATATAATCATACATAGAATCCAAATGAATCCAATTGAGGAGATGCGCAAAAGGGGCCCCGAAGCATATCCTCAAAGGCAAAGAAACGCATCGCCAAGCCAGCACAAACATATTCCATGGAAACATGAAGATGATCACAGATCCTTACTACGTACCATCCAGACCTTCCTCCCTTCCTTCTCGCCCTGGCCCCCCTGGCCCCCCTGGCACCCTGCTTGCTCGCCTGTGGCCAGGACCAACAGCCTGCCGTTGCCCGTATCCAACACGTAGACCCGGTAGCCATCGCCCACCGCCACCGCCCTCGGGCTGCTCAACCGTGCCAGGTCGGAGCCCGCAAAGCCTCCGGCGGCGGCAGCTGCACGGTGGGCGGCGTGGAGTCCAGGTGGGCGGGTGAGGTGAAGGAAGGCAGATTCAGAAGGTGTGGGAAGTTGGGGGGGGAGGCAAGTGTCCCACTTGGAGTGGTTCAAACCTTGGAAGTGGGGAAGTGCACATTCCGAAGGTTTGGGCATGTGTCCAACTTGGACCCCTTTTTTGGACCACTGACCCATAGGATTTGGACAGCTTCGAGGAAAAACACGGTAGCTCCGCCGGGAATCAACTCCAAAAGCCTGCCCATGTCAGGGTGTTTTGGTTCCATCAAGGAGTGTAAAGGAGTGCATCAAAAGCCTAACTACCAGGACCCTCCAGTCGGGGTGGTTAATGGACACTCCACAGCTAAAGGGCATTAAGGGGGCTATAAATAGACACCCCCGAGAGGACCTATACCAGGACCCGGTCGGTTGACATGCTTCTTTGCACCAGCAGTTCCATGTCGGGCTGCTTCATTCATGGAGAAACGTCGCGACACTTGGGCGCGCCTCTCGCATCACATGACCTACGGCCCTACGGATGAAACGCGCCACCAGCTCGTCACCGACACCTGATCTCAGAGGTTCCCGGAACGCCCCCACCGGCCCCAGATCGACTCTATGCCCGTTCCTCCAGTCGTACCGAACCTGAGGTTCGGTGGGACTGGGGTGGGGTGCCAGGAGGCTCCAGTCGTAGCGTCATCGAACCGGAGGGTTCGGTACGAGGCTGTTGGTGTAGGGATCCGTCGGTCGTCCCGTCTTCGTGACCAGACCGACTCAGGGGGGAGATCGGGCGCCCGCACGGGGTCCAACCGCCCGCGGATGGGCGGATGGGCGGATGGACCCCGGGCGATTGATCCACCCGTCTAGGGAGATCCAGGGAAGGTAAGTGGAACAACTGGACCCGGAGCTGGCTGGCACGTATGTCTCTGTCTCAGTGTCTCCACCTGAAACCTGAGGGTGCCCGTGGATATGTCCAGGGAACTTTTTGAATACCAGGAGTTGAAGACGAAGAAGAAAACCTTCCAGGTTCTTCGGGCGAGATCCCGCATTGAAACATCACAGAGATGTGCCAACAGAGCCGCCAAAACATCTGTCCTTTGTGTTCTGCAGTGGTTGGGAAGAGACCTACCCTCCAAGAAGAAGCACCCATATCTTCGCCAAGCACACACATTACCCAGACACGACCTGTCTGGGACTGCCATATATGCCGCCCCATTGACCTCCCAAAGCCAAAACCACCCCAATGTAGGAGTCCCATGGAGTGTCTGGCTTATATATGCCATCTAAACGATGCCCCCGTCTCCGTGGGTTCTGTCCACGAACCGCCCAGGATACCCCCTGCTCTCTCTGTGTTCCGTTCCCACCACCCGTCCCACCACCGCCGCCTGACTCTCCAAAGTGCGTGCGGTAGCGCAGCCCCTGGACCTCCAGCTGCAGCAGCCGATGGTTCCCCGTGTCCACCACGTAGAGGCCTGGGTTTCCCGGCCCGCACCGGTCCGACGTCCAGCCGTCCAACAAGGACCGAGCCGAGCTGCCGAGCTGCCGAGGTCCAACGAGGTGAGGTTTCCAAGGTCGAAGGGATGTTTACCATAGTTTGACTGGCTCGGACTGGCCCTGTAGGGTCATGGGTGGGTGGAAAGTTGAAGTTTCTCCCTCACGTGGAGTTTGGGAGCTTCCTCAAGCACCGCAGGCGAGAATTCTGGGGGAAAAAAATGGATTTGCAGTGCCTTTCCTTGCCTTTCCTCAAGGTCTTCAGACCACCTGCTTGGACCAATACACTCTGACTGTCCTGTCCACAACAAAGCTTAGAACGTGCAACAAACCGTCGTTTTCCATGTCTCGGGCGCCACTTCCATCCAAAAGGCTCTGGCCAACGACCGGTCTTTACTGGACCGGCGCCTTCCTTCAAACGGGACGCCACGTCTGACGGACCCAGTCCCCGCCGCAGCCGCGCTGGCTCCACCAAGCCGAGCCACAGGGCTCCGGCAGCGCGGCATAGGCCACGGCGCTGGGGGAGGAGAGGCCGCCCGTGTCCTCAGCGGCACCACGACGGAGGGGGAGGGGAGGCCGGGTAGGAGGGTGTCCACATCCCAAAGCGGCCAAAGAGAACCAAAAGACGAATTGGTGAGCTGGATGTTCAGGTCATTATAACAACTATATGACTATATGTGCCCACCGCACTAGCAACTCTTCCCAAAGTTGGTGAGTGGGTTGCGCCTCATGTGGATCTTCCGAGCACCACGGCCCGCCGCCCGGCGGGGGCCGGGCCGTTGAACGGAGGCGTCGTCGACTGGGGAGGAGAATGGGTCCGTCCCCTTTCGGAACAAGGCCTGGTCGATCGACTGGGGAAACCCCCCTTGGCCAACAGTTAGAGGATGTTAAGAGAGGTTGAACAGACCTATAGCCTATCCCATATGTACCACTACAGGGTCTTATATGGTCTCTCAACCTCTCTTGGATGTTAAGAGGCCTGCAAAAAGACCTGCAAGCTCTGGTGAAAACAAGAGCCTGCAAGGTTCTTTCTCCTGGCCTGTGCCACAGCAAGCCACTGACTCCGCGACAAGTTCAATGAACCACTACCAGCACCACCACCGAAAGGGTGTCCATTAATAGCCCCTTAGAGGTTAAGGGGTGTCCATTAACCACCCCTTGGGGGTCCTGGTACATGAATTTCGTTAAGGAGTTCAATTGGTCGATGCGCGTTTCATCCCAAACTCATGCAACCTCACATGCTTATGAGCTAGCCAGCAGGTGAATTCTTGAGTACCACTATTAAAATAGCGGTCTTCATATATATATAATTATATATATATATATGAGAGAAAAGTAATTAGGTCCCCACTACGAATCTATTGGAAAGCATTGTCCATCTATTTGGGGACCACTATCCAAGTGGTGTTCATACTCGAACGTCCACGCTGTCAGGCTGAAGGAGCTCCAAGGCAACCGCGTCCACGCTCCGCGTCCACGCTCCGCTCCTCTCGGTGACGGCCACCAGACACCCACCAACCCATCTGGTGTGTCAGACCCAGCCGTCCATTCAGACCCAAGCCTTGGGCATCGTCTGGAAGCGATGTCCAAACAAAAAGAACGGATGTTCAATGCATTCGATCCAAAGGCTCAAATCCCGAAAAGGGGCCAACCATCTCCTCAAAAGAACGGCCCTCCACATGCGGAAACTCCTCTTTTCCCCAGATCTGAGAAAAAGAAAGGAAAAAACATAAGCACGACAAAGACACACAAATCAGCCCAGCCATCCCTCCCGACTCCTCTTCCCCTCACACCGTTGTTTGAACTCTCCCCTTCTGCCAGTCCCCTGTGTTTCCCGTCCACGTCGGTGTCCCCCAAGCGGCCGAGGTCGCCAGGTAGCCCACCTCGATGGGACCTCCATGGCCGTCCCAGCGGGACGGTGAATTCGCCGCGTGGGACACGTGAACTCCGCGTGGGACGCATTCCGCGAGGCAGTGCCGCGCGGGGCCCAAAAACGGCTCCAGTGAGAGGAAGTCTGTTCCTTCTGGGGGGAGAAGGGAAGTCTGTTCTGCCCCAGAAAACACCCCTGGACCCTGGTATACGTCGCACTGACGTAAAAGGAATGTCCGGTGGAAAGGAGGATCTGAAAGTCCCGGTGTTTGGGAAGAACCGGTCGCCCTGTTTGGAGCCCAACGAACAGAAAATGGCCGTGTCTCATGTCGTTGCTTGTTACGCTTGTGGAACATCTGTTTCTTTTCTTTGGCTTTCTTCGGCCGACCGGTTTTCGGGTCTGGTCTGGTATGGCCATGGGCCCCCTTTCTCTTTTAGGTTTTTTTTTTTGGGTGAAGGACTCCTTATCTCCTTTGCCCCACCCGCTTCGCTCGCGCGACCTGGGTTTCGCTCCTCCGCTCCGTTTGGGCCTGCGACGCGGCGCCCGAAGATGGACACCAAGGCGAAGCCGAGCGGAGCCTCACGCGGTGGACGTCCGGGCGGAGCCTGCGCTCCTCCATGAACCTAATACCCGGCTGAAGTCCAGTTCGACGATATTTTGGACCGACTGAAGTGTTCAGGAAATTCCTGATTTGGGGTCACCTAGTCAGACCATTCTTTGTATAGTCTTTCGCTCCCGGTCCCAGGGTGTACTTTTCCCATCTTTGGCCAACATCCAGTGTCAAACGTGTTCAACCCACTAAGCTGAAGACTCGGATTTCAGCTGCGGTCATCCTTTCCAAATGTTCTCGCTGCTGTGCATCTTGACATTCCAAGCGCTTCGCGAACTCCAGCATTCATGATCCACCCCGTGGTAGGCGGTTCCATATGCACCTGCACCAAGTGATCGGTCTTGAGAGAAGTTGTTGGTGCACCTGGCAATGTAAGCATAATCTGCAAAGCTTTGCTGCCAAATGTGACAGTCGCAGCCGCAGGTTGGACTGGCCGCACTGGTCTTGCCTCTGGTCTTGCCACTGGTGGGGACGGTGAAGCTAAATTCACAGCTGGGGAAGGTGCATCAGCTTCTGCCAACGAGAGAGCGATCGCCAGATCCATCTCTTCTTGTTCACTCCTTGGACGTCTGCATTTGACGTCCATGCGGAGTTCTGACTGCAAGTGCAGGTTCAGGAAAGTCTTGCCAGGGTTCATCAGCAAAGCCAGAGTTTGTGTCCTGCGTAAGCTGGTGGAGTGAGTTCAGAGCTTTTCCAGCACCCGACTCTACAGGTCTCCGACATGGTGGCTGAAATGGAGACTTCAAATAGGCAGGTGGAGACCTGTAGAGGTGCTGGTGCTGGTTGATCTGTTCGAGTGCTCCATCATGTTCCATCTATCTATCTACTTCAGCCGGCGCCTTCTTTGAGACCTTTTTGTGGGTTCAACTCCCAGCCGTTCCGTGTTCCGCGTTCCGCCTGCGTCGCCAAACGCGACCACAAGCCCGAAGGCGGAACCGGTGTATACCGATGGCTGACCCTGATGGGGCCGATGGATGACGTTTGTGGCTTTAAACAGAACGGCTAGCCAATGAAGATCCCGCTCCGGGGCGACATGGAACATTCCGAACTCGCAGATTGGACTGGCTGAAGCACTTGACCCTCTAAAGAGCCTCACCTCCCAAAGCAGGGGAGGCCACCACCCTGCATCCGCTGCGCTGGAGGAGCCTCCCCGTCTGCGCGACCAGCTCTTAGTTACCGGAGCCCGCTGCGATGAGCCTGTACGTAAGCATGCCCTACAGGTCAGTCGGACCTCATTTCCCAGACACTCCATGGAGCTGCCATATATGCCTACATTGGGGTGGTTTGGGGGGTCAATGTAAGCATATATCATGTATGGCATACATGGAGTGTCTGGGTTTTACATTGGAGTTGGTCCTACAAAAAAGACACTACTGAGGTAAAGCACCTGGTTCTACTGGATCGTAGGGATGGGTCCGATGCATTCATTGCTACGCGTAGCAGGACCTTCCACGATTCGCTGGCTCTTGGACTCTCTTACTCACAGGTGGTTTCTAGGACACGACAGTGGAACCGCCGGTTTTGGAGGCCGCAAGTGGAGAAACATGTGACACACACCCTCCCAAATGCCCGCCAATTAAACTATACACCTTCGAAGGGCTCCAAATCGAACCCGAAGGAGTGCCTTCTCTTCTCCCCACCGTTTCTCTTCTCTCCACGTCCCACGTCCAACGACCCCGACGAAGTACCCCGAAAACCGAGGGGCAAAGTCGGCGTCCCGCGTCAAGGCCGAGAACCTGCTGCTGGGGCACCCAAGGCGAAGAGGTCACCAACATCACCAACTCCCGTTCGACTTCCGTTCGACCATGAAAAAAAAGGGGAACGACCTGGTGCTTGTAGTGAAAAAATCCTGGTCGTTGGTTCGGTGATGCCTACCAGGACCTTCCAAGAGGTGTCTATAAATAGCCTCTTAGTGGTGAGTCGGGGTGTCCAAAAACCACCGGACTTGGAAGGTCCTGGTAGTAATTGAATGGTGGGCCAGGAAGTCTACGGAACTGAAAGACTGTGGTGGAAGAGTATCACCTGGAACCGTCGGGGTGCTTCATGGACACCCCATTGACATTCTAAGGATCCGGGCTATGAAATGGACACCCGGAATCCGTGGTGCTGGCAGTATCCCTCTGATCATGCGCACAAAAAGATATCAGGAGCTCCCCCTGGCCTCTAAAGAATGTCCATTTCAACTTTTGCCATAGGCTGTTGATGGCCTCGGTCGCTTAGATTTGGCAGTAGCCCTCAACCAAGTGCCCCCTTTTGGTCACCAAGTCCCCCAAAAAGTGAATCCAAAGCATGCATGCAGGAGCCACACCATCGAAAAAGTCCATCCCTTCAAACCCCCCCCACCCAAGCAGTCGCACCACGAGGCGACATGGGCATCCTATGCACCGTTCTTCTCTCGCATGGAAAGCCTTGGAAGGCCTTCCACGGATCGCTCGCGTTCGCGCCTGGCCTGGAAGCTCCAGTGGGTGGCAGCAACAGCCCGTAGAGGGTGCCTGGGACCTTCGTCAACATCAGCCGTCCCTCTCCCTGCGCCACGGTCGTGGCGTTCTCCTGCAGGACTGGCGGGCGACGCAACGCCGGAGCGGAGAAACCGGAGAACCGGAAGTATCAAATCCAAAGTGAAGCTCCCTTCTTACAGGACCAAACTCAATGCATAATCCCAACTCCAGATTGTAATACATGTTTGCTAAAGCAAGGAGAACTCAGGTAGCTCAAGCTACCTTTCGTGACTTGATCACAAATTGGCTGGAAAGGACACCTGTTCACCGCCCGAGGAATGACTGGTCAATGAGGGGTCACAGTTGTAGCGGTGAGCACGAAAACTGCCACCGAAGCGTGGTGAACCAAGCACACCCCCTTACGTGTGCACCGTTGCAGTGGCCACCAGCCTGACGAACAGGGTTCTTGAAGAAATTTTGGAGGCAACAACTACCAACAGAGGTCAAGTTAACCTTAATTATAGGCCCCGTCATGCTGGTACTTTTTGGGAAGAGAAGGGACAACATCAAAAGGGCTTCGTTCGGCTCACCCCACGGATCTCCCTAGAACACACGTGGACCTATCCGGCCCACATTTACCGCGGGATCCTCGACTCACCCAGTCTTCCAACGAAGATCAAGCAAACCGGAGCAGTTAAGCGCAGAGCAGTTGAGCTGTGGGGTCGTCAGCCCGGTTTGCAGCCCCAAGAAACTCGATCCTGTTCCCCTCAAAACCACCGAGAGACAAGGCTCTCTGGACGGAAGAGTGTGCATCCGAAGAGTGTTCCCCTCGTCTCCTTGCCTGTGTCCAATTGCCGGTCCCACGTAAGAAAGGCCCCATAGGCCCATGATCATACTATGGCACAAGTAGAGGCAACGGCACTTGTTTCTAATAGCTTCTTGTTACGACTAGTAAGGCACTTGTTACTAGTAGCGATGCACTTGTTCCTACTAGCTTCTTGTTAACGGGGTGAGGTGCTCAAAATGCTGCGTGGTCTCACCGGAAAACCTGTGGAAGGGGTTGCTCAGCACAGCTTCTGTTGCGCCTTCTGCTGCGACCTCCCTTTACCGGTGCGGTCCGTTCTCGCGTTCTTGCGGTCGGTCCGGCAGCAAGCGTTGGCCATCCACCGTGAAGTCGAGCGTGGACGCCCTTGTGGGATCAACCAAACGGCAGTGTGCTGAATTGGTGATGCGGTAAAGCTCAGCACTTGGCTGGAATCTGTAGGCCAGCCAGTTGAGTCTATGGTGACTTTGGTGAGGACATGGTTGTAGTGGGTTGAGGGGGAGGGTCACTTTCTTTGTGGGATCTCCGATGGGGGAGATGATAGCGGGGTAAGATGACCATCCTCATCATGGCAATTTGTCGACCACAAAACAAGCTGAACATGCACAACGAGCTGATAACAAAAACGAATCAGCGACAACGGCAAGATAAACGCACCTCATTATACAATCGATAGCATCTGCCTGGTTGACTTTCTAAAATGAACCAACTGTGACTACTGGAACAATCCCATGATACATACTAATTACTGCACTCATGGCTTTGACCCATACCCCATGGGCTCTTCCACTGCATTCTGAAGAGCCAAATTCTATCAAATTCTTCTTGCTATTCTGAAGTGGAACAGGCAACACCTTCCTGAAAGAGTCCCTAACCGTGTAGTATGTTGCTGAGGGGGGGGCGTCAAACAATTTTTAGGTTACAGCTTTCTATGTATTGGTCCCGGAACCAGTCCCCCAAGACGGTGGTGACGTTTAAAGTGATGATTCTTTGATTCCTGGGTCCCATCACGGTCCCATCGGAATGCCTTGGATTCCAGCGGGTGAAAGCAAAGACCCCCCAGTCGTCAAACCGGACCCACTTCACAAAGGGCAATGACGAGGGGAATCTGAGGTCGAGTGTACCTCCAGCTGTGCCTCAATGAATCTGATGATGTTGCACCGCTTTTGGAAGCTCAGTCTACCCTTTCAAGATGAAACGAACAATTCTCCCAAACCCTCAGCGCAGGCCACCTGGGATTCAAAGTGCCGCCTTCCATCACCGCGGCATGCAGCTGGTTGCCTGAAAACGGGTCTTCCAAACTTCTTGGGGCCAAAGCAAATGCAACTGAACACCAAAGGGAAAAAGACCAAGAGAGGTAGCCAGTAACCTTATAGGACCCGTCACCTGGGGTACCCTGGCCTGGGATAGTCGATACTGTTGGGTCATTCAAGCTCTGTTGGGAATGCCATGATGCCGTTGGAAGCTCGACGTCCAATTCAATGGATGCTGGAAAGACGATATGAAACTTCACCCCTTGACCCACCTCTACACCTCTGTGGTGAGGCTCTTCTACGTGGGGAGTGCTCCAAATTTGATCGGCTCACACGGCGGGATTGAGGCGGAGGTGGGTACGGGTATCACTAACCTTGCAACAAGAGCACTAGAAGAGAAACTGGTAGACCACCCCCGGCAGGAGGAAACTCCTCTTCCCACCCTTGTCTCTAGTCACTAGAAATTCAGCCATGCCAAAGTTGGATAGAGGGTACACCGCGTAGAACCCCTGATTCTGCACAGAAGAGCTGACTTGGAGACGATCAACTATCAACACCTCCCTGACCCTCAGGAATGTTTGGTGGGTCCACCCGTCGATTCATGTAGCATCTGTGAAAGCAGCAAACCGGCCTCAAGCGGACTCAACGACATTGCCAAGAGAGGTTGAGAGACCTTATAGGACCCCATGGCCCATAGTGGTGCGTATGGGATGGGCTATAAGGCTGTTCAACCTCTCTTGGTGGACTTGCCTTTTTGCATTTCAACTTACCTCCACCTTTCACGGAACACCTCTCTTTGCTTGCCATCAGCCCATCACCCACCCCCCCAACATCAGCCCTGGCTGCCCGCCCTGGCGAACTCCGGCCACGTGCCTTCAGAGACCAGGCTGTTGATCTCAACAGAGGCCGCTTGCCAGAGGTTCGCCACGAGGGTCGGCCAGGAACAATCCTGGCGAGCGAGCGATTTCCGCGATCGAGCTCGCGTCCGAGTAGGTCCGCCGAGACGGTGCAAGCGCGACAAGGGTACGGCGCAAGCGAGCCAGGATCGGAGGGGGTTGGTTGGTTGACATGGGTGGTTGTGTGGAGCCAGAAATGAAAGGAATCGTTTGGGATGATCGGTCGAGGGCGCAAAGGAGACATTACGACATTAAGACAGGTTCAGGTACTCTGAGGATCGGTTCCATTCCTTGTCGGGATTGGTTCTGTGACTCAGGATGTGTCAGGATGGAACCTCGGTTTCGTTCAGTTCGGTCAGGTGAAGGTGGAACCAGTGTGGAGGAGTTGAAGTGAGGAGAGGCTTTGGTTACAAGACCCTGGTGACCCTCTCATCAAGATCCAGGTGATTGGGAAGAATCTTCCTCGTCACGTCCCATCCCATCGGTCTCTGGTCGGTGGCGTAGGTCGTTTCGTGGGGGAAAGCGCGAAAGCGCTTGGGCGACCGAAGTACCAGGCAACATCATACAGGTGGTTTCAGAGTAGAAATCCGGGCACTCCAGCCGACCGCGAAAGGAGGGAAGGTGTTGGTATGATGTTCTTCGGCTCAAAGGGCCCCAACCAAAAGCGTCTCGTTCTCGAGACGAGACCCGCGCGGTGCTTCGTCCCCGCCCCGTGGAAGCGCGCGCGCCTCGCTACTGTTGCTCAGGTCCTCCAAAGCGCCAAGGCACCCGGAGGGGTTCTTGAATGAGGCGAGGTGGCCACTCACAGTCACTAATAGACCCTTGTTGATAGAGCATCGCTTCATATTAAAAGACGATGAAGGTAATTACAAACAAAAGCCTTCAGGAAACCAACAAGCGCAGTTTGGGATTTCAAAATGCCCCTGGAAGATGGTTTTCCTCTACCAGCCAGTGATTTTCAGGGTCCATGTCAGTCTTCCAGGGTGTAGGTTATAGCCCCCCATCCATGGGGCCGTGCTGCCGGTGCCCAAACCTGTGGACCCTCGTCGGGTGACACAGCTGTGTAGTCTGATCGGAACAGGATTCCAAAGCAGCTAACCTGCACCCCAACAGGGCCCCCCCCCTCCCTCAAGCTGCTTCTGCACACCTAACCGGCTCATCTAGCTGTTTGGTCCGTCGTGCGTTGAGGCTCTTAGGCCGCTGTCCGTCGTGCGCCGGCCAAGAGTCTCACCCCAACAGCCCCTTCGAGGTTTCAGAGAACGGGGTACGTCGGGTACGTCGGGTACGTCGGGTACGTGTCAGTTCGACACACTTGATGAAAGAAAATGGGTTGACCATGGTGGACCTGCGCTCTTGTGGTGGTTTTCAATCCGGAAAAGCCCATGGTTCTTCGGGATTCGAAACCGCTCAACATCTCCTGGGGTGATTGACACCACATACCCCCAGCACCATACCCACTACGTCGGCACCTACCCGGCCCCGTCCACACTCGCCACGTATCGTCCCCCCCCCCCGGCAGGGGAAACCGCACACGCGTTCGCGTTCGCCACGCCGACCCGCGCGTGGTTGGATCCTCCGCGGTCTCGTTCTCGCAGAGGTTGGCTGGCAGCTCCACCAGGTGCAGAGCCGCTGGCTGCGATCCATCTGGTCGACGACGACCGTGGCGGTACGCTCCAGGCGGCACGGCTGTCGGACCCGGGACCAGGCGGCATCGGCGGTCCCGAGTGGCGGGGGTGCTGGGAAGGTCTGTGGAAGGGAGAGGAAAGTGAAAAGCCACCTGAGACCGAGTCGGACTACCAACAGAGGTGACCTGAACTAGGACCCGTCACCTGGGGCACCTATAGGATAGCCTATAGGGTTCTTCAACCTCTGCTGGTACTTCTGAGGAAGCTCACTCACTTCTCTGTGGGCCGCTTAGCATTTCTCAGAGTCCCTGTACCACACCGCCCGGCCCATCGTCACACCGCCATCACCCCGTGCACCGCATCTTCGAACCCTGAAACCCCCAAATCACAGCATCATGATTTGAGTCTTCTTAGATCACAAGCAAGATACATCCAAGATCATGGTGGAACTTAGATACATCCAAGATCATGCTCTAAGAACACTCCAACAGTTACATCCAAGATCATCCAAGCGACCTCGCAAGCAAGGTCACCCCCCCATCATCTTGCGCATGTGCGCAGCCCAAGAAATCGGTCACCGGTGTGGGACCGGCCGAATGCTGTTTCGTAGCAATGGGCGTTCCTCGGGTTGAAACCGGGATGAGGTTCATCCCAAGTTGCACCTGAAAGCGAGAAGAAAGACATGGTGGCCTCTGCCAACGAGTTCTGACGAAAAGAGTGATTCAAAGAGAAGGATGAAGTGAAGAGTGATTCCTTCCATGCAGTCCCTGGGCACACCGATGGCCATCTGAAGCGAAACCAAGTCATTCCGCAAGCCCAACTGTGCAAGCAGCTTAAGCATGATCTTCTCTCCAACACTGCACAAATCCCTACCAAATTGGACTGGAATCCCACCAACCTCCAGGCCAGCCACCCTGCCACTTGTTGAAACCACTTAGCCCATTGGCCCCGCATCCTCCATCCTCCCACCTTCTCCGGTGGCCGCCACCACACCGCTCGCCACTGGCGCCAGCGCCGTGATGCCCGCACCGCCCAGCGTCACTGTGAGGCGGGCGGGCAGGACCAAGAGCTGCGGGCTGGCTGCGTCGGTGCCTGGAGGGCGGAGGCATCCCGGAGGGAGGGGGTTATACAGAGCTCCATCCGATTTCGGAGCAGATACGAAGTAGAAGATACCCCTCTGGAAGTCCAAGACCCTTTGAAGAGAATCTTTAGGTCACCCAAATGTTCAAGTTCCTTGTTGATCTTGTTGTATTTGGCTGGTCACCTATCTCGGACGTGGATGGCCCGAATGGACCGAGTGCGGTGAACTCCTCCTCAACGGGGACCGGTCCGAACCGGCAGGGGCTTTCAACTATGCCGTCTCCGAAGACCGTGACTCAGGAAGAAAAGAAAACCTCACAGCATGGCCAAACTTTGAAGCAGAGAAAAAGAAACTCCACTATAGTTTGGCACTTCTCTCTCTTCTCTCTCTCTCTCTCTCTCTCTCTCTCTCTTCTCTCTCTGGGTCCTTCGTACCTGGACCTCCAATGGGTCTATCCCACTCTTTCCAACAAATCCTGCCGGCAAGAGTCGACCAGCTGTCCCGAAGCACTCGAAGCACCCACTCTTCCCAACCGGCTGGGGCCAAAGCTCCTATCCCCCACTCCAAGGGACGAGTGTCTACTTTAAGGCCATCCAAATCTGCGTCTCTCGGAGTGCAAATCTGGGAGAACAAAGATCCAAACCTGGGAGTCCGGTCTCCGAAAAGATGGGCCTGGAATCCCTTCTTCTTCTGCTGTTCTCCGCCTCTGCCCGACCCATGTTCCTTCGGCTTCTCTCCCCCCCGTGGCCTAGAATCGCCATCGGAACAGTCCTCGACGTCCGGCTCGACCGTCCAGCCCGTCGTCGGTCGCACGACCGAACCCACCCCCTCCCCACCGAAGACCAGACCTGTCGTCCGGACGGAAGTCCAATGGTGGTGAATGCAGAGACCCCCCAACAAAACACCTCCTTTTGGGGGGGGCGCCTCTGGCATGATCGCCGCATAGCCGAAGCACGAAGGGTTTCATGGGGCGGACCCGCGCCTCGATCGGACACCGCCTCGATCGGGGCACCGTGGCACCGTGTGAAACGCCCTAAACCAAGGTGTGTTTTAGGCCGCCGGCCCAGGTCTGTAGTTTTGCTTCGGCAACAGGTCTGCAAAAATACCGAATCCCCTCATGGGCATGCTCCATCTGCTTGGGGGTCTGAGGGCCAGCTGCTCTGGCTGCAAAAAACTGTTGGTTTGTCAATTGCAAAATAAGGAATATGTTTGAACGGTGCATAATGTGTGACCATCCAAAGGTCCGGATTTACATACCAACAGAAGTTAAAGGACCTTATAGACTATCCCATAGGTACCCCACAATGGTTCTATAAGGTCACTTAACCTCTCTTGGTATGTTTCATTAGCATCTGCTTGGGCTCGCAGCCCGGAGCTTGTGGTCGAACGGTCGTCGAAAGGGTTTCCACACGGTGCCCGGGTTGGATCGGTCGAAGCCGTCGATCAGTGAAGAAACCCGTCGAACCCTGCGCCGACTGAAGCGGATCACGTGAGCACGGTCGTGTTCGCAACAAACGTGTGGAGTCTGTCCATGGTCACCATCCCTAAGAATCAAGGACCCTCAAAGGTGAAGGTTTTGAGTGTCCAAACCCCTGCTATGCAGGGTCCAAACCCTCCATAGGAGGGTCCAATGATTCTTAGGGATGGTCCATTTCTGTGTGTTCTTTCGCGTGTCGCGACCAGCCCGAAACCACCAGTCTCCTGCTACTGGCCGCCACACGTGGAATGCCCTGCTGCGGAGTCAGTGGCCACAAACTCACGGGGGCTGTGGCCAGAGATGCTGTGGCCAAAGAAACCTCCAAGCGCCGAGCCAGATTGGGTTTGGGAAGCTGGGAGGACTGGGAGGACACCTCGGGGGGAAATTGGAAGACCTGGCCAGAGACCTGGTTGACCTGGGGATGTTCTTTGGGAAGCTGGAGATGTGAAACACCTCTCCAGGGCCGGATCTTGGGTGGATCTTGGGGACCACTCGAGTCAACACTGAAACGCAGGCCAGTGTTGACTCTGTCCCGAAAGAATCCCTCTCATTCATCAAACATGTCATGCGTTCGTGTCATGTTTCGGGGAAAAACACATGACAAAAAAAACGATCGTTGTGCGGCGAATTCGGTGGATGCTGACTTCCGCGCACCAATCAGACACTTATACCCGGTCTTGACTCTTACAGAAAGAACCCTATAGTTAGAGTCAAGACCCAAGGGACCGATCAGACACTTACACCCTAAACGGTGTGATTACAAGTCCCTTGTAGAGGAAAGCAGTGTCATCTTCCTCCATACCCGACGCAAGTCCCCCGGGGTCCTGGCGGCGCGGGGCGACTGAGACTGCGTCCGCTGTGTAGTGTCAAGAGTGCATGGCATGGCCCCACGAGGATGACCAGTTTCCATCTAACCTGGTGGTGTCTCACTCCACGTCCATTCCAGGGAGTGTCATCTTCCGTATTCGGAGTGGCCCTCTGAAGAAACACGAAGAACTCATGGGTCGCAGCCCATGGATGTGTGGGACATGATGGGGAGATGTGGGGAAGCCACACGGAGCGCTGGCGAGGGGATGTTGAAACCCGAGGGGACCTCTCAAAACGGGCCTTTTCTCATCCTGTCTTCCATCCCAAAACGCTTGTTTGGCGTACGCATTTGACCTGTTGTCTTCTGTGTGTCGGAGTTCCCGGTACATGATCATTGAATATCTACTGTAAGAATCTCTTTGATCTCTTTGCCAGCTTCCAATCCTCGACACCCAAACACCTCGAATCAAGTCCCTCGAACACCTCGACAAACCACCACTGACACCGTAGGGGCCTCAACCACTGCAGGGGCATCCGTTCCCAACACCAAGACTTCGCCATATTCCGTGATGACCTCAGCTCTGTCACGGCTTTTTGTTGGGCGGCTAATTAAGTTTCAAAATGATGGATGATCGTCCTATATAGCTCATTCATCATTGAATCACTCCCAAACTCCCAAACACAACTTTCTCTGGAAGTTTAGAACATGTCTTCCAGAATAGCAGTAAAAGTCAAAATAGTAGAAATGCTTTTTGCCAGCCCAAGCCCAGGAAGGGACCTGCTCCTGAGCCTTTTGGTCTTTATGAATTATGTGTCTTTGCCCTTCTGTCCGAGTGGGCATGCTTTTCTGAGCAACATCCCTCAACCATTTAACTCTATTTTGGCTCTCTTGGTGAGACAGAATCCGTGCTGGGCTGCATGGTAGGTCTATCCAGGGAACTAGAATGGGACTCATCCAGGGAATTTCAGACCCACAGGCTGCCCACGTGTCCATCACCCAGCACCTCCCGGGAAACACGGTGTATCCCATGGGGGCCATGTAACATGTATTTAAACAAGGGGATCCCTCAACTATGGATGCCGGTCGAGTGTCCTTCCAGTAGGTCTTTTTTCTGGGAGCGCTCTCATACAACACGCTCGTTGCGTAGACTCTTGATTACAGTATATCTACAACCCTCCATGCGAAGAGGTGTTCCATCCATGCCAGGGGGGTTATATATTGGTTCACTGAAAAATTTCCCAGGGATAGATCTGCAGGGTATTAGATCCGCAGGGTTTTTTGATAATAAAAAAAATCAAAAAAGATATTAAAAAAATACAATTAAGCAACAAACATGTGGAAAAAATACCAAAAGACATATTCAATCAACATAAAATACAAAATGTGCAAAAACAAAGGCGTTGCCCAACACAAATATGAACTGTAAGATTGTTGAAAATGTATTCCAATCTTCTAGAATGTTCTTCAAGTGGCTTGTGAAGCGTTCATTGAATTTGGAGAAAACATAATTTAAATTCTGTCAGGTGTTGTCAGAACCGTCATGTGTCATACAATGGTTTGATTGAAGTGCTTGTTCCCAACCTCTCAAATAATTGTGTTTCCTGTTGAAGTGAACTTTAATATAACCGGTTTGTGGTGTGAGTGAACTCCTATCCTACTGGCAACAACTATTAATTCAATAAGTTAAGATCATCATCTCAGGATGCTGTGGCAAACAAGAACCCTGAAAACTACTTTGGCCAGCTTGATTTAGTGGCTTGGGTTTGGAGAACAAGGACCCAGAGAGAGCATTGTTCAAATCAACAGTGTGACTACCTGGGTTGATTGGTATTGAGGCTGGTGGCATGGGCATACTGATTGAGAGTCTACCAGCACCTTCATTACGGGGTCACCTGGCCTATCCGGGATCTCCAGACAGGACCCCCACATGAAGGTCCAACGTATAAGAGTCTACACATTGCACCTTGCTCCAAGGCACAGTCACTTGGCCCCAGGATGCCGGCAGGTCCAAGTAGTCCCGGCTTCTCAGCGTCGCGATGTCCAACCTGGCCGGTTCCGCCGACCGATAGCTCACGCTGGGCGCTGGGCGCTGGGCGGCCAAAGAGGCGAAGCGTCCGACCGCTCCGTTCGAGTCGCGATGCCCCTTGGCTCCGTTGGAGTCGCGTAGTGTCCTCATGTGGTGAAGATCGTGTGGATGTTCACTGCCCGGTGCGGAGGTCCAAGTGACTTGAGCTTGGTACGTTGGCATGCAACAGCCACTTACAGCCGCTACCCAAGAAGGAAAAACGTCCGCTCAAATAACCTAAAGCAGGTTATAAGCTATAAGCCCATATCAGGTTATGACCTAGCAGCCTAGTTGATGGACCCTATGCATCCCTATGCTTCAAGAGGCCTGATGGAATTGGCTCTATTAGAACGGGTGCGAAGGACGACCAAAAGACACAGAGAGAGGAGTCGAGCACAGCTCCTCGCTGCGTTTTTCCTCTCCCTTCGATTCGGCGCAGTCTCGGCGCAGACTCTTCCTCTCACATACGAGCAGAGGTTGAAGAACCCTATAGATACCCCCACTGACGGGTCCGTCACTTAACCTCTGTTGGTAAAGCCCTAACGATGTTCGACGTCCATTCCCTTCGGGACGGCCACGTCATTCCCCTCTCTTCCGGCCCGAACGCCACAGCACCCGGTGCTCTCCCAACCAAGGACCCCTCCCTCCCCAGCCTGAAGAGCAGCCGGTCACCGGCTACCCAGATGGAACCGCCGCTGCCCAGCGCCGTCAGCTGGTTGATCTCGAACCTCATCGATCTTCGGGTGTGGGTCCCCCCCCCCCCCCCCCCCCCCGCCGACGGGTTCCGCGCCGTTTCTCCGTGGCTCCTCTCCTCTGCACCGGACTTACCCAAAACACCTCGGAGGAACCTCACGAGGGGTCCACTGCTGAACGGGAACCTCTCCGGTCCTCTTTTTCCCTCTCCATCCAGGCGGCAGAGGGATCTGGTTGGGGTCCGTGAACGAGGAGAACTGCACGAAGACGAAGCCTCTGCGGGTCGGAAACCGAAACCGAGGCGGTTCAGCCGGAGCCCAAGAGGTGGGTGCAAGTCACACCCGAAGCCCAGGTGGGTCACCCTGGTAGGCACGTCGTGTGATACCCCCCAAAAATGGGGTCATTTGCTTGCAAGAGAAACGATGGCGGTCACCGTGATAGATCATCCAGAGGCGCCGTCTGACCGAAGGGCTTGGAAAAGCTGAAGAAGTCCACCAAACAGCTTAGACACCCCAAATCACGACCACTCCCAAAGCCCACATCCAAAGAAGATCAAACTTCGGACCTCGTTCAGTGCCCAGCTCTCTGCTGCAACATCCGTCCACCTCTCACATCCCACGCTCCCTCGCTCCCTCCCTCCCCCCACCTAAGAGCTGCATGTCCGAGAGCCGCACGCGCCACAGCCGCGCCGGCAACGGGCCTTCGCCTTGTTGCCCTGAAGCGGAGCGCTGAGGTCCGAGAGTCTGACGAGTTCGAGGTGACATCCCATCAGGACATCGATGTCCTCATCTTCCTCATCTGGAAACCCTTCAGCATCTGGACACCTGGGGAAGAGAGGTCAGGAAACCATGTTCGTGTTCGTGTCGTCGCGGTCGCGCAGAGCGCGAAGGAACTCGCCAACGTGGGCTCCTAACACTGACTGGCTCTGGTTACCATGAAACACTAACACTCCACTCTCCCTGTAGGTATCAGTGGAAGTGGAGTTGAAACCACCTGCTTGGTATTCGGAAAATAGTTTTACTTTCAGGGCCATGCGGTCCCTTGCCATGTCAGTTCAGGGGAGTGTAAACCCCTTTTACCACCGAAACCACCAGAAACCTGTGGTGAATCACATGGAAAATGTCACCACCTCCAGCAAAAGTGTTCCCCCCCGATTCGATAATCGTGGCAGTCTGCAACACACTTCCCGAATCGAATCATCATGGGCCATGGCCGTGGATGGCAGGCAGTTCACCCCTGAGTTCCACTCGGAGGAGCCGAAGAAATCCAAATGCCACTGCAGGTGGTTTTCACTCCACTTCCCATGTGAGTGAGTCGGAGGGTCATTTACCCTGTGGATCTTCATCCAGCTCCGTGAGGATCTTCGTCGAGTTTCTGGGGAGCCCAGCGATGCGGTTCCCTCGTCCATGATTGTTTCTTTCGCACTCCCGGCTCCCACCTACCAAGAGTTCGTAGTGGTCGTTGCCATAGATGGCCTGGCGACGGCAAACCACTTCGCGGCGCTTCGGCGGCGGCTGGTTTGGGGAAAATGCCCCCATCACACCCGGGCCATCAGTTGAAAACATGTCCCTCACATTCCCTCACGTGTTTTCTATGTTTGCACCCTTCTTGCTTCGCGCCTATAGGATGGGGAGGAATCAGAATTCCTTCGTCCGGGTCACTTGGGTCAGCACCCCCGTCACAGTTTCAGAGAACCTCCGAAGGATGTCGGTCGAAGGAGGTCGAAGGACCCCCATCTTTTCGGGCTGCTGAAAGCGAAGCAAACACCAACAGAGGTTGAAGGACCTTATAGACTATCCCATAGGTACCCCAGTCAGGTCCTATAAGGTCACTTAACCTCTGTTGACAGCTTCGGATTTGGCAAAGAGTCGGAGGACCTTCTTCCGCTTCTTCGCGAAAGCCCAATGTGGATCACCCTCACCGAAAGCATGGAGAAAACCACGAGGGGCCTCACCGAGTTGAAGGTCACAAGACCAGTTTGTTCTCCCACTGCGGGAAGGGGCCTCACAGACCTTCCCTGCACACATCTCCAAGTGCTCGTTCGCCCGCCCTGCTTTAAAAAATGTTCTATTGTGGGTGATGCCGGAGGCACTTTTGAAGTATCAAGACTGTTCTGGTTTTTTATAGTTATATATATATTATATATATATACTGTCAAAAAGAGTTGAAGATATTGAACATTCCCCAAACATGACGAAAACACCTGCCACAATCCAAGAGCCCCCCTGCATCTCAGCATTTTATTGCTCAGCGCCCCCCCACCCCGGACACCGCACACCGAAGCCGCATGGTGGCGTGGTTTTTGCCTCCAAGGGCCCTTTCAACGCCAGCTGCGCGGCCGGCGGCAGCAGCACGCTGGAAGCCATGGCACTGGCTACAGAGGTCACCTGGAGCGTGCTGGGGGGAGCGAAGGAGCACGGAGAAGGGTTCCGTTATTCGGACACAAGGGCGCCTAGGACCATGCGAGGGTTCACTTGTTTGGACTACTTGGCACTGTGGCACTATAGTAACATGGATGTTCGCCGAACAAGTTTGGGGACGGCGTTCGCGTTCTTAAATGAAACCCACCAGCCAAACCATCAAGCCTCCGATGTCACCCCCAAAGCCCATCTGGGTCAACCCAGGACATCAAACCACGCTCTTCGTCATCCAGGCCTTCAACTGCATCACCCGATGATTGCCCCCATCCACCACGAAGACGTGGTCCGTTCCTCCGGCAGCTACCGCATCGCAGGAGGCCAACCCTGCACGGTCCACTTGCGCTAGCTCACTGCCAAAGCCTCAGGCACCGAAGGACGGCACGCGGCGGGCGAGTCCCTTCTTGGCCATCTTGGTCACGTTATCCCGAAGCTCGCAGTTGACGTGCGGCCAGGGACACTGCCAGCCGAAGCTCGCGGTTGAGGTCCGGCCGGGAACACTGCCAGCCGCAGCTCGCAGTTGAGGTCTGGCGGCGGAGCTGGCGGTTGAAGCCCGGCGCGGAAGGGAGCTGGCGGTTGAGGTCCGGCAGGGAACACTGCCATCCTTCACTTGCGGTTGAGGTCTGGACACCCCCTAAAAAGTTTGGCGGCTGGCCTCGTGGAGGACTTTGATGTAGTTTGGGAGGGTCACGCCGCCATTGTATGGGGTGGGGGAGTCCGCCTTGCATGACATTTCACAAAATTTGCGACGTGTATGTCAAAAGGAATGTATGTTGACATTCCAGCGAGGAACATCTGGCACCTCGCCGGGTCAATTGGCTCGCTGCCGGACCGCGCCTCGACAAGGAATTCGAATTACAACCCTCCAGGATCTGGAGCAGCATGCTCATGTCACTGAGTGGCCGCTAGTGCCTCCAAGTCCTGCACTGCCCGACGCAGCGCCTGGAGATGTGGGCTAACGCCAACTCTTCCCATTTCTCCTTCACACGGAGCTACGCGTGCCTGAGCAAACTTAACCAAAAGGATTTGCCACAACTGACACACGGCCAAGGGCGTGACGCAACGTCTCCGCGGTTGCGGCGGCGAGCGTCGAAGTCGGTGATGCCGACAGCCAGCCAGCTGCCACACCCAAAGCCTGCAAGCGCACGGGAATGAAGAGGGTGGTTATGTTGGTGGGTTTGGTTCGCATCGCCCTGTTTACACTCAGTTTGAGCCCCCCACGAAGCTCAAATCCGTTCAGGTGCGCAGCCGGGTTTGGCTTCGCAACCTGTTCGGCAAAAGCGCCTTGCTCTTCAAGAGCAGCTTGGGCTGATGCCTTGCCAAGGCACGGCCAACAGATTCCCGGAGACTCCCAGAATTGGGTCCGCAGAGCCATGGCCACCTACCCGTTTGGCATCTTCACGTGGCCGGGCACGATTGCGTGTCGTTATGGGAGAGGTAGTCATTGTGTCATTGGCTACAGCAACTCCACGCCTCAAGTTGGGGGCACGAAAAGGGGCTGCAAAAGGCTTGAAAGAGGGCGTTCCCACAGCCACACGGCGTGGCTCAGACACCACCACCAGGATACGACGTTCGAAGCCCCATGGTAGGTGGGGCCTGGCCCGCTTCAATAAAACACTCTGCGAACCCTGTTTTCTGCACACGCCCGAACAAGTTTGGCTACCCTCGCGGAGGGCTTTTACGTGGTCCTCCTCCAGGGTCATGCTGCCATTGTTCGGGGGCCGGGCTATCAAACAGAAAATTGATATATATCAAAAAGAAAATTTCTATATCCTATCAAAAAGAAAATTAATTTGTATCAAAAACAAAATATCTCTCACAAAGAGCTGCGCCTGCCACTGCAAACCGCCTTGGCAGCGCTGCACGATGTGAATCTGGACGCGCAGATTTCGTGGCGCGCGCAGCACTTTGAGCATCTCCAGTGGCAGATTTCGTGGCGGGAGCGGCACTTTGTGCACTGGAACTGCAGAAATCGTGGCCTGCGCAGCACTTTGATCACCTCTAGTAGCAGATTTCGTGGCAAGAGCGGCATTTTGTGCACTGGAACTGCAGATTTCGTGGTAGGCGCAGCACTTTGAGCACCTCCAGTAGCAGGTTTCGTGGCAGGAGCGGCACTTTGCGCATTGGAAGTGCAGATTTCGTGGCAGGCACAGCACTTTGAGCACCTCCATGTAGCAGGTTTCGTGGCAGGAGCGGCACTTTGCACGCAGCACTTTGAGCACCTTCAGGTGCAGGGCTCGTGGCAGGCGCAGCACTTTGTGCACCGGAACTGCAGATTTCATGGCAGGCGCAGCGCTTCGTGAACCTCGAAGTGCAGATTGCGTGAACCTCCGTCTATCAGCGCAGACTTCGTGGCAAGTGCAGCGATTGCGAACCTTGTAGTGCAGTTTGCGTGGCGTTTGTAAAATTCTGTGGATCTGAAGACCTGTGAAAAGAGCTCTTGATATCTCTGGATCTGAACATCTTTCTACACCCTCTGCAAGTATAGAACTTAGATTTCAACACCTCCGTGGATCTCAAGACTCAAGACCTCTAAGCCTCCATCTTTAGGTATGTGGGTTTCTAGGCCTCTACACCTGCAGATCCGTCTGGATCTCCAGGCCTCTGGATCTTTGTAGATATAGACCTCTCTGCATCTCAACCGTGATCTGTCTGAATTTCACGATGGCTCACAAAACCACAAGACCTGTGGATGGCTCACAAAAGGTCTGCTATGTTGGAATGGCACCTTCCTCCTCTAAAGTTTATGCTGACAACAGGTCTGCTCCTGTAAATTTTGCCCTCGCATGGCTCACAAAAGGTCTACTGCTCTTCTAAATTTTGCTCACAAAGGTCTGCTACCTTGGCGTGGCACCTAAAGTTTAACCCCGGGTGGCTCACAAAAGGTCTGCTAGTTGGAATAGCAAGTTCTACCCTCGGGTTGCTCACAAAACAAAGGCCTGCTACGTTGGAATGGCAACTTCTTCCTCTAAGTTTTGACCTCGCAAGGCTAACAAAAGGTCTGCAACGTTGGAATGGCTCCTTCCTCTTCAAAATGTTGCCCTCAGGTGGCTCACAAAAGGTTTGCTACCTTGGAATGGCACTTTCTTCGTCCAAATTTTACCTTCAGGGTGGCTCACAAAAAA
>CAXAMN010022317.1:48543-75446 GCA_963970005.1 Durusdinium trenchii | reverse complement strand
GATGGTTATCATTTCCATCATCCACCTCCTTTGCCACACCTTTCCTCATTGCTCTGCGCAAGTAGGAGGCACTTCTGACAGCTGACCTTCGACAAGTCCAAACCAAAGCTAAAGGCGGAGGAACCGAATGGCCACCCACATCGAGTATGCCAAGCCAAAACTGGAGAGGCGATTGGTTGTCTCCTGTTCTCGTGCACCATACCCCCTCGTGAGATCACGGTCGGGGGAAGAAGTCCATGATTCTCCTTCGACACCGCCTCCCATTTCACAATCGATTCGTCCAACTTTTCTTGCGTGGCCTTGAGGAACTGTATCTCCTTCTTTAGTTTGCGTTCCGTGTCTTTCAACTCCGCTAGTGCCTTGGTGTCCTGCTCTGACATGGTTGGAATGGCCAAAACCTTCGCGTCGTTCGCGTCGCCGTTCTCGGAGCCACCATCGCCATGGGGTTTGGGCCTCACTGGCATCGTCTCTAGGGCTTCTTCGGCGTATTGCAAGATCACGTTGGATTTCCATCTGCCCAGGTACGCGACTTGCGGCACTTGCCAACCCTTTCTAATGTACTGCAAGGCCCCGGATCTTCTCCCCGAATGGCCCGAAATGCCTTTCCCAAAGCACTTCCGCCAGGCGCCGATGAGGTGGTCTTTCGACACTTCACCTTCACCGTCGCCGCAAACTAGTTTGTCCGCCTCCACGGGTACCGCCTCGAGGGTGGCCTTGGTGATTTTGTATGGGCACGGTCTTTGCCAGTTGCATTCTCCCCTGCACGAGCATTGCAGTGTCCTCTTCAAGCCCTTTGCCTCCTGGTCACCCTTGGTGATACGTAGTGTCAATGCCACTAATAATTCCTTCTCCTCGATCACGATGTCTTCCTTGTAGGTCGCCGCCAATTCGACTTCTCTCAACATCCATGTGGTGGCAAAGGCGAACAACAAAGCGGGGAAGTGAACTGCACCCCTCTGCACCTCGTTCATCTCCGCCTTGCATGCTGTGAACCACCTATCCTCCTCCACCTCTTTGGCCTTCTTCGGCGGCCCCTTTGCTCTGTTCAAGGCTCTCGTTGCCTGGGTATATGCCCTCTGTAGTTGCTGCGACCAGTACACGCCCGTCTCGATCGCCATGATCTTGTATTCAGACAAGTAGGTCACCCCTGCCTTGTACTCTGAAGACTTGAGTACGGCCCCTACCTGTTCCAGCGTCTCTGGCGTCCAGCACTCATTGGATCCCTTCACGCCCAGGTTGAGCAAGATCTTGTCCACCGTCTTCCTTACGGATGCTCTTGCCCTCCTCGATGAGTTTGCATAGTAGCCCTTCTTGAAGTTCACTAGGGTCCTGGTGCTCTTCGGCCCACTTGACCTGAACATCTTTGCCGTTCGGATGGCTTTCAACCACTTCTGATTTCCTTTCAACTTCGGGTTCATCGATGGTTGCTGCGGGATGTCCGGCCGCCTGTGGCCCAAGGGCTTAGCCTCTCTAATCCCTTCATGCCGAAGATGAGTTTTACCTCGCTCTTCCTCCTTCTTCTGACGTTTTCTAGCGCGAGCTCCTCCCTCTTCTTCCCTTTCCCCCGATCTCTCTTTCGGCTTTGCTTCTTTTCGCCGGCGCTTCACCAGATACACCAGCGAGTTGACGTCCGTGTCCTTTTTCTCAGTCCTTCCCCCCGGTGGCGAAGGTGGAAACTCAAAGATTTCGGCTCTCCCTTCTCCCTCCTTCACCGTCTCCTTGACCTTCACCTCGTCTTCCCAAGCGCTCATCTCCCATAGTTCTGATTGGCCCCCCTTCGCCTCCTCCAGCATCACAGTTGCCAGCTGTCTTTCGAATTGAGCCTCCTCGTAACCAGCCATAGCATGTCTCTCGTAGCCACCACCCTCTCCCTCAGCGGTGGCGAACTTGTCCTCGGTGTGTCCAACTCCGTCGAAGGCGCTGAAGTCGTCCCCTCCGTGCCTCTTGTCTCCCTCGGTGAGAGGTGGTCCACCATTGCTCTCCAAGGTGCTGGTTCCGAAGGTGAGGCCTGGGGGTGCCTCCTCCTGGTCCCTCTTTCCGGTGTCCATTCCAGCAAGTTGTAGGGGTAGATGTCCTCGTTGTCCGTTCGGTCCATGTCCCACGGCTCCTCCCATCGTTCTTCCTCTGATGGTTGGTGTTCCCCCCATAGGTCTTCTTCTGATGGCTGAGGTGTCTTCTCCGCCCCGTTCTTTGCCTTCGTGGATGTCCGCGGAGAACTGAGGGAGTGCAGGCAGCGAACCAACCGTATGCAACCGAGCCATGCTACCGCGAGGTGGGTCAGCACGCCACTGACGACGAGGTAGAAAAGCCAGAAGCGAAGCCATGGCCACGCGTGGACGTACCCATACACCTCTGGTGGTGAGGTCTCCACGGCCGTCGTCAACTCCATCTTGAGCCCCGGCTACGAAGGGTACCTGACACCGTAACAAATCGAACGAACCCGATCGAGCCTACAGTACCTACCAGGTTCCACATTGTGGCCTCCCGGCAAGCCCCTCCCTGCCCTTTTCAAATCGACCCTCACGGTCGCAGATTCCAGGCCGCCGTCAAGGCTGTGTCATCCTGCCATTCGGCGGAGTCCGGTCCTGGTGGATGAAGGCTATACCATTCGACCGTCCGCTCCACTGGCGTTTCGATCGTGATGCCCTCCAGCGCCGCCGGCAAGGTAGTGCTGCTCCATGTGTCCGGCCGGGACAGAAAGTCGGCCTCCTTGTTCGCTGTTCCCGGTAGGTGCACCGGTTTCAGCTCGGCCAAGCCCAGCGCCTCACACGCCACCGCCAGCTCTGCCCCGAGGAAATTGAGGGCTGACCCGCTGTTGGAGAACTTTTGCGTCATGGCCAAGGCTGTGATCGAATCCGACTGAACGGATATGGCCAAATTGACCGCGGTCAGCAGGCGTCCCCAGTGCCGTAGTGCTGCCAGGATCGCCAGAGTCTCCACAAGCTCGAACCCCAGCAGCTTTGCGTCTAACTCGCCCACTGGGGATGCCATCGCCTTGGTGACCCGGCCGTTCACCAACAGGATTGCCCCTAGTCCTTGAGGTGAGGCGTCCGTCAGCAAGGTCAGATCGGCCTTGCCTCCCTTGTACAGGTTGAACTTCCGAATCGGTTTGCCCTGCGCCGCCTTGAGATAAGCCAACAGCCGCTGTCCTTCCGTTGTTCCCTTCTGATGGCCTCCGTCCCTTGTGCCACGTCCTCCTCATGGTCGTAGAGGGTGGCATAGAAGGTTGATGTCACCCACCTTGCTCGTGGCAGAATGCCCGCCAACCATGCCACCCGCCCCGCTGCTTTGCGAAGTTCCGAAGCTGCAATCATGCCTTTCTTGTCCCATGCTTCCAGCTGTTTCCTCAACTCTGCCATGAACTTCTCCGGCAACGTCAGCAGCAGGTGGTCGTAGTCTGGTGCCACCAGCTTGAAGTTCACTCCCACCCAAGTCACTGACGCTGCTCGGGCTCCTTTCGCAAGGGACAACTTCAGGCCCAGGGCGGCCATCGTGGTCAAGATGCAAGCCAGCATCTTATTGCGCACCGGAAGGTGTCCACACAGTGCCCACAAGCTGTCATCCAAGTACACCTGATGCATGCCATTCTCCGGTGGGATTATTGACTGGACCAGCCTCGCGACCATCGCTGCCACCCTGCTCCATGTCAGAGGTGCGGTCTTGAAGCCAAAGAGTAAGGCAATGAACAATAGCCAGTGATCGTCGTCCAGGGCTGGTGCTAGGCAATGCCCCTTCTCCTCCTCCTTGACCGCCAGATGCATGTACGCGTCCGATATGTCGATCATGACCAGTTCCATTGCCCGGTCCTGTTGTGCTCCTTGGTCTGCATGCAGCGCGTGCATCTTCCTCAACATCGCCACTGCGTCCATTGGCCTCGGGAGGATGATGCGCTCTGGCAGCTCTGCCTTTTTGTTGCCCCCTGACCTTTTCAGGTCAATGATGATGCGTCTCTTCTTCGACCCGTCCTCCTTGTCCTTCACGATGAGTCCCAGCCAGCTTATCGTCGTGCCCTTAAATCCGGCCTCCTCCACTTCCTTCTTCTTCACCTTCACCGCATAGCCCAGTTTGCAGAGTCTGCCCACCTCGATCTCTGCATCCTCCGCCTGTTCCTGTACCGAGGTGTAGTTCCCGATGTCCTCCCTCAACCCTTCAGCCGCCTGTATGTCTCCTAGCGTGGACTTCTCCTCTGGCTTGGTTGAAGGCGGGAAGATGCCGCATGTCCTCATGGGGCAGTTTATCCCCAAAGGAACTCCATCCCTGATCCAGCGGTGGACTTCCGTCTCCGGGTCACCGCCCCTCCTTCCCCAAGCCTCGAACAGGTTGCCCTCCAAAGGAGAAGTGAAAGACCACTTGCCCTTCAACCTCAAGGCACCCCCGCCTCGGGCACCTGTGAGTTTCCTTAACTCCTCCTTCCACCTTTCAATCATCCTCCCTTCGAGGCTGCAGTCTGGTGTGCCGTAGCTTTCACCAACCTTCACCGCCATGGGGTACTTGTTGCAATGCCTGTCCCAAGCGCCCAGGATCTGTCTTCCTAAGTTCTGTAGTGTTGGGAGTCCTTCCACCACCTCCGTCGGGTTCTTCAGCCCCCCGATGAAAACCTGCTGCCCCAGGTCCTGTTCCTTCTTCTTGTCCTCCTTCAGCAAGCCATACTTGCCCTCACCTGGTTTCCATCTCAGGTCCTGTCTATCGTTCTTCTCTCCCGGACCCTTTGTGCCCCTTTCTCCTGCCCCTTGAACGAGACCTCCCTTCCCTCCTGACTCCACTGCTTCTCGCATGCCCTTCGTCGTCGCCTTGAGTGTGATGGGCTTCCTCCTTCTTCATCTCTTCCTTCCTCTTTGTTTGCAGTCGGGCCCTTTCCTCCTCCTCCTCCTCTCTCTGCCATTTTCTCTTCCTTTCTCTCACCTCGAGCGCGTCCTTGACCGGTGAGGGTGATGTCTTTATGCCCTCTCTCCTCCTCACGTCTCTTGCCTGCGAGGCCTCGGCGTTGCTTGTAGCGATGTCATCATGATCTTGTTCACCTTCCTTCAACCTCCCCTCCAAGTACTCCGCCGTTGCCATCTTCTCGAAGTGCTGCATGAGGAGGTGTGCATAGGCGTTGCAAAGCTCCCAAGGGTATTCGCCCGACTCCTTTGACTCCTTCTTCCCCACGATCGGCCGGTGAGAGGCACTGCCGCACTTGCACTCTCTGTCGAGTGACTCGATCCCGTACAGCGAACCTGCGAACTGCTGGGGCTTCCAATGGCGGTCTCCTCGGCTCCCGCTCGATTGGTATGCGCAAGTGTTGAACAGGGAGATCTTCACACCTGGTAGTCGAAGATATTGCACCATCTCTTTCATGCCCCAGGCCGACAGGTGTCCCTCCACCTCCGAAGGCGGCGGGTTTTCCAAACTCGTGGGCTTCACCACTATTGACGTCGTCGGTGACCTCATGACCTCCTCTGCCAACTGCGTCGATCGAGCCAGCATCACCGTCCCTCTATCGCACTCCCTCTGCTGGGCCTCGTTGTTCGAAGCCTTCCCATATGGTTCAGCTCGAGTGCGGACAGGTCCGGGTAGTCCAGCTGCTTCTCTAAACCTCAAACGCGAAAACGTCGAGCAGGGGAAGCCGGCATGAAACCCATCGATCAGGCCTTCCCGAGCCCAACGTAGATGGGTGTTGTACGGTTCATCTGCACAAAGGTCCTGACCCCAATCTCGCTCAGCGGAGATCACCTCGACGTTCAAACCCTTCTTCTTGGCTATCCGATGAATCTTAGCCCCCAGTGGATCCCTCGGGCCTGCGAAGTGGTGGAGGAAGCGGAACCTGCGCTGTTTGATGTACTTCGCAATCTTCTCATCCAGGGCCTTCTAGCTTTCTTCCTTCTTTGGCTGCTCCTTTCCTTGATCCTGCTTCTTCTCCTCACCGCCTTCTTCGCCTCCTTCATGTCCACCTTGTTGAACTCCATCACCGGTGCTCTTCACTTCTTGCCCTGACATCGATGCGCCGGGTGACCTGGTGACCCGCATGATGAGCACTTGTGAATCCGCTTGATCGTGTTTGCGCACTCGGCTCCAGCTGGCAGCGACCCACACGGCGAGTTCCCGTTGTTCCAGGAGAAGCAAATAGCCTCCGCTTGCTTCCCGCCTCCTCCCTTTTTCCCTTTTCCTTTTCCTCCCGACCTTCGCTCGCCGCTGCCTTCGTGCCGTGCATCTCGAAGTCGTTGGAGCTCTTCGCGTTCTGCCTGCCACTTTCTCTTCTTCGCTTCTTTTCTTTCTCGATTCACCTGCCTTCTGGTAGATGAGGTAGCCGTCGAAGAACTCTGGTTGAATGCTCCCGACTCCATCGATGGCAAGAGTGCATCCGCTCCTCCTCGAACTGTTCCTTGTGCGATGGTCTCCTGAGGAGTTTGCACTCTTCCTTTTGAGCCCGAAGCCAACCACGTCAGAGCCGGGCCATGCACCTGGTCCTGCCAAAATTTCAGTTCGCCGGGCACCATTTTGAAGATTGCTTCCCATGGCTTTTTCTCTTCGAAGGCGAATGGGGCTGCCTTTCCTCCCTTCATGTCCATGTTGATCTTTAACTTCAACCTCGATAAAAGTTCGCCCCGCGCCATCTCGTCCGCCGCGTACACCAAGTGCCAAGCCTCTGGGTATGCTCTGGTCAACTTCTCCACGAACAGCTCGTAGGCGTGCAATGGTGCCAGCGTGCACTCCTCCAACATCAGCATGGCCGTCGTGAAGACCCGATAGCAAGCTCTCCACTGGGTGAAGTTCGCCGGACCCGGAAGCTCCTTTGCGACATAGCCATCCGCCGTAGGGATCCAGGTCTTGTATTTTGAAGCCCGTAGTGCCTTCCTGCCGAACGGGACGAACACGCCAAAGTCGCAGTAAGGAGGTTTGCCCAAGCTCAACTTCTTCTTCAACGCTGACAGTTGCTCTATCGTGGGCTCCTCCTCCTCTTCGGGCAAGGCTCCCGTTCTGGAGGAGTATCATCTTGGCCTCCTCGTTGAGTACCTCGAATTCTCCATCGTCCCCTTGGTCGAGGACCTGGGTAAATTTCAGTGTCCTTTCCTTCGTTTCCTTCACGAACTCCCCAGGTGCCGCTGCTGCCCTCGCCGACGAACTCCTCGGTGGTGAAGGAGGGGAATCGCTCCATGGATCTTCCTCTGACCAATCCTCCCAGGTGCCACCCCCCTTCACGAACATCATCCTCCTCGCCAGCTTCCACACGAGTCCCACCTGGGCGGCCTGAACCGCGGTCAAAGGGGCGCCGTCGTCGAAAGTCGCTTGGGCCAGCGAGGCCGCGACTACATTGCCCGGAAGGGCCGCCAAAAGCCGAAGGTCGTCGTTCGGATCGCCAGCCTCGCGAACAAATGCCGCCCACAATGCGTCGGCCACCTGGAAGTGATCCAAGATGGCCGACACCGACGACATCGCCGCGGCCGCCATGGCCGAGGGGAACATCTCCCCCCAGCAAGCCGCCCGCGAGGAGCGCGACCCACCACATGACCCTCAAACAAAGGGTCAGGGCTTGAGCCAAAATGGCGTACTCAAGCCCTGACCCCACCCAGACCTACCTAAGTTGTCCATCAGAAAACTCCTTCGTCTTTTTCTTGCACAAAAACGCTTCAAGTTCGAATGACGCGAATGACATGGCGCACCACAGGAGAGAGAGACTTTGGCACCCTAAACCATACACCCTGAACCCCCTGACTCTACTTGATTGAGGGGGGCGATGGATCTGCGCGTCGAGAGTGGTACGTCCGTTGGAGACGCCCACTCCGTTGGTACTCCTGTGATGCAAAGATCACAACACTCTGCTACGAAGCAGTAGAACTGTGTTGGGTTCCGTCTCGTTGGGTCGACTGAAAAGAGTTGTTTCCCAGCAGTCACAAAGGGGTGCTTAATGGAGGTTAGGAGTGCCCATTATCCACTCACTTGGAGACTAAACACCACCCCTTTGTGACTCCTGGTCCATGTCTTTTTCAGAGTTTCTCCTTGGTGCCTTCAAGTTGTGTCAAAACGACCAATGAGTGAATGGAAGTTCGAAAACACCAAGGACGCAGTCGCAGTCTGCGCGATGCCACCCGCAGTCCCCATATGGGCAATCGCCAGTGATAAATCTTTGTCGACCAGTGGACATGTGTCTCTGCCACCAGACAGGGCCCCTGAACTTTGGAGAACCAGCGTTCTATTTATCACTTATCACAAGAAAATGTGTCCTCATCGGATTCAGACTAGTGACTAGGATGACTAGGACGCTGCAGATCCTTCAAATTCAAAGCAAACCCGCAGAAGGCGTGAGAATAGATGGCGCAAATTCCAAGAAGACCTTCCTTTGTGACCTTTGTCAATCACTAGCTGCGGCGGACTTCTACTCCACTCTAAGTCTCCGTTGGCTGCTAAGCCACGACAAGCCTTGTCATCCACTGATCCTCTTATGACCACAAACTCCGCGAGGTCGTTCCGGCTGCCGACCACCGTGCCTCCCGCTGGAGGGGCTTCTCCCACTGCAGCTCCAAGAGCACAACACCGTCAAGGCTCTCTTCCAAAGCCTGGATCCATGTTCGTGTTGATTGTTGATAAATGGAACCTCCACCAGTCCAGAAGGAGTTCGGACTGTTATGAATGTCATCCCCCTGACCCAAAGCCGATCAAGCTGGTACTAGTGACCGATTCTGGTTTTGGCATGTTTTAGCTACGTATGCCTATACCATCTGATTCCACCAAATGGTTTGAGCTACTCCACCGACTCCAATCCCCTGTCCCCTGTCGGTTCCGCGCGTTGCCCGTTCCGCCACCTCGCAGCCGCGGAGCAACGGGAGATTCCCGGTCTCCTGGACGATCGGTCAACAGCCGTGGAGCAACGGGTGGACGTCGATCAATGTCTGTTTCAGAGGGTGACGTGTGTGGCTCTGACAAGGTGAGGCCGAGCGGCCACGGAGGCGGAGCCCATCCTTTTGTATGTTCAGAAGGCCTGCTTTTTTGGGGGGGTAACTACGCGATCAATAGGTCTCGTTTCATCAAAATGTCCAAGTGGCAGGTGTTGGGAGTGTGGACTCTACGTGATCGGCTAGAAGTTAGAAGATAGAATTGCGCAATCTGCTGATCAAATACCAGCAGTTTAGGAGAAGTATGATTCTAAACATACCCAAACTCGGGAGTCTTAGCAGTTCAATCTCTTTCAGGAACTCATGGGCGTTTCAATCCCAAAGATTTCCAGTTGGTTGGACTGTTTTCTCCAGTTGGAGAGGCCTTTGCAGGTGTCCACTCCACCGGCATACGTCTCCGAATTCAGATCTTTCAGACCAGGTCCTCCCAAACTCCGAACAAGCCCACAGTAGGTAGACTCAAAGCCTCACTTGCTTAGCTCTTGGAGAGCATCTTCCGGGACATCGGTCCCCTCGCGGAGGGCCGAGCATCTTCCGGAGACCTCTGGAGATCATCCGGGCCCTTGGGGGCCTTGCTCGACTGTCTCCACTGGTGCGGTGTTCGGTGGGCCCCAAGTGGTCTTCGGCAGCACCTGACTTGCTTGGTGACCACTGACCTATTGTGCTTTACCAAGTGTTTGGGTAATATGCTGCATGCTGATCATTCTCAACTACCTCCATCTCATCTCCAAATCTATGAAAAGAAAAATACAATAATAACACCTCCGATAAATCTGAGATCATCATCTCTCAAGCTTCCCTTTTCGGAAAGAGGTCCCTCTTTCACCGGTGCCAGACCCCACGAGCCAACCGCCCCGGTGAACGTCGCTCCAAGACGAGGTCGCTGCAGGACTCGAAGCGCGCAAAGGCGTAGCCGGCGACGCCGGCGGCCCCGCCCTGGTCGCGGCGGAGACTAGAGGCGGAGAGGTTGGCGGAAGCGAAGGTGGGTGGAAACTCCAAGTCTTGGAACCTAAGAGCACCACAGAACGAATGACAAAAACAAGAAGAGCCAAAAAAAAGCGGACATCGAGTCCCGACATCGGAAGCACTCCGGACCGGAAAAAACCGCTGGATCATGGATACGTGTGTATTGGGTCTATCCTATTACCAGCAAAGGTGGATATTAGCTTACTGATTGTTACAGGTAAATTCGGACAGACCCAACGTCTGTAGCTCAAAAAAGAGAGGGCCCAGGGCCCATGGGGAAGGGTTTGGGGCCATCCTGTGCATCTTTCAGCGTCAGCATCCGCGTCATGGCCAGGCTGTGTTGTCTGGGCGTGTGGAGCTCAAAGACCGAACCCCCAGGCGTTGCAGTTCCGAACACCCCCCCGAGAAGTGATCTTGGCGTTGCGAGCCACGCAGCGGCGCTTCGCGGTCCGCCGAGTCCGGTTCCTCCTCCGCTTCGTGCCGACGGCCTGGCTCCAGTGGAGCCGGAGCCGCGACGGGCGACGCTGGGGATGCAGCTCCTGCGCGGCGCTGGCGCGCCAGCGCGGAACGTGAGATGCCATGGCTCTGGTGTGGGTCCGAGTTCCTCTCAACAGCGAGGGTCCCCTTTTTGAGGAGACCATCTCATTGGTGCGAGATAGTCCCCTGGTGCTGCTTTTCTCCCTTGGCTTTCAGTGCGCGCCTGTCGACCATTTCCTCATTTGCAAGGCCAGGTTTGGGGAATGAATGTGTGAGAATCTCCTGCTTTCGTGCGGTTGAAGGCTTCTTTACCTTGATTTCCTGGACCAGCCCTCCCATCTCATCTCCCCCAGACCAGACCCTCGCCCCGGCAGTTGGTCGGGCATGTCCAAACTCTGCCCTCATCTTGGAAGGTTTCTCCACATCAACCTCAGGGCTCCGGTGTGACCATGCAACACCAGAGTCCAGGGTGACTAAGCGCTTCACCCGGAGTCCAGGTCGACCTCTTGCCCGGAACCCGGTCAAGAAGAGACCCTGTCGATCTGGGGGGGGGGTGCGTCGATCTTCCAGCCCTGCAACAGGTCGGTCTTTCTGGATGAAAAGGCCGACATTCTGCATATTATTTAGAATAGGAAGATCATGAAAGATCCATAGAAATCCATAGAATACCATTTGAAATGGAATAGAACCCATTCGAATAATTGCATCATCATCATCATCATATTAGGATTCATTAGGAATCAATTCCAATACCAATTGAAACCCACATATCGATGTTCCTTCCCCAAGCCTTGGCTCTGACCCTTCGACTTTTCCTGATAGCCCTGGCTCTGGCCCGTCTGGAATCGAAGAAGCCTCGGCCCACGCGAACTCCGAAGGCGCACGATGTAACGGAAAAACCACCCGCGGCTCTCCGGAGTGGCTTCACCCGGAAGTAGATCATTGTATAGTACCCTCCATCCAACAAACATGGAAGTGGATGGAATGGCCCCGAAGAGAAGGTATTCCACTCCCATGATTGTTTTCAGGGAGGGTAGACCCCCAAATGAATAGAAAAGTAGATGTCAAATGGCCCACACGAAAGCTAGTTGGCTATGAATTACCAGGAGTGCCATACATGTCCTATTACCCGTTCGTTTTCGCTTCACCCGTTTTGGGCAGCTGTGCAGCGGTCGAGCCGCTCGCGGTCGAGCGGTTCGTCTTCGGGACGGTGAAACCCGGCATTCGCCATGGCATGCACTCCCTGAAGTCATGGTGATGTGGTTGTTCCTATGGCCACCGATGATGGAGGACTATGAACTCCGAAGAGCCAAAAATGGTGCTGGTGGTCCGCCCTCCGACTTCCGGCTGATGTGGATGAAACAGGGAGCAGAGTGGCTTCACCTCTTCGGAAGCTATTGAAGTAGATGAGTAGATCGTTGTGTATCCGAAGAAGAGTTGCCACTTGTGATTCTAGGATCTTCTCTGCTGCCACTTGTCAGGCAAGCCATGGAATAGTACTGTAGAAAACCTCCCTCTGAAGCCTCAACGTTGACCAAAAAAGGAACAACGGACACTGAGTCAATCCTCTGCAGCTGCGAAACTCGCCAGAATTCTTTTGGTTCCGATCCGAAACGCCGAATCCGAGAATCCGAAAGCAATAGATGAGACTTGCGGGAAAACCCATGGAAAACCCCGTTGTTTTTGGAAAGAAAAAAAAAAGCTGAAAGCTTCAGCCAAGCCCCGGCCAAACTGCCAGGAAAGCATCCCCCCCCCCAATCTGGTTTGCTTCTGCCGAGCCGCAGCAAGGTCTCCCTCCATCGTTCGCCACCCGGCACCGGCCGCAGGGCTTGGCAAGTGAAGAAGGGCAAAGACCCTGGAACCACGCATGGCGATGGAGGTGCTTTTCCCGTGGAAGAAAACCAAAGACGCAAAACCAATGTGAGTTGTTCTTACCCCCCCAAAAAAGGGACAAAAAACTCAATACTCAAAAGGGGCACTTGCAAGTTGCATTGGATGAAGAACTTCAGAACGACAAATCCCATGTACACTGGAAGCATGTCGTGATGGAATCACGTGGTGGCAACGTCATGTGGCCACCGGTGGGCTTCATAAGGTGGCTTCATCCGATGTGAAAACCGATCCTCGAACATGCTCGGGATTTGCCATCGAACCTGGGACATTTTTGTACTATTCCCCGGGTTAGGAAGAGTGAACCACAGGGAAAATACCCAACACTTCACCCGGTCATTCTGCAGTTCACTCGCTTCAAGGTCATTGACCTGGTCACTCGCCCAGTCGTCGGCGCTGGCCGACCGACCACCGGGATCCGAAGCGACTCAGAGTCCAAACGACCACGTTTCCCCTGCAAATGGATGAACACCGTGTCCAGCAAAGTGCGGAGAGAGAGCAACTTCTTTCGCACACTGTGGTAGGATGCTGTTATTTTTCTCAGGGATGTATGAAGAAAGAACCTTCATGTTTTGAAAAGTGGACAAGAACAACCCAGAAACCCAGAAACACTATCCATGTTACTAGATGTTACTTGTAAAGTTGAGGGCCTTTGCGACGTTCACACTCCAAAAAACAAACTGGTGTTCTGGCCCGGTCCGGATGTTTTTCGCAAAAACCGTGAAAAGAAAGGTGCAAAGAAACTCATTCTCATGTTGTTGTTGAAGGGATGTTGACAGGTTCTCCCCTCCTCCGCACGCGTGGTGTGTCGCACGACGACGCGTTGCCCCGCGCCGAAGGAGGTGGGCAGCGCCGGCGGAGAGCTCGACCAGGTGCTGCCGTTCAGGGACCCGTCCAGCGGAACCTCGGCCATACTGGAGGCTTCCTGGAACTCAGAGCCATACCAGGCGGGCGAAAGGGCCGAATCAAAGGTGTTGGACCCTTAAGAAAAACCGCCCCAAAAGGACATCCAGAATGTTTGCCCGTTTCACATTCCCATCCACCATTCAAACTGCTCGAACCTGGCATGTTTTGAGGGGGGGTTGGTGGTTTTGATTTTCCAATTTGGAGGTTCAGAAATCTTGCACAACCCGATCGAGTTATGCCTGAAAGTGCCCATACACCTGGGTGGTTCATCGTTGAGAGGAAACACCGACCAACGCGCCAAAGCGGTCTGTCTGCGGTGGCAAAGTATGTTGGGTTGAACCCATGTCTTGACCACGGCGAGCAAATTGTTGTTGGTATTATTATGGAGCAAGCTTGCCGGGGTGAAAGCAACCCGGCAAAAAAAGGCAGCGCGGCGGCGCTCCCGCGCGAGCCGCGCACCGTTCCCTCGGCCGAGGTGCTGGGTAGGTCACCTGGAGTTCCCAGCCGGAGCTCTTGGTGATCACCGCTTGCACCAGGATCTCCTGAACGGGACCGGCCGGACGTGGCCAGGCTGCACGGCCGGGACGGCGCGAGTCCTCCCGTTCGAACGGGGACGGCGAACCGTGACGAACGTGACGAAGGGAAGACGGACGGGAGGAACGTGGCGTGGCGTGAAAAGGAAATACAGTAGACCAGGCAACTGGTCTCGGTCTCGGTCTCACATGGTCTCACTGAGATTGGAGCCAAGAATTCTGGGAGGTTTGGTGCTTTAGGGGGCCGGGTCCCAGATGTATCAGAGGTCCAGCGGAGTTCCATGGTGCAAAGCTAGGAGCTTGGGGCACGGGCCCGAAGCATGAAACTTGGCCCGACGCGTTGGCCCCAGAACACGAGACCAACCCCAATGGACAAGTAGATGTCCAAAAACGTCTCCACTGCTCAGTGGCTACTGTTCCGTTTGAGAACTGACCTGCTCAGTGGCTACACGTCTCCGGCGTCGCCCAGTCCGATAATCCAGACCATCCCTGTGGAACATGCCCGGTCTTGCGACGCCCCGCCCCCCGCCCCCGCTCCCAGTGCAAGGTGTAGACCACCCCACGGAAGAGGCAGTGGAGCCCGCGCTTCCACTGGGCCCAGCTCCTTGGAAGGAGGTGTGGCGGGTCATGGGCGCGTTGGACGCATGAGGGATGGCTTGGTGTGGGATGCCTCATGGGTGGTTGCTGGTTGGTGTAGGATGCCACGTTTGAATTGTGCGGCAACAAGTCTGGAAGTTGAGATCTGAGAGTTCCGGGTGAACTCACAAAGCGGAATCCCATGGAATTCATAGGGTTAGGTTTTTACGCATCAGAAGTGAACAAGTCAGCTCTCCCTTCCTCACGACTCTCAAGAGTGGACATAGCTTATGAAGCTTCATCCACAGCCAGGCCTCAGCCAGGCCTCGCGCGCACACAGCTCGAACTGGTCCAGTTCGTGAGTCTTGTGAGTCTCGCCGCCCAACGGCAACGGTGGCTGTTTTGATGCTGGGTGACCTCTCACGGACCAGCCCCGGGCCGGGCGTGGAGAAACCCGAGACACCTCCGTTCACGACCATGTCCCAGCTCACTTCGACACCGTGGTCCGTCCGTCACCCAGGTGTTCACCCAATTCTTGGCCCCAATGATAGTGACAGACAATATGACCACCAGTCGGACAAAATGAGTGATTGGAAGCTCTGGGATTGATATATCATATGCTGCCCCATTCACCCCTGACCCCTGGCCTTAATTGGGAGTCATCCGCCAGTCCCATGGGTCGTGTCTGGGTGTTAGTGACTTGTTAGCGAGTCGGCGTGTAAAAACCAGGCAACGAAAGGGAATGGTGCACCAAACTTCCTTTGGCTGCCATTTCTTCACCTGTTTGAATCAAACACAGCTGCTGCCCCACGTTCATCGCCCCCCCCTACAGGTGGCCCAGCCCTTCCCTGCCAAGGTTCAGAGTCATGAGGCAAGACCCTCGGGTCGCCTGCATGATCGGGTCGAGTCTGGACCCGGGCGTCGGGATGTGAGCGACCGGTCCGAAGAGAATCCGGGGGCAGCGAGGCTTCCAGGTCCGACGCCACGTCGGTGGAGACCGTGGAGACCTCCTTAGGCTTCCCTGGTCCACCACTCATTGATTCATAGGCGGGGAACATCCCGAATCAACGACCAGGATTTTACACGACAAAGCACCAGAGTCGTTCCCATTGGTTTGATGGTCGAACGGAAGTCTAGGGTAACTATATCTTCCAACGTTGGCAGATTGCTGGCAGAAAGTCTGCATCGTTGGAAGATCCAGGTAACTTCAGCCCCTGTGAGCTCGGCTAGTCTGGTCAATGTCTGTACCAGACTAGAGCCACAGCAATCAACAGGCTGGAGCTTTCACCTATCGCTTCGTTGGGGCCTTCCCACCAGGTCCAATCCCAATCACCTGCCAGGCGCACCTGCCAAAGGCAATCCACTGGTGGGGCATTGGACAAGCCGGGGCCCTAGGAGACGGACTTGCGGCGGCGCTTCGGCCGAGAGGTCATGACCGAAGAACGCAGGACGTCTGAGTTCTTCAAGTTCTTCCCATCTTTTCCGTGCCATTTCACCGTGGGGGTTTTGGGAGTGTCAGGTCATGTCAGGTCATGGATCCTTTGAAAGGCCACCGACCCAAAGTGCACGTCCCGTCCTGGGAAAGCCACTAGACTCTAATAGTAGGTCAACTCCAGGTCAACTAGCATCCAACAGTTCGTGGAGTAATGAAAGATCTTTGGGAACTTCTCTACCCCTCCCCTCCACCTGCCCTCCACCTTTCGCTCTGGACAGCTTGGAAGAAGGGACCCAAACATCCAGCTTCGCTCCGTTGAATCGGCACTCCGACCTCTCTTTCTTGGAGTCGGTTTTGGAGTTGGACGGGACCACGTCCTGTTGGAAAACACAGGGCATCGTCCTTTTCATCCGTGTCTTGTTCGAATCGCTCCACCAGTACACATATGGGCTGAGGCGTTCACCGAACCACCAGGGCTTTAGGGTTTTACATGGATTTTACATGTACCCTCCAAGAGGTGTCTATAAATAGCCTCTTAGAGTCCAAAAACCACCGGACTTGGAGGGACCCAGTTTCACCCACCCTGGTCACCGCACCGGTCCACTCCGCTCCGCGCTCGCCCTCGGCCGCGCAGCCCGCTGCCGCTGCCGCGCCGCCTCGACGGCGGGGTCCAGGACTCGCAGGTCGGAGGCGACGGGAGGAACCACCCGCACCTGGCACGTCGCGTCACCACCGGCGTGGCGCGGCGGGCCGCCCCCGGTCACGTCGGACAGGTCGAAACAACATGGAGATGGTCTTCTGTTTGCAATCGGTCCAGTTGGGTTTGCCGGGGTATGCCTTTTCGAAATATCCCAACAAGGGGTGTGTTGTAGAACATGGTAAAACCACATATCAGGTGAAATGATTGCATCGTCTGAAGTGATGTTCGAGTGATTGGCGCAGGCGGGTGGCCCTCAGAAAAGGTGCCCAACAGCAGTTGATGGAAATGTTTGGCCAACACACCATATAGACCATATACATTCAAAGAAAGGACCCTCTCAGTTAGAGAAGGGAACTCAGGGTCGATGTCTCCAAAGAAAGAACCGGATGTCTCCAGACGGATTTCTTGCTTGCACATTTCGATCCGTCTGACGGATCCAACACGCCCTTATGCCCTTGGCCGTTTCAGCCTTGAAAATGGTTGGCACACTGGTGTCACATGTCTTGCAAAAGCCATGAGTTCCTTGCACTTCGCTCTATTTGCAGCTAAGGAGTCTCGTTGAAATGCCTTATCACTGCCCAAGGAATGTAAGCCCCGATCACCCCAAACCGAAGCGGCCTCTGCCGGCACCCACGCGGTCGGATCCTCGACCAGGCCGCCGCCGAGCGGTCGGGATGTAGGGAAAAACCATGCGGGGAAGGACGGCTGGGCATGGTGCAAAACCACCTACCAGGACCTACCGGGACCTACCCGGGACCTCCCTACACCTCTGGCTTCGGGGGTGAACGGCACAAGAAGGGCTTGAATATAGGAAGGAAGTATGAGTAGCATCGAATCTACCTGCTTCCCGCAACCGTCCTGTTCACTCTGAAAATAACATACCTGCTGGTTCCATTATTGGTGAAGAAGCATGTGTACAAGGACCCTTCTCTCATCTTCTCTTCCAAAGAGAAAATTCACACCCCACACCCCCACACACCTCCAATCTTCCAAAACTCACCACTTCTCCATCTCAAACACCCTGCCTACCCGGCCCCAAAGTTCCCCGTGGCCTCCTCCAACGGCCTCCTCCCCTCTCCGCCACGCGGCCACCAAGCACAGGTCGACTCCCACGTCCAGGTCCAGCCACAGCCGCCCCGGCGCCGCCACCGCCGTGGCGCCGGACCTACCGAGCGAGCTCGGATGGAGTGGCGGACTCTCCGCGACCAAGACGACGAGAAGCTGGGAGGGGTGCGAAGATGATCGTTCCGTGGGGCAAAGGCATTGAGCTGATCGCAGCAGAATGACATGATGCGTTCTGGAGAGTTTGTTCTGAGGTGCGGTGGTCATCATGCAAAAGTGTGGGACGACCGGACTATCTTCATACGACCCCCACCCCCATACAGTGAGTCCCAAGGGTCATCGAAAGAGTCACCCCGTTGGGTACGAACGGCTGTGTCTGTCACTGTTCGATCCCACTGTGAGTCCGCCTCCGAGTTTGCTCGATCGATTCGATCAGCAATTCGATCGATTCGAGGATTGAGTTCAATGGTTCTCGTTTGTGGGCCGGTTGGTTTGTCTTGCCACTTCCCCTCAGTCTTTCACACGAGATCAACTCGTTACAGACGGTCGAGGCGGTCGAGACGGTCGTGGCCATGTTCCGTGACTGGGACTGAGAGGTCAGTGCAAGGTTGGTGGGTCTTCCTTCCCTGCACACCGCGAGCGACACTGCTCACACTGCATTGTCCGGTCAGCATCAAGCAACGCGGAGACACAATGCTTTTCCTGTGCTTTTTCGATCCGGATCTGCGTCGGAGCGACTCAAAGATCGTTTGAGCTGCATGAATGGACGCCTTCTGAAATGATGCCTGCGGGATTGGAAGGATATGTTGAATCTTTAGAGTCTTTAGAGTCTTAAAATGTCTTGAATATGTCAACCGATGTTCTTCGGATTGGTTCCAAAAAGGGCTCTCCCAAAAGCAAAGCGTCCATCATCTTCAGCCAAGCACACCAGGTGGATTGGACGATTCCATGCACAAATTCATCAGTTTGTCAGGAGTTTCGGCATGCAAGTGTCTTCTGCGTCTGGCTGCTCCCTGGAACTGTCTGCATCTTTCGTGTTCGACTCAGACCGCTGGTGTGGCCCAACAGGTAGACAAACACCACGTCCACGATTATTTCAGGGAGTGTGTACCTCCAGTTCTGCTACAATCTCTGGGACATTCTCCCAGATGTGAGACAGTGCCACAGAGCACTCCGCTCGACCAAACACGTCTCTGAGTGGTTTCAGTGAAGGCGTGCCAAGTTACAAAACATAACCTGCTGAATGTAACTAATATGGAGCTGGGATACTGATACTGATACTGATGTTGTTGCACGTGTTTACCAAACATAGCATAGTGGTTTTTAAAACAAAGAGGGTTTCTCTTTACCATGCTTTGTGAATTTGCGTGGCCATTCAGGAAGCCATCATGGGGACCAAATGCCCACCTCCCTTCAGCACCTTCTCAACCACCTCGCTGATGGATCTTCCGCCCTCCAGCGCGTTGCCTTTCCTCGCTCCGGATATCTGCCTTGCTCTTCATGGCAGGCGGTGCACGCGGCATGCTCCTTGTACAGTTGGCCATCTCGCGAGGAGGAATGGCCTTGAGCTGTAGAAGGACATCGCGCTGTGGCTGCACCAGTGACAGTGGCACCTCTTCGGAGATGATGGGGCGCGGGCGCGGTTGGTATCTAAAACCGTCACCTTCTGGCTTACTCCTCAGGCTGGGATCCCATTCCTCCTCAGGTGTTCCAGTGCTGAAGAAGCCTCCCATTGCGGCGATGGCGAAATTTTCGTGCCGATGCGTCCGATCAGACCACCTCCATGAGTCCGAAGAATTGCACTCTGGCATGCTCTCTTTGGATCTTTGGATGCTGCATTGCTTTGTCTTGTTGCACACCGTGGATCCTTGGACCAAGACCATCGAATGGCACACGTGCGATGAGTCCGCTCGACGCTGATCGCTCGACGCTGATCGACGCTGATCGCGGCGTGACGTTTGAGACCCGAATTGGATCCCCGTGCGTTGACGCTCCATCTGGGCACCCCAAGGGTAAGGAGAGAGAAGAGTAGGTCGGTGAGGAGGAAGCAAGCACTAAACCCAGACACGACCAGGCCAGGGGTGGTTTGGGGGGTCAAAGTAGGCACATACGGCAGCCCCATGGAGTGTCTGGGAAAGGGTTGAAAAGCAACAAAACGTGACAACAGCATACAAAAGCACGTACACCGCGATTTCGATTCACTCCAAACCAACCTCCACTCGATTCACTTAGGAAATGTCACCTCATGATACCTCATGCCCCAAAAAAGGCTTCGAGAAAAAGAGAGGTGATAGTGTAAGCGAGATTTCGTCCGATAAAAATTTACAAAACAGTTTGGATTGTTGCCTATGTTGAGACCACCTGTGCTTGAAAGGGTTTCTCAACAATTTCCCACTAGACTTTTTCAGCGGGGCAGATCCGCTTCCCATGAACCCGGGCCTGTTTATGTCATGGTGGGTGCGCAAAGAGCTTGTTGACTGGCTGCATATGGGAACTATTTGCAAGACCTGCCAGCTCGGTAGTTGGGTCGAAACGAGGCGAATCCCTTCAGATTCGTTTGCCCACCCAGGTGACAAAGGAAAAAACGAAACCAGCTTCCCCCTTCTCAATTCGAAGCCATATCCAGATATCATCAGATATCCAGATATAGGCGCTGTTCTTCGAAACAATCCTCTGACTTCCGCGCCCACCCATCCCCTGGTCTCACCGCCGCCCGTGGCCATGGGCCCAGCGCCACCGGCGCTGACAGCAGCAGGCTGGACTCGCCCAGCGCGGAGGGCTCCGAGCGGTTGGCGCGCAGCAGGCCGCGCCAGCGGTGGACGCCTGGCGCGCCGCTCGGCGAGCGTCCGTTTGGTCGTTCCGACGCGAACCTTTCAAAGGAACAGCAACACTTGCTAAAATGGACCAGCCAGCTTGAGAGTTTCAACTCTTTTGCGAGGCGTTGTCTTCACTAAGGCCATTCGACTTCCGAAAACGACACCTGGCGCATTCCACGGCCAACCACGTCTTCTTTCGGGGCGCTGGACCCTGACTCCCACACCTGCCTGCTGGACCTTCTCAACCTCTCTGTGTCGATCCAAAAAGAATCGGAGAGATCTGTGTCTCAACCTATCCTCATAGAGAGATCCAGAGATCCACATAGACCCAGATACCTATCCTATCTATCCTCATCCTCAGCTATCAACCTGTGGATACCAATCACAGCTGGACCTTCTCAAGCTCTCTGTACCTGAATCTTGTATTGATTGGCAGCGTCACTCTTCCCAGCGATGCATCTGAAACACGACAGCGCCGACCGGGCGACGGCACCGTGCGCCTGTGGAACCACCGCGTGGGAACCTCAGGAGACACGGCCCCGGGCAGGCGCCGGGCGGGCGGCCAGGTCGGGCGCCACACGAAGGCTCTCCGAACACTAACACACTCCAGCCAAGACAGACCATCCCCTTTTTTCAATCCAACCTCAACTCTCTGATCGATTGAACCCCACAGACCATCCATCCTCTCCACGTCTTCCCTCTCCCCACCTCAGCTGCAGCTCCACCGGCTCGTCCGTGACCAGCTCCACCTCCAAGCCCAGGGCCTCAGCTTTCACGCCGTCGGACAGATTGGGTGGAGAAGAACGTCGTTTGAGGGAAGACGCCTGGTGTTGACCAAGACTCAATCGAATCCTGGGACAGTCTTTCTCCGTCTTGGAAAAGAACGTCTGAAATGAAACTCTTGGTGTACACATCACGAAAAAAAAGGCCGTGATGGAAACGAATGCAGACCTTCAGCCTTCAGCAGAATGATGCATGGAATGATGCATGACCTGCCAAAAGTGCTTGGGATGAATGGTTTCTTTCGACGGTCAAACCGTCCAAGTTGACCAAAAGCTCCAAAAGCTTCGTTCAACACTGAAGTTCTTCTCCCCCAAGCTGCACAAGCTCAAAGAGGACACCTCAGACGCACCTCACCCTGCCCGCGTCCCTCGGCGTCCGCCGAGCGCCCCACCCCACCCCGCCGCCCGCCGCCCTGCCATGGCACCACCGTGTTGCAGCTCAAGGGAAGCGAAGGCCCCACACCGCCTGCCGTCCGCGCCACGCAACCTGCGGGACCCCCCCCCCGCGGGCGTCCTCGCGAGAAGCACGAAGCGTGACGAGGTCCCTGGCAGTCACCCACTGGAGTGTATCGCGGTAGGGCACTAGGCACTATACACTTTTTGAGGGGGAGTGTCATTGACGTAGCTCCAGATCTGAAAAAGCCTTAGTCCTCCTTTTGGTTTCGTTCGAAGCTCACAGAACCCGCCCAGCACATGGCGCGGCGAAGACATGGCCACCGACATCGAAACGTGGGTCCGACGTCGTCGTGGGTCTGTTTGGTATGGCCACTTCCCGCGTCTGCATGTCCCCCATCTCCCGCTCTCAGAAGACCTTCATGCGGCTGCATCTGCCAGAGCGTCAGCGGGCTTGGCGTCAGCAGAAGCACTTCACCTGCACGGAGAACGCAGTCGAAGGATGGTCTGAAGCGGTCGCTTCAGAACGGGGCAGGTCCGGCAAGTCCTACAGTACCCATTTACAGGAACCAAATACCCAAAACGGTCTGAACAACCATAGCCATAGCAGAACAGAAAAAGGAAAAAGGTCCTACTAGACCAAAAAAAGACAGTCTGAAGCACCAAAGCAGAGAAAAGAAGATGTTCAGAGTTCAGAGTCTGAAAAAAACCCAAAGATTTCTTCAGGTATGCCAGTCAGTTGGCTGAAGAGAGGTTAAAATGTTACTTAGATTCCAAACAAATAGCCCAAATGAGGATGACAGAATTCTATAATCCACCCAAAAATCGAAGGCAGTAGGGCCTTCGAAGGGGTTGCTTTTTCCAAGCCTTTTCAAGTGGAGGTCCTTGACTTCCTGTGTCCCCAGAAGATCCCACTTCCATGCAAGATCAAAACGGGGTCAGGTCGACCAAAAACGGAGGATCGGATCAACGAACAGAAAGCGAACGGTCCTTTTTTGCCGCTGAAGAGTGTCCAGACGGACTTCATCCTGTGCCCTGAAAAATGTCTGATTCCCCTTTGGGCCAACTCCTCTACCTGCACCTGCGGAGTTCTCTTCACCCCCCCAACACCCATTGGCCATTTGGCCTGCTTCACACGGCCGGACACGCCGCGAAAACCGGCCACGGCCGCCTTTCAGCCCCCCCCCGAAGCGACGGATCCGCCGAGCCGACAGCGCCTCCGGTCATGTTATACTGCCTCGCGGTCCGCGCGGGCGGTCGATTCAGAGGTCCAGTCCGCGGGGTGTGAGGTCTTTCAACTATCTGGGTGAGGGCTTCCCTGAATTTTCGGGCTTACACAACCTATGCCGGCCTAAAAAAATGTCTGTGGGCCAATGTGGAAATAGCTGACACACACCCAAGGCGTGGTATGCAATCTTGCGCTTCGCTGTCTTTTTTGGGGGCATGCATTGGGTATATATATATATATATATTATACAGTTTATGTCTCATTCCTAGTAACAGTGGAGTTTTTCCGCTTTGCATCTTAACGAAGTGAAGTGGAGTGGTATTCACTTCCAGACAGTTGGTCAGTGTTCACGTACCAACAGCCTAATGGGAGCTAATTACAAATTGGAAAACAAATGCGAGGCAATGCAAGGTCGGCAAGCAAACGGACCAAATCTTCCATGAGAAGACAATGCTCAAATGCATGAAGTGAACTTCATTGCTGCTGGTCCCAAATGCAACGCACAATCTGATCGAAAGACAAATTCAAAGACTCGGGGTGTTGTGGCACGGGCACACCAGAAACACGCCAATGCAGGTTGAAATGGCGGGAAGGCGGTGAAGCCTGTTTGAGGTAGGCATCAAGGGCTAAAGCTGAATCGAAGCCAGAATCCCCTTAACAGTGGATGATGATGATGATGATGATGATGATGATGATGGTGACAATAAAGGCATCTCGTGACAACGAGAACATCCACATCCACATCTTCGCTCCACATCGCCGGCCACGCCCAGCAAACCTGTCCGCACCTCTCGAGCCGCAGGATGAGCGACATGAGCTGCCCTTCCATGGCCACGGGGTTCAGGTACCTACGGAGTCCCATTCCCGGCGATCCTCCGGTGACCCTCTCGTGACCCTCCGGTGACGCGTTGGAAACCCCCGTGGTGAAGGAAAAAAATGGAAAGGCTGCGAGCAAGAAGGTTCTGGGTTGATAGGGCACCATAGCTCTCCCCTGAATCGTGATGTAAAACCTGGGGATGCCACACTGATTGTCACGGGTGTTTCAGGCATGCCCCGAGAATGAGGTTTTATGATGACATCTAAAATCTAATCTGCTTAAAACGACACGGCACCCGATGCCGCGCACGCCAATGCGGCAATGCGCGGGGCACTGCGGCACGTGTTGCACCAGCAGGGTGGCGGCCAATGTGGCAGGCACCCAAGTTGTGGCTTCCAGAACCTCAGAATAGCCAGAAATAGGGATTATTGAACATTCCGTGAAAGGGTGCTGTGAATTTGTCCTGCCTATTCCGTATAGTAGTAGCAGCAGTAGCCAAGAATCTTCAATTGTTCGAGAATCCTCCCAGGCCCATGACAATAGTCCTTGCTCAAAGTGCCTCACCAGTGGGTATTTTCACGTCCTGCAGTGCTACTGCTACACTACGTTTGGCTGGTGCAACCACTGGGCAACCATCCGGCAAAGAGGAAGGAAGCAACTGCAACTCTGTTAGGGAAGAAATCATGCACTACCCATCAGCCATCCAATCCAAGTGCTTGTTGGGGGACCAGCTCCTAGTGGTGGATTTCCTCCGTCAACAGCTGCCTTTTCTTCAATTACCACTTAGGCATAGATCAGCCTGAAACCCACAATCCAGGCTAGAAGCAATGTTCCTGATAGATTCCTCAAGAATTTGGGGACCCTCTCACTAGTCACTCTGGCATCCCCAAAAATGAATCAGCGCCAGTCTATTTTACAGGACTCTGCCGACTCTGCGTCCCCTTCTCCCAAAGAAGAGGTACCCCCTCACTCTCGCACGGTCCGGGTTTCTCACAGTCCAAGTCACTTCCACTGTAGCACTCTCGAATTCCTGCCCTCCCACCAGCGTGGCCACGCTCACGTTGCCCAGCCTCGATGCGGCACAGGACGCGGACGCGGCGGGGCGATCCAACGGCGGCGCCACCGAAGCCGCAGCCGGCCGCCACCGAGCTCAAGACCCGTCCTCAAAATCCCTCGAAAATCCATCCGGAAACGGGAAAAGGGCACTGAGAAACTGGAGTCTTCCGGAACTCGTTGGCCCAACTGGCTTGCCATGCCCGGCCCGACTGGTCCCTGCCAACGAATCTCACGAACCGACGCCTGACGATCGACCGATCTCTCGGGAGAAATGGGTTCCCATCAAAAAACCGATCCCACCGATCTCTGGTAAACCAGATGGCATCCCAATTGGGAGATGATTCCGATGTTCATGAAAGAAGAAAGCCAGCTCGGCTCGGTGAAGAAAGCTCAGACAACCTGGTGTTGCTCGGTCTTCGCCATTGAGCTCGGTCGAGGCTAAGACTGAGTACCGGGACCGGGAGGAGCACCCGGGACCGGTGGCCTCTGCCTCAACCCCCTACGGTGAGGACCAGATTACCCGAAACCAACCATGAAAAAACGGAGGTTGTCACATACCAAAACCATCAAAAACCCATGGTTTTGGAGGGTTTGTGGGCCCCCCTGGTATGTGGTAATTTTTGGAGGGGCGACCGCGACCGCACCGGGCCTCTCGGTGGAGAGTTCGACCTCGAACACCATCTGATGCCTCGGGCGGAGCCCAGGTCGATTGCGTGTGGCACGCGGCGGGCGAACAGGCACAAGGTGGTAGGTCAGTGGTCTTGAAGCATAGAAGAGATTTAGAGATCATTGGCGTTGTCCCAAGAGTAGGGGAACCTCCAGATTAGAGATCATTGGCGTTGTCCCAAGAGTAGGGGAACCTCCAGATGTTCCTGGTAAAGCAGGAGCTGAGATTCGATGGCCCAGCTGAAAAGTTTGAAGACTCTGTCGATCGGAATCTGGCGGTGATCTGAACATAGTATGTCGCTCGCAGTGGTCCTCTTCACGCAGATGTGTCATATGGAACATGCCAAAATGCGTGTCAGACACCATTGTTTGTTCTTTCTTGCTTTGAGAGGTGTCATATTGACAAGGGTTTTGACCCACTTTAGATTCCAATTCCCAGCAACCAAAGCGTCTCGCATGCTCATCAAAAGGAACGCCAAAAAAAAGCCGACCGTCTTCCTCTGTCACCATGGACCTCTGACACCCACACAAGGATGACCCAATGCGCTACCACAATGAACTAGCAAAGTCACATCAATGGTCGTTTTCTATGTCGTTTTCTACCCCGATGTTTCATCAAAGCGAACCATCGAAACACCCTAAAAACGACATAAAGCCGCACCGCTTTCCCAGTCACGATTGGTTCTTCACGAGACATCCAGCAAAATTCAGCAGAAAGCTGTGGTTCTCCTTGGCATGGGGTGCATTGGCAGGTGCATGGGGTGCATCCGTTCGGAATCAGTCTGGTCCGTAGTTGTCTTTCTCATATCATCTGACCGAGGCAGCATCTCATAGTCATTTGTCACGAGTAGAACTTGTGATCGTTTGGTCGAAGTTGTCACCGCGACCATTTGATCCAATTCGAGGGGGTTAGCAGTGATCCACCTCAGGTTGAAGTTGTCCTCCTCCTTTTCGCTTTCACTAGCCCAGCACATTTGAACAAGCAACCAGGGTTAGATTGCATCATGTTACCTTGGCTGAGTCAAAGGTCAAGTGGTTTGTCATCACCTAGCACTTGCTTAAAAATGCCTCGGCCGTCCGTCCCACAACGAGTAGAGAAAGCTGACGGAGTGGGCTGAGCAAAGGTGGGGGTCCATGCTTCCTGGCGAGAAGACCACAGGTACGAAAGAGCATGAGCACAAATATGAGAGAGCACGCAAGAGAGCACACAAAACGGAAGCACACATGTGAGGGTGAGAGCACACACAGATATAAAAGCACGTAGATACATGAGAGTACATGTGGGCACGACTTTGAAGTTCACAAGTGCTGTGTCTTCCACGAAATCTGCAGTTCACAAGTGCTGTGTCTTCCACGAAATCTGCACTTGGAGGATCACAAAGCCCGGAGCCCACAAAATTTGCCGTTCGAGTTTCTTAAAAAGCTGTGCTTTTCGCAACATCTGCATCGCGCTGTGCAATTTGAAGTGTTTGCCACCAAATCTGCACTTCGAGGTTCACGAAATCTGCATCTCCAGGTTCACCAAGTGCTGCGTCTGCCACGAACTCTGTGCAGAGAGGTTGACACAAAGTGCGCCTGCCTGCCACATGTCGGTGAGCACACCTTGGGCAGAAGAACCTTCAATAGAACACCATCCCAGACGCGACCCTGGACCCTCCGTTCAGTAGGGGCCGGACCCTCATACACTGGCCAGAAGAAAGTTGCGCTTCTTGATGTTGAAACTCATGACA
>CAXAMN010022317.1:26560-48533 GCA_963970005.1 Durusdinium trenchii | reverse complement strand
AACGACCAATCAGTTACCTGTCAATGCAACACCCCTTTTTTAACGCACTGGCCAGAAGAAAGTTGCGCTTCTTGATGTTGAAACTCATGACAACCCTATCCCCCTAGAATCCTACACCATGAGACAAGGGAAGGTGTGGGCGGTCATTTGTCACCCCGGAAAGCCTTTTATTACTATAAATTTAAAAGAGTGTGATAATTGACCGTCCCACACCTGCCACGAAAATTAGACTTGTTAATTCGATCCGCCGCTGACCTCAGAGTGTTTTATAAGAAGGCTAACAAGCGTAAACTTTTGTCTGCCTGAAGTATGGAGGGGTCCACACCCTCGAATCCCTGGGATTTTGAGGGACCGGTCGGGCGTCGTTCACGGAGCGTCGGAAAAGGCGAGGACTCGAAGCCTCACCTGTCGCTCTTCACCTTCCAAGGCACCGAAGTGCAGGATCGAGCACTGGGCCATGAAGGCGCCTCGGTCAAGAAGCGGCAGCCTGGTGCGCTCGCGCCGAGAACGGCACCCGTCGCCGGGAACGGTGCGCGTTCCTCCGCGAAGGTGAAGAAACATCTCACACTCCCAACAGATCTGCATGTGGGATACCTACTAGGACCTACTTTTTGGGACGAAACGGACGAAACGGTGGTTGTTTTGGAGATGTATCAAAAAACAAGATGGAGCCCACGAACCCGAATGCAAACACATATGTCAATCCACTGTGTATAGAAAGAGACACAGCCGGTTAGATTATCTTTTTCACACTCCGGTACGCTGTTGGACATCATGCGCTGGGGAATCCACCACCAAGGCAGCATGTGCTGGGGACTTCACCATCAAGCTCCGTCTTCGTCATGAAGGGTCTTCGTGTTGCATTCAAATCAAGCACTGGCGTAAAGGTTCTGGCAAATCCACATCACGAAAGAAACAACGGCATTGTCCCAAGAGCTCGAAAAGAAGCACTTGAAAATGATAACCGTCCACATAATACAGAGAAATCCACAACTGCGGCTGTGGGACACTCTTAAGGGACACTCTTGTGAGACACTCTTGTGGGACACTGTTGCGGGACACTCTTGTGGGACACTCTTACGTGACACTCTTGTAGGACACTCTTGTGGGACACTCTGGTAGGACACTCTTGCGGGACACTCTTACGGGACACTCTTGCAGCACACTCTTGTAGGACACTCTTGTGGGACACACTTGTGAGACACTCTTGTGGGACACTCTATAAGGACACTCTTGTGGGACACTCTTGTGGGACACTCTTGCGGGACACTCTTGTAGGAAACTCTGGCGCACTCTTGTAGGACACTCTTGTGGGACACTCTTATAGAACACTCTTGTGGGACACTCTTAAGGGACACTCTTGTGAGACACTCTTGTGGGACACTGTTGCGGGACTTTCTTGTGGGACACTCTTGTGGGACACTCTTGTGGGACACTCATACGGGACACTCTTGTGGGACACTCTTGTAGGACACTCTGGTGGGACACTCTGGTGGGACACTCTTGCGGGACACTCTTGTAGGAAACTCTTGTGGGACACTCTTGTGGGACACTCTTGCGGGACACTCTTGCACTCTTGTAGGAAACTCTTGTCGGATACTCTTGTAGGACACTCTTGTGGGACACTCTTGTGGGACACTCTTGTCGGAAACTCTTGTGGGATACTCTTGTAGGACACTCTTGTGGGACACTCTTGTAGGACACTCTTGTGGGACACTCTTACGGGACACTCTTGTAGGACACTCTTGTGGGTCACTCTTATGGGACACTCTTGTCGGACACTCTTGTGGGACACACTTGTGAGACACTCTTGTGGGACACTCTTGTGGGACACTCATATGGGACACTCTTGTGGGACACTCTTGTAGGACGCTCTTGTGGGACACTCTTGTGGGAGACTCTTGCGGGACACTCTTGTGGGAGACTCTTGCGGGACACTCTTGTAGGACACTCTTGTGGGATACTCTTGTAGGACACTCTTGTGGGACACTCTTGTAGGACACTCTTGTGGGACACTCCTGTAGGGCACTCTTGTGGGACACCCTTGTGGGACACTCTTGTGGGGCACTCTTGTAGGAAACTCTTGTGGGACACTCTTGTAGGACACTCTTGTGGGACACTCTTATAGGACACTCTTGCGGGACACTCTTAAGGGACACTCTTGTGGGACACTCTTGTACGAAACTCTTGTGGGATACTCTTGTAGGACACTCTTGTGGGACACTCTTGTAGGACATTCTTGTGGGACACTCTTGTAGGGCACTCTTCGTACGAGACTTCCTCCAAAAGTCGTCAAGTCTCCAAAACGAGCGTTTCGTACGAGACTTCCTCCAAAAGTCACATGTCAAGTCTCCCAAACGAGCGTTTCGTACGAGACTTCCTCCAAAAGTCACGCGTCAAGTCTCAAAAACGAGCGTTTCGTACGAGACTTCCTCCAAAAGTCACACGTCAAGTCTCCAAAACGAGCATTTCGTACGAGACTTCCTCCAAAAGTCACACGTCGAGTCTCCAAAACGAGCGTTTCGTACGAGACATCCTCCAAAAGTCACGCTGCGAGGCTGCAAGACGAGCGTTTCGTACGAGACTTCCTCCAAAAGTCACGCGTCAAGTCTCAAAAACGAGCGTTTCGCACGAGACTTCCTCCAAAAGTCACACGTCAAGTCTCCAAAACGAGCGTTTCGTACGAGACTTCCTCCAAAAGTCCAGCGGAAACACCCATCGGAGCACACACATCACGCAGCCCTGCCTAGCAATTTCGCGATTCCAGCCCCTCCAAACGACACCCGCTCACACGCCAATCCCAATGTGACAGCGACATTCACCTCTACCATAACTCACGACCTCGCGATTCCCTGCGCCTGCCACGAATCTTTCCGCATCCACACGTCTAACGCGCACAAAGTACTGCGCCTGCCACGAAATGTCAACTCCGTCACACCTCGCAACCTCACGATTTCCTGCGCCTGCCACGAAAATCGCACTTCCACACCTCAAAATCAGCACAAAGTACTGTGCCTGCCACGAAAAGTGAGAATATCATCTCACATGAGCTTCAACAAAATTTGCACCACACCACACGTTTAGAATGATTTCGACCCGTTCTGAGCACACTCCCATCCACCAAAATCGCCATTTCAGCTGAGACTTGTCACGAAAACAGAGCTTCGATGCCACACCCTGAAATGCAAATCCCAATGGCACGGCCACATCCAACACCCCAAAAACACGACTCTCCAAACGCTAATCCCAATGGAACTGCGCAGTAAACTGCGGATCTCTCAAACCACTGCGCCTGTGCAGCGAAATCCATCACGCTTCTTGCGCGACATGTCATTTTCATGCAAATCACAATGGAATAGCGTCGCAAACTGACACGTGACACATCCATGAAAAGTCACTTGCAAAAGCTTCCCCCAATGGCAGCGCCTTAGCGTCCTACTGCGAACGGTTGCGGACGGTTGCGGACGGTTGCGAACGGTTGCGAACGGTTGCGAACGGTTGCGAACGGTTGCGGACGGTTGCGAACATAGAAACAACGGATCGCGAACAAGACTCTACCCCCAGACCCCCAGAGTTAAACGAGAACCCTTCGCTACGCATTCGGGAACAAGATGAAGTCCGGCTCAGAGAATGACTTTTGATACGATTCACCAGATCATACGAGATCTACAGCTGGAGTCTCCACTGGAGGTTCACTGACAATGCGAAGAAAGATGGACCTCTGGTTGGACAAGTTTCCTCTACAAACTGGCAGGGGAAACATACAGGCTCCATGTTGCTTCGGCTTTGGATCACTCTGCCGTCATCCGCCCAACGCGCATCAAACCTCAAAACGAACCTCTTCGAACCGCCACATCAAAACCGATCTGCACCTGGCGCCGAACCCACCCGCCGTCCCCCACCGAGGCCTGGAGCCTCTGCGTGCAGCAGCCGCGTCGCGTTCACGAGGTCCTCGGCGAAGCCGTTGGCGAAGCCGCGCGAAGCTGAAGCAAAGGAGCCGCAGTCGGAATTGGTGAAGATGAAATGGCATGAATGCCCAACACCAGCTGCTTCTGGGGGGGGCGAATCGTTCAATCCATGCCCAAGAACCTGAGTAAGACTCCAGTCCATCCTCTGAGGGAGCCCAAAAAAACGACCAAAAGAGCGCTCGAGGAAGGGCCCTGTCCGATACCCTGGGTACCCCAAAAGCAATGGTGAAATACATGACCCAAGACCAAGCCTCAGCCAGCTGCTTGAAGATCAAGGTCCCCAAGGCTGCGAACCAATATAAGCCAGTTTGGACAGGTCATCAGGGTGGCATCCACAAAGCATGTGGAAGATCCCTTCTAATCCCACTTGTAGATTTTAAGAAAAAGCTGACTCCACCTGGAAATGCGTTGCAACTCGCTTGGTGTTCTTATCTGGGCCCTGCTACACTACAAGTACCCCAGCTTTCAGGCCGAGTGGGTTCCAACGGTTTGTCTTGGCATGAGCAGAGTGGGTTCCAACACCCGGTTACTGGGTTCCTCCCCCAACCCCTTCCAGTGTCTACCAGCATCGTCCCTGGTGGCCCAGGGGCGACTCTCACTGAGCAATTCCGACTACTGTCGTAGGCCAAGGCCGAAGTGTTGAAGCTCAAGTACACCAGACCTTCCAAAACCGTTCCCGGCCAGTTCTGACATAGTAGAAATTGTTAATCAATAAGTAAAGCAGTTCGTCCCAAAGTCATCCACGTCGTCCAGTTCCCAACCACTGAAATGGTCCATAAATCTAGGTCGTTGCTCCCAAAAAGCATCCCCCCTCGAGTCCGAAGTGCAGAGCCTGTAGATATGACACGTGGCCCCAAAGAATCGCCCCACCGGAGACCTATAGCCTAAAGTACAAGGGAAGGTACTGCACAAGGAAGAACGTGGAAGAACGAAAACCCGCCAACACAACATCATGTCTTGAAAAACCAAAAATTTCAAAGGTGTGTCTTTCTGAGTGCGTTCAGTGTCCCCTGAGAGCGTTCAGTGTCTCGCCGCCAATCAAACAGCACGGCACAGCACGCCGAACCTGGAGCCGGCACCAGCGCCTCCAGCGACATCGCGGCAGTACCTAACCAGGAGGAACATGGACCCCGTGGGGCGCCTGGCGGTGGACCCGGTCTCACCACCGGCTCTCAGGCCCCAAGAACTCGCCACACAGACCCCGGATCTCGCCTGGGTATGAATTCCCATAGTTGGAGGCTTTGAGAGCTGACGGTGGAGTGGATGTTGCGAGGTGTTCGCTGTTCTCGGCCCGCAAAAAGCCCCAAAGGACCCGCCCGATCGTTTCCACAAAAAGCAGATCGGTTCCACCAGCTTTGGCAAAGAGATCGTGAGCTACATGTAGTCAACAGGATCAAACCAGTCCCCCATGAGCTACATCGAGGTCCGGTCTATCCGAGTCTACCGGTAACAGTGGATGATGATGGTGAAGTTAGGTTGCAGCCCTTGTTCAGAAATAGTGATGTTCTTGTTTACTGACTGCTACAGGTAATAGGACAGACCCCACCCATGCGCTACATCCATTCCCGGTCGACTGGCACAGCGGTCGGAACGGACCTCGCCTGGCCCCAGCACAGCGAGAAGAAGCCATGAAAAGCGCAGCAACATCTGTGGCGGAGTGAGGCATGGGTCATCGCCAAGCTCATGGAACCAGAAAACGCAAAGAAAAAACTCACGGAACCAAAAAGCCGCTATAGCCCTCTCCGGGTCTCCATCATGTGGACCGAAGGCCCCAACCGTCCCACACCGTGGTCAACCTTCACTGGACCAGCCTGCCTCAACCAGTTAAGCCAAGCGTTCCCCCCGGGTGCCTCTTCTTCGATCCCTAGCGACCGTGGACTCCACGTCCTTCGAACGGGAGCGGCGCCGCTTCCCCCGTCTTCCGAGGCACTCCCCCGTCGTTGGCGCCGTTCGAACGGCCCACCTTCGGGCGCAGAGGCTTCGGCGTCGGCGGCGAACGGTAGCAGCGGCATGGCGGTCTACGGAAGAGAGCCAGAGGTGACCATCTGCGCGCCACCGGAGGCCGGTGGAGGAAGCGCAAGAAAGAAGTGTGGCTTCAGCTGACCATGTTGTTGGTTCACTCTTGGATCTGTTACTTGTTTTGATTCTGTAAAGTTTGAGGTGCAACATATTGCAACATCTTGCCGGGCAGGAGATTGGTCGCCCAGTGCATTCTGAGCTGCAGCATTCCGGCGGGAAAGAGGATCGTCAAGCTTCAGGATTCGGTACTTCAAGCGACGGAAGATCACTTGCGATTGCGCCTTCAAAGATTTCAAAGGGTTGTAGGGTTGTTCGATGCTCGCATGTCCAGCTGTTCTCTTTGCTCATATATGTCTAGCAGCTTCTGGCAGCAGAGACTCTCCAAGTCAGACGGTTTCTTCTGCAGTTTAAGCTTCGCGTGGCGCTCCATTTTTCCACCTCTCAGGACGTTCGACCAAAACGCGGCGTCGGTCTCAGGACGTCTCGCACCCGGTCTCGCGGCCGAAGGGTCTGTCATCGGCCTGCGAATTGGGGTGGGACGCGAGCTGCCAATGGCTGGCATCCCATCCCAGTGGCCAACCACTGCGGGGGGGTCCACTCCACTCAGACGTCCCACTCCTTTGGAGTCCCAAGTCCAGACCTGTAGATTCACATGTTTCATGGCGACTGTCGAAGAAAAAACGATTCATCCAGCGCAGACACACAGCCCCAACCAAGGATTCGCTGCCCCATACAGAGACCTAAAACTGAACCAAGGAAAAAGTACTGCACAAGGATGTGTTGAAGAAACCGCCAACACATAATGTCTTGAAAACCAAAACCATGGTGGAAAGTACACAGCGCCTCCAATACCTTTTATGGGCCACAGGATTCTTTTTGGACTGTCGCTGGGTTACACCAAATTCCCAGATCTCTGACTAAAAGATGAGCACCGGAACACACCACCGGTCATCTACCTGACTGAGCATCAGAGCGCTACAGCTGCACAAAACTATTGCAGTCAAAACAAAACCCCCACCTGCAGCCGGCCTGAAACCCAGCTCAACCTTAGAATTGTCAACCCGTATTATTACAACGTTTGATACTTGGACACGGCTTACTAGTTTGGAATGTCCCGCATCAACACTAGAACATGCACAAACTGTTCTATGGCAGTGTTTGCTTGGACGCGCTAGATCTCAGAAGTTCTAAATTGACGCCAGTACATTTCAGCACAGGCCAATCAAAGGCTTGTTTTTTGGTTTACTCACAGTGATTAAAACATGGTGCTCTTGGCTCTTAGGTTAATGTGTTCGTCCCTGCAGCGAGATGTTGACATGATATCACATCACACGAGAGATGGCCTCGAGCAAAGTGCTACATGTGGCAGAAGCATGCGCAAAGAACACAATGATACGGAACTTTTGTACACAACGGCTCTCCCAACATTCAGATAATCGCTGTGGTTCCCACATGTGTCTGTTCGTGCCAAAGTTGGTGCTGGATGGCCTTTTAAGGACTCCAGTCATCAAAGTCTTGCGCCACCCTCTCCATGATGTGGCCCAAGCATTTGGATCAGCAGGTAGCAACTGAGTTGATTTTGGATCTTTTCCAACACTCCAACTCCAACTATGCGAATGTAAAGGAACTGGCACAGGAACTGGGAACAAAAGCGGGACCAAGAACTGGGGCCCAAAGCAGGCAGGAAGAAAGCGCGTCACAAAAAAAACGTGATACGCATAAGCACCTGCCGCACAGTATTGGTCCTACTAACTTTGAAAAAAGAATGAACAGCGCGTTATCACCAGCAGCAGGGTATTGGGTTGGTAGTTTGGAGGTTATGCAGAAGTGTGTTTTCTACTTTTCACGTTTACAAAAAATATTGCCCTTCAAAAGATTTGAAACAAAAGTGCTCCACGAGAGTGAAGTTACTATAACAAAACATAAACGAAAGCTAAAAAATGCAACAGCGCGTTGTCTGGCTGCGTGTAAAACCTGCTGGGTACACCCAAGCCTGTGCCTGGCAACAGTTCTCTTTGAGAAAGCGAGCTCAGAGTCCTCTCCTTGGAGTGTAAAATATAGAATTCTTCGGGGGTGCTAGAGGCATCAGTGAGGAACATTGATTCTGGCCTGGATTGTGGGTTTCAGGGTGATTTGGGTATGTCTGAGTGTTAGTTTGGGGAATGTTGCAGTTACTCTACATTCTGGACAATTTTCTGCAAATCCACGAGGAGCGGATCCCCAACGAACACCCGGATTGGGTGGAGAACATCCGCGTGAAGATATGAATGTGGAGAACGGTATGGCGTGGTTACGCTTCCAATGACACCACAATCTCTTGACAAAGCAGAGTCCAATCTTGACCACGTTGCTCAAGCCTGCAAGCCTGCAGGGGGGGTGGATGCCCACGAACTGGTACATCAAACCAGGGAACCAACCCGAAAGGGGCCAGCGCAGAGGACAAGCCAAGGTCTCTCGCTGGAAAGAAGGATGCAAAGCTTTTCCACACAAAGGGCCTCTCAACATTCAGATAATCGTTCTGGTTCCCACATGTGGCGGTTCCTACCAGGAAGTCGGTGCTGGATGTTTGTTCCCCAAACAGTGTGGGCACACTGGGGGGTTCTTACGGTAGGGGGAAAGGAAGGTGTGCTTAGATCGCTGTTCCGCGTGGGCGTGTGCGGCTAATTCGCTGCTATTTACAGTACATTCATGCCTCCCGACATCATCAATGTGCATTTCGACTGCGCAGGCTCGCAGAATCTGGGTGGCCGCGGCGGGTGCTTCTAGCGACTGCGTTCTCGTTGTGGTGCCGTGCGTATTTTGGTGCATGGTGGTCACTTTTCGTGGCAGGTGCAAGGGAAACCTCGTGCTTTGGTGCTCCAAAGTCGACTTTTCGTGACAGGTGCAAGGGATCGGAGCTGTTATACTTCGAAGTGCAGTTTTCGTGGCAGGTGCAGCACTTTGGTGCAGATTTCGTGGCGGGTGCAGTGCTTGGTGAACCTCGAAGTGCAGATTTCGTGGCAGGCACAGTACTTGCTGAACCTCGAAGTGCAGATTTCGTGGCAGGCGTAGCGCTTTGTGAACCACGAAGTGCAGATTTCGTGGCAGGCGCAGCACTTGGTGAACCTCGAAGTGCAGATTTCGTGGCAGGCACAGCACTTTGTGAACTTTGAAGTGCAGATTTCGTGGCAGGCGCAGCGCACGGTGAACCTCGAAGTGCAGATTTCGTGGCAGGCGCAGTACTTTGTGCTTTCAGATGCTCACTCTCTCACCCTCCCACTCTCTCCCACTTTCACTCACACTCACACTCCCTCACACTCCCACTCTCACCCGCGCTAACGCTCACTCTCCCACTCTCTCATCCACACTCACTCCCGCTCACGCTCACTCTCACTCACACTCGCACTCTCCCACTCCCATCTCACTCGCTCTCGCTCACACTCGCACTCACACACACACACTCACTCACCCACATTCACTCTCACCCCAGGCTGGGTGATTGTGGGGTTCGCGGCTGGCTTGTCTCCCACTTCCTTTCATTTGTCTCCCACTTCTTTTCATTTGTCTCCCGCTTCTTTTCAATTGTCTCCCAGTTCTTTTCATTTGTCTCTCAGGCTGGGTGCTTGTGGTCGGGTTCCCGGCCAGCTTGTCTCCCACTTCCTTTCATTTGTCTCCCACTTCTTTTCATTTGTCTCTCAGGCTGGGTCCTTGTGCTTGTAGTCGGGTTTCCCGCCGGCTTCTCCCACTTCCTTGCATTTGTCTCCCACTTTTTCCCTAAGCAGTTTACTGTTAGGGGTTCTCAATTCTTTCTTAAGATGTGTCCGCCCTTTTTGTCACTGCTGGTGTCCTCCCATTTCCACTGGCCATGTAGCATTTCTATTCATTTGTCTCCCAGGTCTGTCACTGCTGGTGTCCGCCCTTTTTCCGCTGACCATGCAGCATTTCTATTCATTTGTCTCTCAGGTCTGTCACTGCTGGTGTCCCGCCCTTTTCCACAGGCAATGCAGCATTTCTATTCATTTGTCTACCAGGTCTGTCACTGCTGTGTCCGCCCTTTTCTGCGGCCATGCATTAGTCTCCCAGCTCTGTCACTGTTGGTGTCCGCTCTTTTCCGCTGGCGATGCAACATTTCTATTCATTGGTGCTGCCGCCCTTTTCCGCTGGCCATGTAGCATTTCTGTTCATTTGTCTCCCATGCGACTTCTTTCTTTTTGTCTTTCAGGTTTGGTGCCTGCACTGCTGTTTTCTGCCGCGTGACAGTCTCCAGGAGTGCATTCCTGCCACACTGTGTAACTCTCTCAGCTGTGTTTTCCTTTTCGGGCAAGCGTTGGATGAATGACTGGATTGGATTTCGGCGGCGTGGCAGCGATCTCTCTGTTCAGTTGGGACGGAGGGCATGCGTCAGGCACCAAAAATCAATTTCATGTCACATCCTTCGCTCCTCATGCTTCTATTTGTTGTCCTCACGTGGTCACCTCCTTGCTGATTGAGCAGCGTGACCAGCATCATGTTCGCACTTGAAGAATAATTCCCCAAAAGGTTTACTGCTAGGGCTTCTCAATTCTTTCTTAAGATGTGTCCGCCCGCTCTGTACTGCTGTGTCCGTCTCTGCCTTGCAATCCTTTACGTTCGTCTCCCAGCTCTGGGCTGCTGTGGCCGCCTCTGCCTTGGAATCCTTTGTCTCCCAGCTCTGGACGTCGCAAGCTCTAGTTTCGATTTTGAAAAACACAAACTGTTTGGGGTCTACGGTGGTGTAATTTGATTCACGGAACTTTGACCCGAAAACCATTATTTAAACCCTGATAAAAACGCATCGATCTCATTGCCCCAAATAGCTTTTCAAGGGGGTAGTACACAAACCCCGGGTAAGTGAATTTTACGAATTGTTTGGGGTCTGGATTAACAAGCAATCTGTGGGCCCTAGGAAAAATATTCACAATTAACTTCAACAAAAAAGCTCTGCTATTGCTGCCCCTGCTACTGTGACTACTATGACGAAGACGACGACTACGACTACTACGACGACTACAACTACCACTACCACTACCACTACCACTACAGCTACCGCTACCGCTACCGCTACCGCTACTACTACTACTACTACTACTACTACCACGACGACTACTACTACTGCGACTACTACTGCGACCACGACTATGACTACGACGACGACGACGACGACGACGAGGACGACGACGACTACTACCACTACTACTACCACTACCACTACCACTACTGCTACTGCTATTGCTACTGCTACTGCTACTGCTACTGCTACTGCTGCTACTACTACTATTACGACGACGACTAATGGTTTTTGCGGCGGTGATACTGTTCAGAACCTTGTTTGTTTGCTAGGGGGAGTGTTTATAGTAGTTAAGATCCAACATTATTTTGGGCGCTCTGTTTTGCGTTTGGTCGGGCTGCATCAAAAAAGGGTGGTCTGACGGGACAATTTTTAAAGCATGATCTGGGCCGCATCTTGTTGCGATGCAAATGGTCTCTCTGTGTGAACCAAACAGACGCATAACATCGCATAACTGTTTAGTCGAAAATCTGCAAGAATAGATTGAACGCAAGTTGCGTTAGCCCGCAGGTGTGCCACGTTAGGGTTGCAGCGGGCCCTGAGCCTCAAGCGCTTTCTGTTGGGACGGAATTCTTGGGCACTTGTCACTTGTCGCATCTGTCAGCAACATGACACATTTTTCAATATTTTTCACACGTCTTTTCTTTGTGTATCATTGAAGCTCACTGAATCTATGTTAGGCTGGTAGTCTCCGACCATTCTGAGATGTGTGCGCGTGGGCACAGGCGAGGCTTCCGCGACTGCGAGGGTGCCATTGCTGCTTCAAGTCAAGAGTTTTCTTGTTTCCGCGCTCCCAAAACCAGCCTGGGGCTTCTTCTTCAGTCGGATTTGGGCAAATCTCGGTCATTTTTGCGCTGGGGGAGACCAAATCCTTGAGCCGAAAGAACTCGCGGTTGACAACTCGCAAGTGTCTGGTCAACAACATGGTCAGTTCCCTCGACTATTCTGGTTGCAAGTCGGTCAAAGTTTGCAAGTTTCTGGTGGATCATCATTTCACAGCAGTTCACCATGTAGAACAAACCTTCATAGCGCTATCCTTTGCTCCAGCAAAAACCGACCATGGTTGAAAGTCAGCCAGGCGCCCAAAACAATAGCAATTTTCACCTCATCAATACCACTTGCAATGCGGCAATGGCCACTCCTGGCAGATGCTGTTGCGGGGTGGAGTGCACCGTTCATAGGCAACAAAGACCATGAGGAAGTCAAGCGCCGCAACACAATAAATTTTGCTGACAAAGAAATCACGATGATTTTGTGGGCCAACATTGTGAACAATATCAAGCAAAACACCCAACATCACAATATCACAGTGTCGGGCCAACATCACAATCCGTTTCCCTCATCATGACTGCTGATTTTCCTCCCAGCCTCAAGTTTAGATACGTTGTCATGAAGACAACGAAATTTCTTCAAGATCAGGCGCCTGAACACAAAACTCGGTGCAAGAAATAGCCTCTCATGGTGACAGAATGCACACTACAGTGTCAAGTTAGAGACACAGCACGAAGCGCCAATTGCCCCTTGTCTTCATTCAGATCGGCCTCGATGCGCTCCAACATCGTGACGGCCGTGTACCTTAGGGTTTGCGCAAAAGAAGGGTCATCTTCTAGGGCACAAGCCAACCCTGTTGACATAGCGCCAACAAAAGTCGTGGACGCAGCAATTACAAGTGGCCGGCTTTTGGTTCGCGTGTTTCCGTGGGAAGTTCCATCCACGAGCGCGGGACAATTGATTTGAGTCATAGTGCCATTTCCGGCGCTTGTATTTGTTTGCAGGGATGATGTCCATACCCCAAGGCCGCCGGGCTGCGAGGCCCAGATTGACTGTTTTCGGCTTAGGCTCTTGCAATGAAATTCGATGCTCCAAAGAACGGTGGTCTGCCGAAAAAGTTTGTAAGCCACGAACTAGGCTAGGTCGCGTATTTTGTGCAATTCTTGGGCCAGTTACACTAGTCACTAGTCGCAGCTGTCAGCAACATGACGTGTGGCCAACTTTTCAGGAGCCTTTTCCTTTTCCTATCATTGAAGCTGTTGGGCTGGCGATCCCCCACCATTCTGAGACGGGCGCACGGGCACAGGCAAAGCTTCTGGCGAGGGCACGTGACCTTTGCTGTTGCATTCGGGTTTCAAGGAAGTTTTCTCGTTTCCGCGCTCTCAAAACGAGCCTGGGAGTTCGTCAGCCCGAGCTGGGCAGCACCTTGCTTGTAATGGAAGCTTCCACAGCAGTGTTAGAAACGTCGAAAGGCAATTCGCCTCACGCCAACCCAATTGGGCGCTGCACCACTCAAGCCATACAGACTGAAGGAGGACACAAATGTCCAAGATGCCCTCAATCGGCGCATTTGTGGAAGACACAAAGTATGACAAAAACCGGCACTAAGTGTACTTCAGAGCACTTCGATCGAGCAACATCACACCGCACCGTTCGGTAGTGCCCAGCCTGAAAGAAAGACCGTGGCTTTGGCGCGCCCTGCACACGGCAGCTTCTGATCCACACAGCGTTGGGACTCCTATTGGGCGCCACTTCTAATCAACAAGCACACCTGGAAGGGCTCAGGTTGCATCATGAGCCTTGGTGGTTTCAAGTTCAACCAGCTCTGCGCATGGCATCACCTGGCAACAGGCCACAGGCTGAGCGCAAGGCGCAACAGCACCGCTGTTAAAACCCAAATGCTTGGGCCACATCATCAAAAGGGCGGCGCAATACTTGATTGGAGTGCCAAAAAAACACATCCAGCACCGACTTCCTGGTAGGAACCCTCACATGTGGGAAGCAGAACGATAATCTGAATGTTGCCAACCAGCAGAACGATTATCTGTCCTCTTTGTTCATATATTTCTAGCACTTCTAGCAGCCTCTTGGGCAGAGACTCTCCAAGTCAGACGGTTTCTTCTGCAGTTTAGGCTTCGCGTGGTGCTCCATTTTTCACCTCTCAGGACGTTCAAGTTCATTCGAGCGACGTTCGACCAAAATGCGGCGTCGGTCTCAGTGACTCCGCCCACTCGCCGGCCGGAGCAAAGATCATTGGTCTGTCACCGAAGGCCCCTGCGCTGGCCCCTTTCGCTGGTTCCCTGGTTTGATGTACCAGTTCGCGGGCATCCACCCCCCCTGCAGGCTTGCAGGCTTGAGCAACGTGGTCAAGATTGGACTCTGCTTTGTCAAGAGATTGTGGTGTCATTGGAAGCGTAACCGCGCCATACCGTCCTCCACATCATATCTTCACGTGGATGTCCTCCACCCAATCCGGGTGTTCGTTGGGGATCCACTCCTCGTGGATTTGCAGAAAATTGTCCAGAATGTGGAGTAACCGCAACCTTCCCCAAACTAACACTCAGACATACCCAAATCACCCTGAAACCCACAATCCAGGCCGGAATCAATGTTCCTTATTGATTCCTCTAGCACTCCCGAAGAATTCTATACTTTACACTCCGAGGAGAGGACTCTGAGCCCGCTTTCTCAAAGAGAACTTTCGCATTCAGAGTTTTTCATAGTCCCAGTCACTTCCACTGTAGCGCTCTCGAATTCCTCCTCTCCCACCAGCGTGGCCACACTCAGGTTGCCCGGCCTCGTTAGAAGCTTTGGACGCTCGAAACAACTTGTGTGTAACGGTGCAAGTTTCAAACAAAATTTTTTGGGGAACATGGTCTTGACTGCGTTGCGTGAGGTTTAGAGTATGTGTGTTGAGCATTTAAAAACCCCGCACTGAACTATTCGATGATTCGATGAAGTCTATTTGGTGAATTTCCTCATTAGCTGTCAATGTAAATCCCTTGCAAGCCCTAGTCCCTAGTATGACTGCAACACTCTTTCGGACAGAAACAAAAAGAAAAGGGTCGAGCGAGCACTCGAACTCGTTCACCCCGACTTCGAGTCGCTCGCTCGTCGAAGACGAACTCGGATCGAAGAAACGATGTGTCTCTCCATCCAGGTTGGAGGCCTACAACCCTGAAAAAAACCACAGAGCCCGAAACCAAAGACCAATCGAACAACAAGCAAACCACCTAAAACTCCAGGGGGTGGCTCCAAGGGGGTGGCTCCAGGGGGTGGCTCCGCACCTCGTGGCAGCATGGCGAGTTCACGCGCCGCCGGATCGATCCAAGGGACCGGCGAGTTCACGGCGGCTTCGGTCAAGGCGGCGGCCTGGTCAGGCGGACGAGGCGCGCGTGGCGTGAGGGACAGGTCTTCCGTCCGTGAGGGACGGGTGCGGAGAGGTCTTCCATCAAGAGAAACTGGCACTCACTCTTGGCACATGTAACGAGGTCTGAAAGGGCATGGAGAAGCTGAACGCTACCAAGAGCAGGTCATGCACTGGCCGAAAGGAGAAGTGGCCGGAATGATGTAGCAGAAAGCTGGTGCTAGACAAATGGTGCAGCTATACTCTACTCTTCACATAAAAGCAGCCAAAAAATATCCAAAAACTGTGCAAACACTTTGCCATCCAGTTAGGCTGCGAGATTCAAACCTGGAGGCTGAGGTCTGAGGTCTGAGCTGTCGGCTCTTTGCGACGGACCATACTCGTACTCTTGGAGAATTTGTAAGGTTTTATGTATATGCTGGCAAATAGGAATCGGAGCTGAAACCTCTACAAGCCCTGCAAGACGGTTTTTCCAGTTCTCAGAGGTGCACAATTCAGGATTTGTCAAGCCATCTTGCGAGCTTTAATGGCCATGGGACATGGCCAGGTCCATCAACGGTAACCTTCTCATTTTCGTTGGTGAAGGTAAGTTGCGGTCCCCTTTTGGTTATAGAGGAGCTGGCTACTGGCGACTGTGCTTTTTTGTGGCACACCTAAAAGGTGTTCATCAGCAACAGTTTGCATCATTTAGTGGGTGTCATGCCATTGTTGCCTTTTGGTTCCTTCAAAGCGCGACTCGGAATGCACAGCCACCTCGTACAAAGATTGCCTGGAACTTTGTCCTTCCATCCGTCTTTAACCTTCCGTCTCATCAAAACAGTTGAAATGCCTGTGCTACATTGAACAAAAACAACTGCACACACTTATATCATATTATATTCTATAAGAGTCAAAGTGCAAAGTATCCCTGTCTCTAGCAGTCCCAGCCTGTCTAGAGATCTTCTTTTCCAAATCCTGCAGCATTCGGTCTGACTTCCAAATCATTACAACGCACAAAGTATATTATAAATATATATATATATAAACGGAGCTCTCTTGGGTTTGCCGCGCTAAATTCCCAGGCCAAGAACACCAGCCACGATTCATTATCATCATCCACTTGGAAGATCCCGGCCTTATGCAACTTCAGGCAATGACCAACATTTGCACCCCAAAGGTCACAACTGGTGCGTATCTAGGGGGAAACAGTACTTCTCCAGATTCTATTGGTTTAAAGAGGTCCATTTCCAAGGCCGACGATCGCGCCGTCCGCTTCCGACCGACCGGGCGCCGACCCGGGCGCCGCCGGTGTCCGTTTCAAAACGCCACAAACTATGTTGGGAGAGGAGGGGAGGGGTGGTCCAACCGTTCTATGTGGCACTTCTCTTTCCTTAAAAGAATGAAAATGAACATGATAGGTATTTTCCCTCGCGAAAGACCTGGAGATCGCTCCAAGCTCCCGACCGACACGTCGACTCGACCGACCCGTCGACGGTGAAGGCGTCGACGGCACCGGCGCTCTCCGTCCTGTCGCCACCGGAGACCTGGCCATGCGGAGACCTGGAGCTCGCGACGGAGGCATCGCGACGGAGTGGTCGAAGAGCACTCACATGATTTGGCCAAGCTTTTGACCAGAGCACTCAATGATTTGAGAGCACCAAAGCATGATTCGGGTGTGCTTTTGACTGGTACACCCGGTATTTGAGACCGGAACCACGCGAAGACGATTGGACCAGACTGGACGATTCGATGTTCCTCTACGACCCAGTGGGTTTCCGGTGCTATGTTAATCTTCCAGGGTGTAGGCGTTTGGAAAACTGACCTGCTGGAGAGGCCGGGCGGCTCTGGTTGTACCTGGAGTGAGTTTTCGGTGCAGGCTGAAAGCAGATTTCGACACTCCCTATGCCATCGTACGATTGAGTACTGCGGTACCATTGGACTGCAAGCTAGAGGACTGTCCAAATGAGGCTGGTTGCTTTGGGTGAGCAGAGTACCACCCAAGTTCCGGCGACCCTTTGCTCACTTCCCCTTTTTCCAGGATTGGTAAACCTGTGCATCCGTTCTTCCAAAATAAAGGTCCACCAGCGGGCTGGACCAGCGCTGTCCACCAAAAACGGTCCTCCTTGGGCCCTCCATGAAGAAGACCTTTCGCCCTCCCCTCGGAAGCCTTTCGCCCTCGGTATTTGCACATCATTCTTGACATCAATATGGCTTTTCTCTATGGCTTTTCTGCATGTAGACATCGGAAAAGGAAAGGTGTCATTGATATCTGCTGCTGACCATTTTCCACTTCTTGTTCCAGAAAGAGGATCACAATCACAATTGAGTCCAAGCCCAAACGGAACACCTGAGTCATCCCTAAACAGAAAAAACGACGGTTCCCTTGCACCCACCTTGCGATCACGTCAATGCCCACGTCAATGCCAAAACCAGTGCCAGTTCCATCTCCTTCGCTCGGATCTCTCGCTCTATGGAAGCAGAGCAGCAGAGCCATGGAAGCAGTCGGGCCCCCGACTCGGCTTCGCTCGGGATGTCCCACGACGAGTAGCGAGCTCTGCCCTCATGCTCCGACATGCTCCCCGTGCCTCAAACCGCGCCGAAGAGTCGACACGACTGGCCACCGAAGAGTCGTTTTGGTTGGCCACCGTCAGTGCGATGTGGGGCTCAAGGGTGACGGACGACGACGACGAAGCGCAGGTTCGGTCGGTCCAACCCCGGACGGTACGGCTCAACCGCTTGGGGGCACAGGGCCGAAGGGTACCGAAGTCAAAACCCAAACCCATCAACTGCTATCAGCTACGCATGAAGTTAGCTGTTCGGAACATGATTTCATGTCCCTATGCGGTTCACACCCGGGATGTTGTAGGTGACTTGCAAGTGTGCAAACGAAGCAGGTATATTTTGTTGGTCAAAGAAAGAAACAAAACATAACGTTTCTAGACCGCTCAAAGGCAAAAAGACAACAAGCTCTGCTGCAAACCCTTTCTTGCGATGTCCCTTCCCTTCCCAACACGTCACAACGGGAACGCCTGCTCCTTCAGCAACGGTCCACCACGGTCGTCCAGGATCTTCTCCTGCACATCGACCTTGAGCGAGGCCAGCGCTGGCATCTGCAGAAGTCTTTCAGGATCTTTTCGGGGGGTGTTGAAGACCGTGGAATCTTGGGAACGTTTTAGACCCTGGGAGTCAAATAAGACTATAAAAAGAACGGTCTGACGAACGGGGAACTGATTTCGGGAACTTCCTGAACACTTCAGCCGGTCAAAATATCGTCGAACTGGACGTCAGCCGGGTTGGGTTTTTTGGAGTGTGATCCAAGTGATCCACCATCCGATCCTTCGAAAGAGATGCTTTGCGAAAGAGACTGGAGACCTCATAGACCTCTATCTTGCCAAATCGCACCAGTACAACTGGCTTAAGTACAGTACAAATCCCTTGCCAGCGTGGGTTATTTCCATGATAATCCTGATCGCACCGTCCACCTCTCCCGGCGTCGCCCCGAGCCGCAGTGACCCGGATCGAACGGTGAACGCCACGCCGACCGCCAACGGCCTGCGCACGGGTGCACGGGTGCGTCGGGTACTGGGTAGTAGGCTGAGTAGGGTGTGTATGGGCGATGTAAGAAAGCGTCGCAACACTGACAGGTATTGAGGTGCACATGGCATGCGGAGGTGTCATGCCGAGTGCTCCTGTGAAACACTTGGTTCAACTCTCAATTGGTTTGCATGGGTTTCACCAAAAACTGTTTTTGATGTGGTTGAGACGAAAGGCAAATCATCTACACACCCGGACAGACATTCTCTGAAATAGTCATGGAAGTGGAAAAACGTGGAAAACGGCCACTTGAATGACCATATTCCTCTACAAACCGGTGGTTTTCCACTTCCATGATTATTTCAGCGGAGAGTGCTCAGTGGCCGGAGCCTCACTCAATGCTCACTCAATTAGTTTCTTCCCCACACCACCGCCGCCTGACTCACCACGCTGCCTGGTGGCCACACCCCGCAAGGTGGACTTGAGCCGGGTGAAGGCGATCGGAACAGGTCATTCCAGGCATTTTCCGCAAGTTCGAGATGTCCTTCTGAGGCATTTTGGGAGGCGCTTTGGAACGCAGATTGCTGGACCGTCGAGAGTCGAAGGCACACTTAAAGAACTCACTTGACCACTGTTCAAGAGCGAAAGGCGATTGCATGTTGATGATGCAACCTACATATGCAGTATATCGAAAAAAATATCATCGTTTTGGTCGTACCACACGTTGGTTGGGCGTTCATCTTATCAGAAAAAAACCAAGCCACACGTTGGTCACACCTTCACTTCCGACCGGATCTCGGATCTGCCAACACCGTGTGGCCCGAATGGGGTTTTCGCAATTCGGGCCATGGGAGAACGTTTGGGCAATGCAGTTTTTTCTCTCTCTTAAAAACAAACAGCAGTTCAACGTATGAGGAAATGACATGAACAAATAAGTCTGGAGAAAAGGTTTCCAACTGGCAATTTCGGCATTTTGTTCACTCGTTTCCAAGTTGCAATTTCCAGGATCCCTAGGACACCAAAAAAATAATTACACCAGCATAGACCCAGATAGCTAGGCAGAATCCCACGACCTATGCGACTGGCTGGAACAAGATGTACGCAGCCTGCACAGCCAGCTTACGGCACCTCCACAGCAGCACCCAGCACCAGCACCGGCACCAGCAACCTGTCTCCACCACGTGCACAGTATTAATTTTCACAACTTAGGTGCTGGAAGAGCTGGAAAAGAAGAGGAAAAAAAATAAGGACCTAGATAGTGGAAAGAAAACTGAAAAAAGGGAATATAGGCACGGGATTGAGGAAGATGCGAAAATGTTTTTTCGGTGTTGCAAAAGGTTGTGCAGATCCACACAACAAGAGCTGCATGATGCTTTTTCCCTTCCTGTTGGCCTGTTGGTCTTGGTGCTATTGCGCATTGCGCTCCTGCCTCCATTGGAGGGCCAGTTAGTCGTCAGTGCAAAGGGAAGATGGGACTGCCAATTCGCCAATTCACCCAAAATACCAACAAGGTCCTTTGCAAAGAAAGGGCTAAGGGCTCCTTACCAGACACGGAGATTGAACAAAGGCGGCTATCTTTGCATCCTCCCTACTACAGATTCAGCCTGATTCAGCTTTCAGCTTTAATTAAATTGAATCCCCTCAGTAAAGACTCACTGTTCGAGTCAAACAGCATGGATGGAGTCACATGACCTGAAGTGAGAACAAACCTTTCCCACTCTCCCAAAGACAACATCCAGCTGTCAGCCGCAAGAGGTGAACTCACTGTGCATGGCTGAATCATAATCTATGGAAACAAGTGACCGGCTGGCCGACTGACACTACACACTCAGAATCATGGCTTGGCTGTCTTGCTTCTGGAGTTCACAAGATCATGCAGGGTGGGCTGATCCTGAGGAAGTGCGAGCGAGATGGAAGTTGGAAAGCAGACTGTCAAACTGTCAAACTCAATGAAAACATGATCCGGCTGTCCACCGTGCACCCACCAAAATCAATATAAAAAATTTCACGGTCAGCAATCCTTGTTGACCTTGCCATGATTGCTACGGCTGCGGGGTGCTGTTTTTGCCTGGGCCTTGGACTTGGCCCGTGCCTTGGCTTCAGCTCGGGCAAGAGCTGCTGCTTTTGCTTTGGCTTTTGCTTCTGCCTTGGCTATTTTCTCCTGCTCCTTCACAGCTTTTGCCACTGCCTTTTGCTGTTCCTTCACAGCTTTTGCTGCACGGCTGTCAGCCCTTGACCTCGAAGTGTTGTTTGGCTTTGCTGCTGCTGATGCTGCCGATTGTTTTGTTCCTGCTGAGGCTGCGGCTGTGGCCACATGTGATGTGGCTGGTTCTTCTGCTGGGTCATCCCCACCCGCACCCTCCTCCTGCCCCAATGCCTGCTCCGACTCCCCCCCCAGTCGCAGCCTGCTCCATGCTGAGGGCTTGCCTTGCAGAATGTGCAGCAGCATCTGAGGATGCTGACTCTGCTGATGGTGCTGGTGCTGGCGCTGATGGTGGCGCCGCCGCTTCAGATGGTGCTTGCGCCGGCGTTGCTGCTGCTGTTTGAGAGGCTGCTTGCAATGATCCCGCCTTTGGGGCAGCAAGGAGGTGACTCTTGTCTGAGAATTCTTGCTGCGCTTCTGCAAATGTGGTGGCCTTGTGTGTGTCAGTCTTGGTGTCAAGGGTAATGACTGTGTCTGGACAAACGTCATTTGCTTCTGCCATGTCATTATCCACCGCTGACTCCAAATGCTGCCACTGGGCTATGAGGTTGTCACCTTGATGATGGCCTCTTTGCAGAATGTCAGTGTGAGCCTGGTTTTTGCTGGGTGTCTGTTGAGACTTCATCAAGAGTTCCTTGTGTATCACTCGGTCCATCATTTTGGCAGCGGCTTCAAGCTGGCTGGAAACATCATGTGATCCCAAGTCTTCATCTGCATGTTCCTCATCATCGAGATCATCGGGCTCATCATCCTGCACCTTGGCCATGTATGACTGCACTTCGAACCCTAAGGCTGTTTCGAAGTCAGCGTCATCCTCAACATGCTCATGTGGTGGTACCACTACTGCCATTGCTGGCGCTTCTGCCTCGACGGCCGCTGCGTGGGTTTCCTGCGGCGGCTGCGGCTGTGTAGTGCCTGTTGCCGTTGCCTCATCACCTGGCTGACTTCCTGCTGCAGCTGCTGGTGCTTCTGTCAAGTTATGTTTTCCTTGTGCTTTCATGGCTGCTGACACCAATTCCGCCTCCTCCAATTCCTTCTCAACATGCTCTTTTGCTTCACCTTCACTA
>CAXAMN010022317.1:6609-26550 GCA_963970005.1 Durusdinium trenchii | reverse complement strand
AGCTGCTGCTTTTGCTGCTTCTGTCTGCTTCGGTTCACCCTCCTCCAATTGGTCCTCAACTTCCTCAGCCTCGGCCTCAGCATGCTCTTTTGCTTTGCCTTCGCCTTCGCTTGTTGTGTTTGGAGCCGCTGCTGCCGCTGCTGCTGGTGTTTCTGTCTTCTTCGGTTCGCTCTCCTCCATTGCGTGGGCTTCCTGCTCTGTTGCTGCTGTGAAGTTTGAAGTGTTGCTATTGCCATGTTGTTGCTCCTCAGCTGGTGCTTCCTTCTCCTCCGCCGCTGCCTTGGCATTGACTGGTGCTGCTGCTGTATCTTGTGGCTTCTGCTTCTGTGACTGCTTCTTCATGTCCATTTCTGCTGAGTACAGATCATTGAAGAAATCACTGCAAAGCACTGGCTCCCAAATGTCTTCCGAAACCTTTTTGCCAAACTGTTTGCCAGTGTGTGTGACGATCAAGGTGTCCTTCTTGTCAACCGTGATGATGACAAAGCGAGTACCTTCTTCAGGTAGAGTGATTTCGGTCAGGTTGCCAGAGTCTTCATGAGCCAAAAAGAGCTTGGAGTTCTTCTCCTTGATGACCCAAGAGGTGTCTGACAAACACAGGCAGTCTATCTCCTCGTCTGACTGGTCTTGGATTTCTGTCTCACGGGTTGCCTCCAACGCCACTTCCGCCGTTGCCGCCGCTGTTGCTGTTTCTGTTGGCATGGCTGCTGCTGCCCCGGCCTCAAGATGTGGTTCTTGCTGAGCTGTTGCTGTGTTTGCGTTCTGCTTTGACTCTAACTCTGACTCCTCCAGGTCTTTGTTTGCTTCTTGCTCCTCCGGCGTTTGTTGAGCTCCTGTTTCTGCGGCTGTTGTTGTTGCCTGTCCTGCTTGCTCCAGCGTTGTTTCCGATGGTTCCAGTTCCGGCTTGTTGGGATCGGTTTCACTGCTCCATCGGTCCTGCCATGTATCATCCATACAGAGTACAGAGTACATAGTACACACAGGTAGATGCAAATGCAAAGTTCCATAACGCTGATTGATTCTCACATCATTGGTGAGAGATGTCATGGTCACGGACAGCTAAGTTCCGGACCAAGTTTGCCCGCCGTGTGAAGAGTTCTCGCTGATATCGCTGGCATAAGGAAAGCCAGGCTTTGGACAGCCTTGACCTAAAATGAAATATCAAGTAGATTGCAAATCAATTAGATGGGCAACCCGGGACCCAAACCTAGCAACCCACACCCAGTCCAAGCCCAAGCCCTTGAAATAAGGCAAGGTACCCTTGATTGGCTTTGCAAACCCTTTCAATCTTGTCCGCTGAGAGCTCATCTACAAATGTGCAAGGTATTCGAAAGCTGATGGAGTTCGCATTCAAGACCTTCTCGATCATCAGGACACCAGCTGGGACGTAGACCATGTCACCAGGCGAGATGTAGGCAAGCGTGAGGGTAGACAAATGGCCTTTAGCTTTTTCAGCTTTGATCTCATCAGGCAAGTCAAGGAGGTGATTGAAGACAAAAGAGGATATGTTTTCAAAGACCTTCACAGAATTCATCAGGTCTACTTCAGGCTTTTGTGCACCCTCCTCAAACTCGCATCCGCTGAAGTCCAAATTGTCGTTCACCAACCTGTTACTGTTGCCACAGCTGCCAGCTGCTGCCAAAAACATACTAGTTACTGTCTACAAGTTACCCATCGCTGCACCATCTCCGTTCATTAAAGTCCGAGTCCGAGTCAAAATTCCTTTTGGATGTTTTCTACCAAGATGCATGGTTGCAATCTCCACAATGTCCAGAAAGTCTATCGTGGCTATCATCTTGGAACCCTCATGCTGATAGTACACCATTGGGAGACCGCCGCCACAGAAAGCTGTTTGCACTTCCCCCCTCTGACCAGAGACAAGTGTTATGCCAGTTGCCTTGCTTCTTGCTCTGTCCCTGATCTGCTCTGACGCGTCAGGACTGCACTCAGCAGCCATCCTCAGAATAGCAGAGCAAATGACCACATTCACATAATCAGGTTTTAATACAATATACTGAACTGAAATGGCTCTAATATAGTGTAATATGGACCATATGGAATCTGGAACAAATAAAAACGGCTCAAAGTGGCTCAAACTGTTAAACATTTTCTGCATGTTGCTTGCTGGTCTGCAGACAAAAATCAGCTTTGCCAACTCATCTCGATCCAGGACCAAAGGCAGAACCCCATCACCCTTGAAGTTGTCAGGAATTGACTCCTCCGCATGTTTGGAGACATGTTCATCCAAACCAAGGATTGTTCCAGGTCCATCTGCGAACTTGGTCCATCTGGTTCGGCCAGACTTGAAGTGCGTCTCACTCTCGGTCTTGAAATCACTGATCTCCTTACTGGCTATGCTTGAATTGACTTAGTGGCTTTTGCTTTGGCTGTGTGGCGGCCAAAAAATGAAAAGAATGCTGAATAAAACAAACAAGGTACTGCCAGGAGTTTCTTCATATATCCATTTCCGCTTTCTTTGCTCATGTTTGGGTAGGACATAATCACCTTTCTCGCCACGGCCTTCATCCGCAAAACCTCCAAAGAGTGTGGGCATTGACAGATGCTCTCAATGAACTTGTCAAACTCCACCTGTGGATTCAGGTACACATCCTTGGGAAGTTTGTCCCTCAAAAGCATGGGATCTGTCTCAGTCAAATCACTGGTCGTCTTGCATCTTCTTGACCGTTGACGGGTGGTATTGTCCTCTGGCTCCTTCGGGTTGTTGGCTTCATCTTCCAACTTTCTTTTCTTCTCCTCTAGCTTCTGTGCTTCTGCTTTTTGTTTTGCCAATCTCTTCTGTTCCTCCTTCTGTCTCTTCCTTTCTGCTCTTGCTTGCTCCTGAGCCATCTTCTTCTGCAAACGCTCTTCTTCTAACCGTTTTGTCTTTTCCTCTTCCACTGAGGCTTTGTATTCTGCATTTGCAGAAGCTTGTACTTGTTGGACCTCAACCTGAAGAGCTTTTGCAATGACCGTCAAGGAGTTCATCATATCTCGATGTGCATCATTGAGGGCCACAACTTTCTCCGAAGTTGTTTGAAGGGTGAAAAGGAACTCCCTGATGTAGCGAATTCGGCCAATCGTGCTGCAGACTTCAGGGCTGCAGATGTTCTCTTTCAGATAGTCATCCATCTGGACTTTATCAAAGAGCATACTCTGCATATTCTCGATGTCAGCAATAGTCTTCACCGGCTCCTGGTCCATGAAGCACTCAAGAATGTGGCTCCTTGACATCATGGTCATAGTGCGAGGATCCGTGTCGAGCATCTTCTTGGCATTGTCCGGGAGATGGCCATTGTCATCCATTGTCACCTCTCCATGTGCATTCAGAAGACCTGGATGGTGAAGCTTTGCAATGTGCTTGACCATTGCCACCTGAGCCCTTTGGAACTCTTGCACGGCCTCAGGGTTCCGGTTCAATCTTGACACAAACACACACCACTTCAAACCAACATGAACAAATGAACAACCAATCGTAGCCAAGCCGTAACATAAAGAAAGGAAACCAATCAATTGATCAATTGCAATGATTACCCAGTGTCCCCTCCTGGCCTTGTCACAGTCTGCCAAAAGATTGTTGTACTGCTTCATGGTGTTGGTCCGAAGCCTGGTAGCTGCCACATTTGGTTTCAGCTTAAGGATCCCTGATGGTTGGTTTGTCGGAGTCCCAGATGAAGCTTTTCCGTTCTTCTGATTCTGACGTTTGCCTGATGAACCCACTGCGCTGGGTTGAACGACATGACCACTGGTAGAAGACAGGGCCAATGAGTGAAGATCTTGGGCAAGATCTAGATCTTCTTCCAAATCACAAGCAGCTGCCCTAGAAGCATCTTCCTGCTTCTCGGTCGGCTTGGTGGTCTGGTTGTAGCCTTTGATATTCTCCACAGACTCATCCTGGCCAAGTCTAGGCCCACAAAGTCAAGTCACAAAGTCACACGTCAAATTCGAATGCAAAAACACATATCAAAAGAAATGTGTCATAGTGACATAGTGCCTGATATTGGCCAGTGAGCATGAAATCCTTCTTGTGCACATAAATGCGATCAACCTTGCGTTTGCGATTGATGCTGGCTGCCTCTGTTACTGTTACGGTTTTTACTTTTTACAATTGAACTTAACTGAACATTGACCAGTTGACCACACATGATCGAAAGGAGGAAGAAACAAACAAGTTTATGACAAGGAACCAAACCAGTGTAATTTCCGTGGGGGTCATTGCCTGCAACCTGATCCTTGCGAACAGTCGGATCAGCAAGTTGCTTGGTCCACTTCATCTTGGCCGCATGAACATCAAGTCCTAGGTCATGTGTGTGTGTCCTGCATACTGCATCAGAAAGTGTACAGTGAGGACAGTGAGGAAGTGCAGTGTATTACCAGCGCATTACATTTCTGCTTTGATTCTTGGTCAAGGCTCGTCTGTAAGGTGGACAGTCATCACTGGTATACCACCGAATGAATTCCTCTTTGCAAAGAGGTTCACCTTGCCCTAGATCTTCCGTTCGACGACCCTTTTTCGAAACAGTCTGCACCTGCTGAAAATCGAAAGCTCTGCGCTTTCTTCCTTTGCCCGGTGGTGGGCACCTGATTCAGAACCAGCATGAGATGCACCCTCTTATAGTCTCATTTGATCTATATATGACTCTGGTCTGACTCTATCTATATTGTTTTGTCTTCTCCTCTCTTAGTCTCTTCCTTTCTTTGCTTGATTTGATTTGACATGTAAACGGAGTGGAAAAATAGAAGAGCAAGGCTTGTAAGGTCAACACTTTTTGCAATAGTCCTTCAGAATGTTGATAAAAGCAGAGTGTTCCTTCTCTTCCATTTGCAGAAGCTCATCTCTGACATTCGTCTCATCTGTCCCTTTGCGGTTTTTGGCAGCAGCCTGACTTTGTGCCAATGCCTGGCTAAGAAGTGACTCTCGATCAGCTGAATGTGCCTGACAAAGTTGAGTCAGCCTGGGTCAGAGAATCATCACCATGAATCATGTTGAGTCCAAAATCAACTGCTGAAGATTTCTGAAGAAACAATACATACATGCATACATACATTACATGGTGAACAACATAGACTCCACTGCAAAAATGAAAAACGATGATCTGGCCTGGCTGGATTTCGGTTACATGTCTTGTCGCACACTTCGCAATGGCAAGTAGTCAGTGATGTTGGTGGCGCCTTAGTGGCCTCAGATGAACCTTGTGCCATCTCCGGAGCTACTTGCCACCTGCCGCTGAGAAAATCCCAGCAAACTTTGGGCTTGGTTTGTATAAGTCGGTCACCGAATATTGGCTCAAAAACTTGCAGCGGACATGAAACAAAGGATCACCAATCACCACAAACCCAAATGGGCCCAAGCAATCAGAGCGTGTGAATGAGAGAGAGAGAGAGAGAAAAAGAGATCAAAAAAAGAGTGCTAGCGATAGAGTCAAGCATTGTCAATCATTTTCCAAATGTCACTTTCTGTCAGAAAAGCCTATGGAAGCTGAGTCGGTCAGTGAAAGCTGCACATCTTGCACGGCAGCAGACAGTCAGGCCATCAGGCCAATCAGGCCATGCCGAATCAAATCTTTGGAGGAGGCATCAGGTCAAACAAACGTCAAGTGAAAGCTAGCAAGTTGTCAATTGTGTCTCGGCCTGACTCGACCTGCAAAACTCCTGAAGAAGTATCTGTTTCTCCTAAGTGTGTCATGTCGGTGTCATTCTTCTGGGTCAACCACACACAGGTTGCTAAGCAAAGTCGACCACAAAGCTCCCACCACAGCAATGCGCATGGCCTCAAGGACTCAAGGTTCTGTTTGGTTAATTTCCTATTGTGCAGTGTGAGTCTAGAGTCAACCTTAGTAGTGCAAGCAAAGTCACATTTCCAGCCATACTGCGGGCAGCTACCGCATTGGGTTCTTGTCCATATAAGGGGTGTTGATGCCCATTGGAATATTGAGTCCACTGATACAGCCCCACGCTGTTCAAATGTTCCTTGGCTGATATCAAAAGCATTTGTTTGTGAGTCTATTGCTGTATGTCACATCAAACTACAACACAACACAACAAATCTGGAATCATGACTTAGTGTCTTTAGCCAATAGCCACCGCTCTTCTTTCCCAATATGGCTGTCACTGGTATTCAAGTTCGTTGAACGGTTAGACTCTGTCGGCTTCAAAATGAGAAACATTACACCCTGACGTAAGAGTGTTGGCAATCTGTGACCCACGATGGGTCTCTTCTGAGGGTTCTGATTGAGGTTGCAAACCATCCCATAGCCTGGCACCGAACTGAACAAATACAACCACACAAACAAACTCTTCAAAATACCACTTTCAATGTACAACCTCAACCATGCTCTTCAAAATGGAAGGAGTCCATCCCGCCTGTAGGTTTTGTCCAGTGCTTCTGCACCTTTGGATGCTGCTTGTAGTTCTTGAGCCATTCCTGTTTTGCACCTGCCAGAAAACAACCACAACAACCAAACCCTATAGCTGCTCACTGAGATTGATAGAACAACATCTGCCTTTCAACAGCACTGAAAAAGAACTTGTTCGAGATTTGGTCGCAAGTTTGGCCGCTCTGCATCTCTCCTCCTCTACCTCTTCCTGGGATAAAAATGATCTTGGAAGTTGCGCAGTTGTGCAACACACACATTGAACAGTGCCATTGTTTTATTCCAACTTGCACTGGATTGGAGTAGATTGACAAAAACAAAACACCGGTTGCATGCTGCATCACATTCAGAAACCTTTGTAGCTAAGGATCCTGGGGTGCCACAAACAAAGAGCGGCAGTCCAGCGTGCATTTCTCAAACAAGTTTGTTACACTGATCAATCCAGGTTGTTGATCTGGCCCTAGCTTCAAATGGCATGTTCCTCTCAGTGTTCCTACTGTGTATAGCCGTGGGCGGTTCATGGGCCATCCAAAATCATGTGGATTGAGAAGGAATGCTTCCTTGCATGAGTCGTTCACAACACTCTGGACCTGGCTGCCTTTGCCCACAAGAGAATGCCAGTCATACTCCGGTAGGTACTTCAAGAGTACCCAGCGGAGGAAACCTCCTGTGCGTTCGTGAATGATCACAGCCTGCAGTGAGCAGATATCATTGCACATCAAGCATATGGCAGCAGGTATGTGTGCAAATTCAATCTGAGAAACTTCATGTGCGTGGTGACGTTCTGCCAAAAACAAGGCAAGACTCTTGGTACTCTTGCCAAGGAGTCCTGCTTTGGCTCCTGCAAACAGTGCTGTGATTCACACTTGAAGAATAACTTAAATTTAGATGTCCCCTAATGAATGCAGCTTGACTTGCAGTAACTTGCAAACAAAGACAAGGCAAGGGTTCATGTTCATGTGGTGACCAGCCTATGTTGGATACATCAACGCACACTGCGCCGCCAGATGCAACCCGGAGGATAGGCCGGAGTGGGCGTGACACGAAAGGCTCACTTGGTATGACCAGCAAAGGTTGATCTGCATCAGAGTCATCATGTTGTGGAGGTGGTGTCTGAGAGCTAGGCTGAGGCTGAGGCTCTTGAACTGAAGGACTTCTTCCCAAAGCATTCTGAAGTATAGATTGCCCAACTGGGGTAACGCAGGAGTCCTCCCAGAGAAAATATAAAAAATTGCTTGATAACAAGATTCAAAGAACATAGAAAAGTTCAAGAATCAAGAAAAAATAATACACATCAGTATAATAGAGTCTAATATATATATATATATACATATATATTGTATATATATCAAAATAAAGTGATAAGCAAACTAAAAGACATTAAACAACATGAAGAAGAACAGAAGAACACGGAATACAAAATGACTTTTACAGGAAGAACAATGAACAATGGTGGGAGTCCTCATGTCTTGGGTTAGTGCACTTCACAGATGTTTTGAACACATCAGGCTGTTTCAGAACCTCCATGTAGCGTTCCAGCAACAATTCACTGAAGTTGGCCTTGATTTCAGCCTGTGTGTCGTCATCAAGGTCACCTCCAGGATTGACTTGAAACATATATAATATGATACTTTTGAAGAAGTTCACACTCATTTTCATGTGTCAAGAATCAGAAATGAGCCTGCTTTAAGTGCATTCTCAACTTCAATCAGAGTTCTCTCTTCGATTGCATCAAGCTCTGCAAGTACACCGTCTCTCACTTTGCATTCCAAAGATGCATGAACATGATCTGGTCGGAATTCCTGAAGATTGACTTGAATTTAGCTGAAATGCAGCACTGTACAACAGTTGAGTTTAGCAGAGTAAAGTATATACATACACACATCCAGTCTGATGTGGTCCTTCGCCAATGAGTTCAAGGCGTTCTGGCAGCTAGTGTCGCAATCACAAGAAGTGCTTGTCCTCACCTTGCCGAACTTGGTGGCGTCCAATTCAATACCTGAGAAAAAAATGAAATCACACAGCCGCCATAGACCATCACCAATTAGAAGGTCGTCAAAGGCAAAGGGAAATGAACATGAATCAACTAGCACACAACTTGTTGATTAATCATTGCTTTGATGCTTCCTTTGTTGTACTCAGAGGCCACCAGTCTTCTAGTGAATGCTGAGTGTGCCATGTGCAATGCTATACCCGCTGAACCGGTGCCAGAAAAATTCTCATGATGCTCAATATCGTATTGGAGGAGGCTTTCGAAGTTGGACCTTGCTTCTGGGCTGGTCAACATTGTTCGGGCATAACGCTGAGGCCATTTGAAGAGTTCCGAAATATCTCCTGGCTCGGAACCAATCTGACCTTCGTCAGAGCTGTCTTCACACCCTTCCATCCCTTCCATGGCTGGAACAGTGAGCTCGGTCAAGTGTTTGGTAAAGAGAAATTGGAAAACAACAACCATTTATGGAAAAACCTTATTTTCTTTTTTTGTTTCTAAAGCCAAAATAAAAAACAAAAAAAGAAAATAAGGAATGCATGCACACTGTTCATTCAGCAAAACCTATCAAAATAACTGATTTTGGTTGTTTTGCGCTTGTTTTGATGAATAGGTGCTGTGATTTTGCATTCATGGAATCTGCTATTTTTGCATGGTTTGCAGCCAGAATGTGATGAATCCCTGAATAGACACCTTGTGTAGTTCCTTATTTTTTTTGTAAAGTTCATTTAGGTTTTAGAAAAAAATAAAAAAATAAGGTTTTTGGGTAACCAGTTTATGTTGTTCTGAAATCATATCTGTCTGATTGCCAAAACACCTGCCTTGCTGAAGACTCCGTGACTGTCGAGCAAATCGAACAGAGGATTGAACACTCAAGACACAGTAAAACTGAAATTGATACATGGATGGTCAGACTTAGACTGACGAGCATAGAGAACACTCAAACCTTTTTTGCTTTACATGTCATTCGGCCACATCTATTGCGGCGATTTGCTACACATGTCTTTCGGCCACATCTATGGTGGTAATTGAAGTTGTTGAAGCTGTGCATCCAAGGACTCAGATGAATCCAGATCCGGTTCTGCTGGTGGAACCTCAAAAACACAAAGAACACAAAAAAGTACCTCTGTAACGGCAGAAGAAAATGAGAAGTAGTTACTGATGTCACAGTAGAAAATAATCCAACTGTAAGTTTCCAATGCTTCCAAGGAGGAAACCAACGCCATGTGACGTTTGCGAAATGCTTCATCCGCTTCTCCTGCATTGGTGAAGAATTAATTATGTCTGTCGCTGGTGTAATATGCAGGCTTTTTTCGGTCCTGGCTGTCTTTGCAGCAAATAGCCTGCAGCAGCAGCACAATCAACCATCTATCACTATCATGCTTCTGGATTCTGGATAATACACACATACATAGAGTCTGAGTCTAGAGGTGTTTTCAGTCAAGGCTGCCTTTTCTAACCCTTGTCCCTGCCTTGAAGCAACCACCATTTAAGGCGACGTAAGCTTAGCGCATGAGATGCTCTTGTACTTTCAGATCTAGTGCACAGTCGGTTGCGCTCATTGCCAGCATCGGTGATAATTCTTGATTTGTGCAAAGGGCATGTACAAATGTAGGATGGTGCCTGAGTTGAGCACAGAGCCACACAGTGTAGAAAGAAGCTCACTTGTCACTTGTCAGTCAGTTCACATTGTTTATCACATCACATTTAATTGTGATACATATACACATAGACTATATGCACACATATTTATATATAAATGCAAACATGACTCCGACAAAGAGGTTGGTGAGTCTAAACAACAATGCTCCACCTGAACCTTGATGTCCCTGATGTGAGGTCAAATTTGATATGAAAGAAAACGGCCAAAAGCAATTCTGAATTAACACCTGAATACTCCACCTTGGTCTGATCTCAACATGATAGGAACTGATCCAAACCACTGTGTAGTCTCAGACCACATGGTTGTTCGTGAAGCTGTTACTGCTGATGGATGTTCCACGCGTTTAGGTAACCTTGGAACCCTTGGCATTGGAACTTGTCTGGATTCTTTCCCTCTTGCTGAGGATGAGGCAACTGCTGAAAGTGGTGGCTTCGGGTTGGGAATGGGAACATCTGGGTTTGGTGCAGGTCCCAGCGGAATCTGAGGTGGCTGCAGCAAATTGGAATCGTCGTCAACCTTTGAAACTGACTTCGGGATGGGAACATCTTGATCAGATGATGGTGTCGGCTGCTGCGGCTGAGGTAGAACTGCTGAGAGTGACTTCAGGTTGGGAACATCTTGATCTGATGACGGTGTCGGCTGCTGCGGTTGAGGTGGAACTGCTGAGAATGACTTCAGGTTGGGAACATCTTGATCTGATGACGGTGTCCGCTGCTGCGGCTGAGGTGGAACTGCTGAGAGTGACTCCGACTCCGGGTTGGGAGCATCTTGATCTGATGACGGGGTTGGCTGCTGCGGCTGAGGTGGCTGCAACAAATGACTCTCCTCAACTGCTGGACGGTCTGACTGTTGTTTGGAAACATATTCTTCTGATGAAGGTAGAAAGTCTGAATCTTCCTGTGGTGGTATGTCTCTTGATGATCCACTTTCCGGTGTATTGACTTTTCTTCCACGACCACTGCGTCCCCGTCCACGTCCACGCCCACGTTTCTTTTTGGATTCAGTGGAAGTTGGTTTTGAATCGGCAATGATGATTGGCTGGTCCACATCAGAGTCATTTTGTCGCATAGGCTCCTCCCAGTCATGCCTATGCTTTTTGCTTTTCTTGCTTTTCCCGCTGCGCACCATCAATTCTTTGTAGTAAGCTGCAACCTGGTTTGGCTTGGCAACCGCAAGCTGATCTGGATTGTTCTGGAGTAAATCAAGCAGCAACCCATAGTAGCTGTTCAATTGGTAGTGATAGAACTCCTTCAATCCATGATCAAACATCCTCTTCAGCAACAACAAGCACATCAAATATTCCTTTGTAAGCTGCTGATGGTCAAAGTAATAGACTTTCTCAAGAGTCTCGAGGGTAACTGCATCAAGTTTGCGTTTGGAAGTTGTTTGAATGTCTTTCCATCCTCGGCGAGAAAGCTCCATTTGAAGTTCACATCGAGTCCGTTGATTCAAGCATCGAAGCAAGGATTCCAAATCCAAACTAGGTGTTTGTAAAGACTCCAGTATCGAACGCCTGTGAACCAGCAAGTTTCCTGCACAGCTGGCTTCTTGCAACAAAGCCAAGCATGCCAAACCTTTGGGAAGAACTCTGTAAGAATTCAACTCGCCAGGAGCACTCCGGATCAGGTTGAAATGCAAGAGTTGTTGCAATCCTCTCTCAGTGGGATTTGAATAGTAGGACCTGACATTGGATGCCCCGATTGATGAACCGCTCTGAACCATCCTGGACAGCAACTGCTTGGCGTCATCTGACCTGAGCCGCCCGATTGAACGCTAATGGAGGGTTCTTTGTGATGGTTTGTTGATTGCTCGTTGAACCAACTCGATTGAATCTTGAATCTTGCTACTTGCTACACTTGCTACATAAAACTGAGAAATGGACAAATGAGGAATATCCAGACTGTGGTATTGTGCTGCAGAAATCTCCCATATCCGCAATTCTGATACCAAAGTCTCAAAGGGAATCACACTGGTGTCCCATACCAGCGGCAGGCCTGCTGGAGACACAAGTATTGGTTCTGTACCGTCTTCTGGTAGTTGAGGTGCTTCGCACAATGCTGAGTAGCGCTGGATGATGAAATCATGTCGGTGATCCTTCACGCTACCTTGAATGGTGTATTTTGACATAGATCCTTCCAGAATTCGAAAAACCGTGTGGTCCTGACAAAGATGTTTTTGCGGCAAATACTTGGCTAAAGTGGAGCCAGCTGGACCATGAAAGGAATCAGCCTGACCATTCAGTGCCTTCACGGCCCCTGCCAAACCATCTAAAGGCCGGTCAAAGTCATCGTCCTCCTCCTCTTGAACTTCCTTGTCTTCAATCATTTGCGAGGGTCCTGACATGACTTCAGGTTCACTGTCCTGGTCCTGGTTCTGGTATATTTATAAATGAAAATGTGTTTCATCTCATCATCAACCCATCCCAAACTAAAAGCATTAGTATGCAGAGTGCAGTGTGTGTTTCTCAATCAAGTGTCCTGTTCCTGGCCCAGTGGTGGCTTGAGCCGTGGTGTCCCCAATAGCGCGAAAAGACTCATGCAAAGCGGAGGATCCTGATCCAGAGGTGGATGAACCAGTTTTGTTGGGCAAGGACATCAAAATTGTCCCATTCTGAGCCAAGGCCTGAAGATGTTCCAAAACAATTGCTTTCCTGAGTTCCTTCTTCAAGTCTGAGCGGTCATTTGGGTCATCTGGTGGTTCATGCTGGTCAGCAATATCATCACACATCTCTTGGACTTTGTCCCTGGCTGCATGTTTCAGCCTGCATGCTGAGCACATTTGCATAATTCCAGAATCTCGTCATCTCCCCCTACTTCTTCTACCCAAGTCTGCCTAATTCGCTTAATCGTATATACATTCTTATGGTGTTTCGGATATACAGGTTATAGACATGCCCTTCAAAATCAAAAGTCCTTCCAAGATATCCAAAACCCAAGATTGTCTCTGTAGATCAATGTAGCCAATTATTGTTGGGAATTCAAGTTGTCAATAAGCTCAAATACTTGAGATGCCCAAAACTTTTTCAAAGGAACCTAAGATTGTCCCTGTAGATCAATGCAGCCAATCGCGCGGGCTTCAAAGATCTCAAATATTCTGAGTCTTGAAGCCCGGTCAACTGCCTCGAGTCAAAGGTTTGTTTTTGGCCACCAGCAGACTCCGCAGACAGATCAACTCAACTCCCAAACGATTCTGTATTCTCTGCTCAAATTTGACGAGTTGCAAGACAATTCTCTTCAGACCCACAAACGTATGGATGCCACTTGCCTCTTCCATAATGTCATTGAATGCCTGAGATAATGCAATTTGTATCCCTGTCCGGTCCCTGTCCTGGTCCCCCATATCTATAGGCCCTAGCCCCTATCACTTTATTGTTCAAGGCAATGGCAATGGCAACCTGTGTACTTCACCCACACTGATAAACCCAGTTGCGCTCGGGCAAAATGCAAGTTCTGACAAAATTGGCTTCAGCATGTGAAACCTGAGGTCCAGTGACAGGTAAGCAATCTTGGCTGCTGGTGCCCGCTTGACGAGCTTGGTGATCACCGCACGCACGCCCTCAACAGATCGCTCAACAGTTCTCACAAGTTTGAATGCGGCCAAGTACTTGCAGAGCGGATCTTTCAAGTGAGGATCAACATCAAGTAGGCAGCATCCTGCAGCAAGTTGCTCCACTGCTTTCCTCAAAGGAGGATCGCTATCCCCACCATTGTAGTTTGGATTGAGAAACCTTTGGCTTTGCCGGTGTTCACATCCTCTTCCTCCTTGTGAGAAAAGTCTGAGGCATATCTGCGCTGTCTGAGTGACAACCAAGCTCGAAGGATGTGCCAAAGCACCTGTGAGTTGGCGAGTTCAGTTACTGATCATGTTCTCTAGATGAGCGATGAGATAAATTCAAATTCATTTGACTAAATTTAGATACAGTCAGTAATGACGGTGTAACCATTAATGTGTTTACAGTTGCATCATAGGCGATGAGCGATTCGTTTTGGGTAGGCTCAGTTATGACTGCAAAAAGTCACAGCTACAACAGTGCAAGCCCAGGTACAAAGCTTCCATGGGAGTGAATCCCAAAAGGACAATTTCATCTTTAACTGGCCTCAGCTCACATGATGCCATACCAAACAAACATCAAACCATATTAGCATACCACATCAAAATATAATAATGACACTGACGCCACTTACAAACCACAAACTTGAGTGACCCAAATCAACTATTCTCAACTCAATCAACACCTCAAACACCTCTCCCAATTCCAAATTCAAGACAAAGTCACCCCAAAGGCGACTTCTGGCGCGCTCCCAGTCAGCAAGCAAAGTATGCTGATCATCAGAAGCGGATGAAACATGAGGCAGAATCTTGCGACGATTGCTCATCATCTTGCTAAGCAGTGAGTCCATTGCTTCGCCTGATGCCAGCTCACATGCTCTGCAACCCTTAAATGGGCAGCTGCCATTGTCATCAGTTGCGGCAAGAAAACCATGAGGTTGCTGTTTTCGCCGCTTTCTGCGCTTTGCTGCTTGATCTTTCAAATACTCAGCTGACAAGTCACCGTGGCAAGAGCAGCCTTCACTCCAAGATCCAATGTGATCTGCTTCTTCTGACAAGTCCGCTGCAACAGCGATATATCGCCAAGTGTTCTCGTTTCTGATGACTTGATCAACATCGTCGATTGATACTCCAGAAAAGGCATCCTGCAGCTGACAGTGCAGCTGACATACCCAGAATGTACTGTACCCAGACCCAGGCCCAGGACATATAAAGAACACACCAAATAAGGTCCAGGACATATAAAGAACATACATAATGTACTTTTCCCAGGACTCCACGACTCCAAGACGCCAAATAAATAAAACTGTTTGACTATATAAGAAGAACATATACTAAACTGCTAAGGTGCCATCGTTGACTCAGAGAGAAAGTGCGGTCGATTCAACTGCTGGCTCTCAGCTCTTTGTCGGCCACCAGCAACGAAAGCCGCTTTGTTCCAAAACTTCTTGATCGCAAACTCCAGAGGTAAAACCTGCAAACATGAGTGGATCGGTAAAAAAACTGATCCCTGAATCCCTGCTCCCAGATCGAAAGTTTACCGTCAGAGTCAGAGTGGCCATCAACATGATTATATATTCAACATGTGCTATATATTTGACCTAGGTCCTGTCCCGGGTATTAGATATGATACCTTATGATGATGTATGATAAGCTTTATGCCCCTGGGACCTGCGAATCAAATTCCAATTTGCTCCTCATATACCGATTTCGCTTTCACTCACTTTCTACTTTTCAATTCCCTACTTACTTCCCTGTTCCAACCAACTATGCAGTCTTATGCAAGCACTCCATACTCCATGTCATGACCGGTTCAAAAAGCACAAGCACAAGTAAACAAATGCCAATTGCACTTGCCAAATGACTGCCACACAGAACTTTGTCACCACTTGCCATCTTAAGCCTCCCAGCTTGATAGAAAAGTTCTCAAATGGTAGATGCTCCCCCAGAAGGCAAGATTCTGGTCCAATGCAGGAGGCAATGAAGCGTTCCCGGGCTTGTTTCCTTGACAGCAGCCGTTCTAAGCAACGCAAGCTATTGAGGAGCTCTTTCCACCTGTGCTGCTTCTTTGGATTTTTTTGTTTATTATAACAAACATAGTGTGTATATATATATATATAGTTGATCAAAATCTAGGCCACCAGATACTAGGCATTGGGACTCAAGTAGAGCCTGTTAGCCTGCCGCATACCCCATTCAGCATAGCAGTATTGATATACTTGCAACTTGCCAAACAAGAACTGAAGCTATGTCTATTACTAAAGCACAAACATACTAGAAAGGGCACAACTAAAAACACTTAGGGACTAACCAGGACACATTGTCATTGATGGGAGAATGCTCTTCATAGCATTGTCGCAAACGTGCTTGATACCATGGATCAAAAACGCATTAGGGAATTGCGCAGCGCAGCGAGTTTCCGCAGCTATCTCAGCTGGTGTTGCTGTAGCAGCGGTAGCAGCAGCTGCCACTGACGGGACTTCAACATCACCAGCAGCTGCCACTGACGGGAGTGCACCACCACCAGCTGCCACTGACAGGAGTGAACCACCACCAGCTGCCACTGACGGGAGTGCACCACCACCAGCTGCCACATTCCTTTCAAGTGAATGTGATGTGAATCAAGATTCACGACCATTCATCAATCAGTCCGAGTCCAGTCCAGTCTAATGACATACATACTTGCCACTTGCAACTTGCAACCTTGTATTTGTCCATACTTGCAACTGACCTGACTTGAAATGACATTGAATTTATTAACGACTCTGACTCCAATCCAAGGTGCTGCAGTTGGGAAAGGTTCTCATCAAGCTCCAATCCTTCTGGTGCATTTCTCAAGGCAAGTCCAGCCAGTCCGCCTGCCTTTGGCTCACTGTCTAAGATCTCCGCTGTTTCCCGCCATATCTGTTCAATGGCAAGTTCAGGAGCTGCTGCAACTTTGCTTTCAGTTCCTTACCAATGACATTGCTGCAGCCGCAGTTACACATGCTCTGATGATTTGGCCGTGATATACAATATCGCAATGCAGGATGTACATGTACATATTCAACATATATATATATATATATGGCCCTGGCCTGGTGGTGTCAAGAGGATGTGTTCCTCATGGTAGTTCGTGTTGGTTGGGTCTACTGTGTATATGCATTCAGTGTATTATGATTATGGAGTCAAGCTTCCCTGGTCAGTAACACATGAGAGCACCTGCTCGCTGAATCCTCTTAGGCACTCCTGACGGTCGTCATAGCCTGCTTCCAGCAATATGGCCCAAAGCAAGGACTCCAGTTTGCAAGGAAAGGATGTAGCTCCTGCGGCTGCTGCTGAAACTGAAACTATCAATGCACATCACTCCTCATGTTGTGCTCAACCATCCAAACATAGGCAACAAACAGGGTGGAGTCAAACAGGGCGGGCGGCTGGTTGAAAGTTGAAATCTCAAGATGATTCTGGAAAAAAACAGCTGAATGTTGACTAGGATACACAAACTCACAACGCATAGTTAGGACCCAAAGCCTCCTGACTTCATTACAGGATACTCATACATCTTTACAAAGTCAAACACCTTTCAAAGCGATTCCTTGTCCCAACGCCATCACCGGCAAGACCCTTCTGCTCACACACAAAGGCGGCGGCGGTGGTGGTGCTGGTGTTTGCAAGTTATCAGCTGCAGACTCTGCTGGCCGTCTCCCGCTTTCCAAGCAATCCATCTCAATGTCAGGGTCCAAGGAAGCAAGGTAGGCCGCTGTTGCACTTGACACCCTGAGTTAGCATTAAGGCACACCCCATGTTGCTTTTGTCGCTCTGAGTCTGAGTTGACTTCTATTTTGAACTTAACTTTTGAGTGTGAGTCAAGAGGCTTAGCAGTGTACTCCTCAATCATCAGCAATTCGTCCTTCTGATCTGTGGCATCAAAACCTGAGTGCATCAAACACGTTCCATGAAGTTTGAGTCTGAGTCAAGTCCACACCATTGCAGTTGTAGTCAGTCTAAGTGTTACAGTATAACAGTACCCGGTACACCATCTGCCTATTGCTTGTCAGTCAAACAATTGAATTGCCAGTCCCCTCTTGCGTCACTTCTGATGTGTTGCCAAAAAATGGGATTGGCAATTGGCAGGAACAAGTTTTATTTTGTAGTCAACCGTGAAGCATTCAACCCTTCAACTGTCAACCTTTCCAACTTTAAACAGGTGACACAAACTGATCCACTCAGTTGCAAAGGATCTGGTTTTCCAATAATGTCGACGGCACAACATCAACAGTATATCCAGCTTGTACCTGGCACGGCTAAATGTTGAAGCTGATGGTCCATGTTCGGCATCATCATCGTCATCCTCAGATGATGCGATGGCTTATGACTCAATTAGTTTGAAAGTCTGACTGGTTGATGATCATGGTCCTGGTTGAGTGGTTGATTCTTGACTCTTGAGTCAACTTCAGTCTTGACTCTTGACTTGAATAATTTTTGCAAGAAAACAGTGTTTTCCCGACACGCTGAAACGCTACAGTGAGTAGTCGTTCACTTAGCTTCTTCCACTACTGTCACTACTGTCTTTGCCTACTACCTATCCCTAGCTGTTGGCTGTTGAACGTCGAAACAAAAATGTACACATCTCTTTCCCACTCTAGTCACTGGACCAAGAGCCTTCAGAAGATCTTGCATGTCAGAAGGACAAACGCCGTCTTCAAAGCCACCGGTTGCAATTCGCACAGATGACTTCAGCGCATAGTTGAAGCTGTCAGAATCTCGTAGTTCCAATGCCCTGGGCATGGCGGCCATCCATACCAACATATACCAACCATGTTCTATTGATTGAAGACTCTTTTTGAAGAGCTATTTGCCTACTACTCGTCACTTAATTGCAAGAAACTGTGAACAAACCAACAAACAAAAAACTGATCAATAAGTTGAGGAACAGTCCCATGAAGCGTGCAAGCTGCCAAATGCTATAAGCTTTTTGGCCACCCCTCTTTCCGACGATTTGTGGTGATAGCTCCTTTTGCATGTGGTCTTTCATGGTGTCGGCCACCTGCAAATGTTTATATGGGATATATCATGGATAATGGGATTACCAGTCTAAGTCTAAGTTAGAATTTGAACCAGTTGGTTCACTTTACAACAAGAGAAGATCAAAGCGGCTCAGTTCAGTTCCAAATTAAATGCTGTAAAACAAATGCGGCTCACTTGAAACGCACATAATTGAGAATCTGTTGAAAAACTCAGCAAGGCCTGCATCAATGATGTCAGCTCCACCATAGCTGCTCTGAATCGGTCCACCTTGTGGCATAGTGGGACCGTTTGGTAAACTTACATTTGTATGTAATACCCAACTCCATATCCACTAGAAAATGAGACCCCCTCAGGGGGAGTCAGGAATCTTATAGAGAAGTTGGGTTCTTGCAAACTCGTTGTCAGTTTCAGTTCAGAATTTAGGTGGATTTAGGATGTCACCCAAAGAAATGTCAGGAATGGTCATGTCATAGAACTAAAACCCTTGTGGATGTGGATGTTGGACCCACCCACCGTTTTATATCTATAAAATGGCTAGCAAGACTCCCTCACCCATTTGGCGATGGGGGTATCATTTGTATAAACACACAGACACCCTGCGGCACACCCTAACACACTCATACACGCATGCATGAAGTGAAATCGGACATCAGCCGAGGGACATCCTCTCGTTTGCCAAATTCAAGTATAGGCTGTGCAGCAGCCAGCAGCTGATCATAAACATAGCCAGCGCTCACAGCAACAGATTGCATGGCCATTTGCAGTTGTCTATTGTGTCCCAGCCAGCATGAACTGGCATGAACTTGAACACGTTCTTTCTAGATCTATTTTTGGCAGTTAGTCAGTGTCAGTGTACTGTCAGTGTTACTGCAACTGCAACAGTTGCAGACTTGGGTTCTCTATGTGTATCTCTCTCACACTCACCTCCCTCACATATTTTCGATTGCTGGTGATGGGTTCAGGGCTCCTTCAACTTCCATGCACCCAGTGGTATTGCAACCTCAAATCCAGGGCCATGGCCCTGTCTTGGAGCAAGCATTTGCAACATCAGAACCGGGCGATGTACAGCAAAAGTTGCTGCTTTGACACACTTAACATACCACATGTTGTCAATCACACAAATAAGAGATGTGTGCCACTTTATATATGTTTTATTGTCTTTGTGGCAACAGAATTGCCAACATTGTTGCATGTCATTGTGTTAAACTTTGGACGCACTTTATATACGCACATGCACGACAAAAATCAAGCGTTATATATGCACATGGTCTTGACATCTTGCAATCCTTCCATCCCCTCATTTACACAAATCATAGATATGTTTCATTTATATTATGTTTATTTTCTGTTTCTGTCTTTTT
>CAXAMN010022316.1:0-26249 GCA_963970005.1 Durusdinium trenchii | reverse complement strand
AAAAAGATAGATGTCTTACCATTAATTTTCGTATAAAATTGCTGTTGAAAATTAATGGTTATTATCTTTTATTATGCCATTATGCTTTTATTATAATAGTAATCTCTTTTTCCTAAAGCATAATGGCAATATTATATTATTATTATCGGCACGCCAGTTCATATATTAAAATTAACTGCTATATATTTATTTATTGGCGTGCCATCTATTATTATATTATTCTTATCTGCAGCCGCTAGACAATCTATCTTTATATTATTGCGGCTGCATCTTTTATTATATTATTCATTATATGGCAATTGTCTTTATTATATTATTTTCTTATCTACAGACAATTGCCAATATTATATATTTATTATTTCTTTCTATTATCTTTGCCGGTGGCTTTTTAATTATATCTTATTTATTATTCTTTGGTGCCACCGGCATATTTAATTATTATTACTTATCATGAATGAATTTTAATATGATGGTAACTTTTTATAATTAAAATTCATTCATTCTTATTTACATTTATTACCGATAATTTTATCGGATGGCAAGATTTAATTTAAAATATCTTGCCAGGTCAATGGCTAGCATATTAAGACATTGACCATGAATTATTAGCCCTTTAATTTTTATATCTTATTCTTTCTTATTATCATAAAATTAAAGGGCAAATAATAAGTGAATATATATTTTTCATTATTTGTAGAATCTGGAGAAGACCACAAACGTATAAAAAAGGATACGCCAAATAATGAAAAATATGGCCATTAATTTTATGGCCTAATAATATAATTCTTGCCATGTAATTTTATGGCAACCATGAATAAATAATCTCTTACAAACAAATGATTCATTAATTGAAAATGAAATGTAATGTAAATGAAATTGAATGTCAATTAATGATGAATGCAGAGGAAACAGAAATAATAAATGACCAAGAATAAAAAAGGATAGACAAATTAGATAACAAGAGGCACCCAAGTCATTTATTATTTCTGCCCACCTTTTTTATTTCTTTCTATCAGCTATTTACTTTCATGAATTTAATGTTGGTGGGCAGGATATGACTTGGCTGCCCCAGATATAGCATTTTAATTTATGTATCTTTTATTATTAAAATGCTATATCCCCCATTAATTTATATTATGATGATCACTTATTTAATATAAATTAATGGGAATATCTTTCTCTTATCAGCATTTTATTATAAAAAGAAGTAGTAAATAAAATGCTGATGTAATCTCTGGAATCGATTTCTAATTGTCTTTATTTAATTACCTGTAGAAATCGATTCCTTATTCTCTTATTTTATTATTACTTTACATGATTGATGCTTTAATTTATTATGCATCAAGGTCATCTGCTACATCATACATTACTTCTTTATGCCCACAAATTTTATGGTATTTTCTTATTAATTTGTGGGCATTAATATATTTATCTTTTATTATTCCTACACCCATCTTTTATTTTATAGCCCATTAATTTAATCTCTTAATTTGGGCGTTATGAATTAATAAAAGATGGGTGATTAAATGTAAAAGAAGAAGGAATTAATCCGTAACCGATGACCCCACCTATCATTAAAAATTAAAATAGGTGGTCCGCCATTTTCCTTTATGAAAATATAGGCGGAATAACATATAAATAATAAATAAAAGAGGAAATTTCTTAATTGAATTACTTATGATAGAAATTTCCTCAATATAAATATAAAATACTGCATTTCTTAAATCTGTAAGATAGAAATGCAAATAATAAGTAATATATATTTTATAGATAGCAAAATGCTATAATAATTGAAATCTCTTCATAAGCATTTTGCTATAGATGAAAGAAATAAATCATGACCACCATTTAATAAGAAGATACCATAAAATTAAATGGTGGGAATGAATAAGAGATAGATGTAAGAAAAATGCCTTTATGTCTTTCCATTGTGAGTTTCCTTAAGGCATTTTTCTATCTTATGTCCATTGAATTTCATTGTAATAAATATTATCCTTTTATATGAAATTCAATGGTTATTTCTCTTATTCATACTTTATAATTAACAAATGATAGCTGCTTTAATTTTATTATGCAGCTAGGCCATCGGCTACATTGTAATTAATTTATCTTTCTTTTTCATAATTAGACGATGGCCTAATAATATGCCATCTATATTTTCATTAATTAACTGCCATTTATTTCAATTATCTCTTATATTAATAAATGGCAGTAAATATAATAAAAGAAGAGATATATGGGGAGGTTGCTATTTCTTTGGCACCTTTTTATTTTATTTGTGGAGTTCCTGCAACCTCCCTTTTTAATTCATATAATGGCTTTTTAATATTAAAAGTAAATGACAAGGAATAAATATTAAAAAGCCAAGGATAATAATATTGTAAGAGATGATTGGCAAATAATATAAAATAAGATCATTAATAATAATTATTTGCCAATCATGAATAAAGATAATATATTATGACGTAGCTGATGACCCATCATCTACTATAAATAAAAGATGATGTCATTGAGATTATAAGAAGAAGATAATAAAAATATACGCTGGCCCAGAGCAGACAAGAAGGAAAAAGGGAAGAGGAAAATGGGCCAGCGGCTATAATCTATCATTTATTATTCCCTTTCATTTTTATAAGATATTTCAATTAAATGAAAGGGAATTATATGTATTATTTATTTCTTATCTTCTCCAAATTCATTAATAATCCCATAATTTGGAGAAGATATTAATTCTATTTTATATTCATGGATTTTCTTAAGAACTTTATATGAAAATCCATGACATTAATTATTACTTTACATTTCATGATGCGAACTTTAATTATTATTGTTCGCAGGCCATCCGCTAGGATACAATATATTTCATGGTCAACCTTTAATTTATATTAATCTCTTCCTTGTTTTCTATATTAAAATTAAAGGTTGACAAGATTATTATTATATTATTATATGTGCCCCAACTTTAATAATAAGGAATAAAATAGAATAAGTTGGGGCATTAATATAAGTATTCTTTATTTCATGGCTTGGCTTTATAATCTTTATCTGAGGTTTCTTTTATTTTAATAAGCCAAGCCATAAAGTAAAGATTAAATAACTGGCAAAATCCCTTAATTTAAGTAATAATAATATGGATTTTGCCATAAGTAAAGTAAATATAATATTATTGGCCGCTCAATAGTCTTTTATTAATTTATAGCGGCCAAGTCATCATTATTCATCATTAATTTTATCATCTTTTACCTTTATTTATTGATAAAATTAATGATAAGAGAATAAGAAATAGATACCAAAGACAAAAACCATTATTAAAATAGAAATCTCTTATTGTTTTTGTCTTTGGCCACCCTTTATTTTAATTATAAAAGATATAGAAATTCATTAAAATAAAGGGTGATAGATAATATAGATTAAAGACTATTGCCGCCAATAGGATAAAAGATATAGAACCTGAATGAAAAGATTGGCGGCAATCATTAATATAAAATATAAGTTATACATTGGCTCATTTTTACCTTATCTTTTAATATTATAAAATGAGCCAATAAATGAAAGATATCTTGCCATTAAATTACATAAGAAATAGATTATAATTTAATGGCAAGTAATAATATATTTTATCCTTATCATTCATCTCTTTATCTTTGCTGCTAATAATTAATGCAGCATATTATTATTATAAGAGATGAATGATATTCTTTATTTATTGCGGCTATATATTTTTAAGCCGCTTATTTACATGTTATTCCGCCAAATATTAATAAAAATATTAACTGGCGGATCGATTTCTTTCATTTATATTAGAAATCGAGGTCAATGTCTACCTCATTTATTACCTTCATGATCAGGGAATTTTATTATTAATTAACTTTTCCTTCTCTTCTTATAAAATTCCCTGATGGTTAACACCATTTTATATAAGTTATAGATGTGATCGCCATTAATGAACCGTCCCTTTATTTTAACCCTATGAAGTTAACCGGCGATCACGATTATAAAATATATGGACTATCCCACATTAATTTTCATTATAATAAGTGACCATAAGATAGAAATATGAAAATTAATGTGTGTCGGTCACTAATCTCATCCCATTTCATTTGTTGAGATTAGTGGCCAGTCCATGATTATTAATGAATTTCTTTGCTAATGCAATATAGAAATTCATGCTTTTATTATATCATTCACTTTATATTTCATGATTCATGATTTAATTTCTTATTCATGAAGGTTATCTGCTAGTCCTAATATATACTTCTTTAATATGAATGCCCTATATTTAATTTTATATTATTGAGTCTTTTTATTATTTAATATAGGGCATTCATCATAAGACTATATAGACTAGCCTATGGCCCACCATCAAGATTAAAAATAAATGATGGTGTCAAGAGTTATTTGAAGTAAAAAGAAAAGTTAATATTAATCATTCCTTCATTTTCATCAATAGTCTCTTAATATGAAAATGAAGGAGATATAGATAAAAATAGAAGTAAATACCATGGATTTTACTTTTATTAAGAGAATTCACTAGTAAAATCCATGGTAAGTGATGGACCAGGAATCCATCCCGCCTATCGATCACTTATATAAAGGGGATGGATTCCCAAGAACACCACAATATGAAAATAAATAAGAAGTGATTTTATAGTTCATTTATTTTCATATTGCCTACGCTGTGTCTCCAAAATTAAATGAAAGTAATATTTAATTTTGGTCTTCCTCTCTTATATTATTCCCTCTAAAACGAGGATTGCATTTTTAATTTCTATTAATGCAAAGTCAATTGCTAGGTCATAATATTATTGATCGCCCATTAATCTCATTTATCTTTATCATATGGCGATCACCACATTAAATAGATAATACATTAATTGCCTTTTCATATAGCAAATCTCTTTATAATAAATGAAAAGGCAATATATTAATAAAAAGAGTGCCGCCATATATTTTTCCATCTATAATTTATATTAATTGGCGGCACAATCTCTTCATATATTATCTTCTTATTATGCGATTTCTTAAGTTACAATATAAAATAGAATGAATATAAGAAATCGCATAATGTATTATAGAAAGGACAGCCGCTAAGAGAAATATATTCTAGAAAATTGAGCGGCTGTAATATTATAAAAGACATATTATGCCAGAGCTTATATTTTTATTAACTAATTCTTTATTATAAAAGCTCTGGCATGTAGATAAAAGAATAAATATATAGCCACTAATTTTAATAGAAAAGATTGAATAAAATTAGTGGCAGATAAAAGATCATTAATTAATTTATATCTATTGGCACCTTATTAATTAAAAGATAGATAAAATATAAGGTGCCAATATATGATAAGTAATAATATAATTAAAGTAGCCGATGGTTAGAAATAAGAGATATTAATATAAGAACCATCGGCATATAATTCTATAAGAAGATAATAATATGTGGGCTCATTAATTTCATTCATTCCTTATTATAAAAAGAGCCCACATATAATAAAATAACGGGTGGCATGGTCTTCTAATTTTATTTATTATGCCACCCATGAATGATAATAAATTTCAAAGAATAAGATAATAATAATTAATGTCTGCGGCTTTTTTAATTACTTTAAGCCGCATTATATAATTCTCTTATCTATAATCATGATGGCCTATTTTAATTTAAATAGATAGGCCAGGTCATATTCTAGTCTATTATATATTATTGATGCATTAAATATTTTATTCTCCGTCTTTTATCTTTATTTTCTTATATTAGCCCATTAATTTTATTATAAAAAGAGAATGAAAAGACTATAAAATTAATGGGCGTTATTATCTTTATAAGCTTGGATTTTTATTATTCTTCTTTTCTATTATTAAAAGATAGAAACACATATAAAAATCCAAGCATATATATCTTATTATTATCTTCTATCTTTATCTCTTCCACGATTTCCTTATGAAATAATAAGATGATAATAAATGGATTAGGAAATCGTGGCAGATATTAATTCATTATTCTTTTATTCATTCTACCCCATTTTTTAATTATTAACTTGTGATTTTCTTTATATTAAAAAATGGGGTAATGTATAATAAATAATAATAAGAGAGATAATAGATGACCATTATTTTAAAGGGCCTAAAGGACAAACAAATGAAGAGGACAAAGACAAATAAAATAATGGTCATCAAGAATAAATATAATGGACTAGAAGTTGACCCAGCACATAAATTTAAATAAAAATGTGCTGTCATTGATTATTATAAGAGATGAATAAGAAAATGACGTCCACCAACACTCATTTATATAAGAAGTGATAATTAATGGTGGACGTCTTACATTTATCTATCATGGAATTTCATTTATATTATCTATCTCTTCTTTTATATGAAATTCCATGATCATGATATTATATTTTATATCTATCATTCATCTCTTAAGATACAAGGAATTATCAATAAAGAAGAAATACCATATAATTTATTGTCAATCTCCTATTCATTCATTATTACTATCTTATTTATTATAATTATCTTTATGAGATCTTATGTGCTGGTATCTTCTCTATTTATATAATTACTTCATTCATTATATATTATTACTTATTATCATCTTTTATTATTATTTAACCTATAAAAATCTAAACCTTTTTATTATGGCATATACGATATCATTTGTAAATATAGAAAACCAGAATATAAATGATGAATTGCCATGAAGTTATTATATTCTTATCCTTATTATTTATTATCTCTATTATAATTTTTACCTAGCGATTAATCCATAGATTTCCTCATGTAATATAATAATAAATGATATAATGAATGCAAAAGTCTTTTCATAATAAGAGAAAACCATAAAGAAATAAAGACTTTTGCAATATAAGTAAGAAATAATAATAAATAATAATAGAAGATATTGACCAACCATTTATTTTAATAGATAATAGATTTATTGGTGGGTCAATATATATTATGAATTAATCTCTGGCCTAAATAATATTTTAACAGGTGGTGCGGCCAGATAATAAGTGATTAATATTATTGACTGGCCATTTAATATAGCAAAATATAAGAAATATATTGGCCAGTCAATCTTCTATAATTAATGCCCTCTTTTTCATCTTCCAATAATCTTTAAATTAAAAGAGGGCATTATATTCATTCATTATGCTATTTCATTTATTGAATCACTTATTAAAATGAAATAGCAATATATATTATATTATTTACTATATGGCCTTGCTATTTTATATAAGAAATAGATTAATGAGCATTAATAATAGCAAGGCCATCTATATAATCTATATCATCTATTATGCCATTTTATGAGTGATAAATATAATAGAAGAAATGGCATAATAGAAGATAATAATAATCATATGTTTGCAATTTATTTTGTGTCGGTTACCTCTGAATCTAAATGAAGTATCCTGTAGAAGAGGAAAATAAATTGCAAATATAATAACATTCATTTATATATAATGGCCTCTTTTTCCAATAAATGATTTCTATAATTAAAAAGAGGCCATAATAAAGAATAAGTTATTGATAGACTAACCCATGGCTTGTCAATCTATTTTAAATGAAAGATTGACATCCGATTAAAATAATCGGCTAATAACATTAAAATAAGCGGCATTAGATATTATAGCCGCAACATATTATTAATTCCTTACAATCACATCCTAGATCTAGAGGTGAATGATAAGGGACAGATGTGATTGTAAGGGCTATAAAATTTATGATCACTTATTAAAAATCACTTATTAATCATAAATTTTATAGCATATATTTCTTTTATCTTACATCTGCCATTTTTAATAAAGATTGCTATACAAAAATGGCAGATTATATATTTATTATTGGCAAAATATTATATATTTTGCTCCTTTATATTATTACAGCTTATATTTTAATAAATTAAAATAGCTGATGGGATTCTTTCATTTTAAATAGAATCCCAAGTCAATGGCTAGTCATATAGTTATTCTATTGAAATTAAATTGCTATTTTTACGGTTAGTCTCTGAACCTAAATGAAGGAACCTCTGGACGGAAATAGCAATTTAATTTATAATGTAAATAAAGGGCAAAAGTCATAATATAAAAGAAAATTACAATTAAATTTAATGACTTTTGCCAAGACATATATGTTCTTACAACCTAGCAATTGACCTGGCAGTTAACAAAAATTAAAAACTGCCATCATTTGCAAATAATAAAAGAGTAAAATGAATGAATGTAAGATATAAATGATAAGTAATATATGGGGAATTTCATGTCATGGAAAATACCATAAGTTAATATATGAAATTCCCCATTAACTTTATATATTATTCATATTATGGATTTCTTCTACAATTAATTATTCTCTCTTATAAGAAGAAATCCATGAATTATATATTATTTACTTTTATCTTATGGGCAAAAGCCTTTTAATAATATATAGATTTCTTAATTTCATTATGGCTTTTGCCCTTATCATTAATGTATTATATGTTATGGCCACTTAATATTTGTCAATCTTTTATTTAATTAAGTGGCCATTTATTACTTATATTATTACCCGGCATTTTTCATATTCAGTTCTTATAATAAAATGCCGGGGTACAAATTAATAAAGAATATAGCAGAATTTCATATAAAAGAGAATGAATAAATAATAATGAAATTCTGCAATAATATAATATATATAGAGGTAGAAGATGACCATGCACCAATATAAATTAAAGGTGCATTCATGATTATAGAATATATATTAATGTTGCAGCTAATATATTTTATAGCTGCTATATCTTCTAATTAATTCATTCATGTGGAAATTTCTATATTATTATTGTCTTTTATTCATTAAGAAATTTCCACTATTATATTATATTATTCTTTATTTATTCCCATCATTTTTCATATCCTATATCATCTCTTTTTATAATGAAAAATGATGGATAATGGATGATTTTTCTTTTATAGTTATTTCCATGGAAAAATCATCCATAAGTAATGATATAATCTATAATCATGAGTGAAATCTTTAATTACAAATAGATTTCACGGTCAATTGCTAGTGTAATATTATTAATTGTGGGCGCTCTATTTTTATTTATTACTTCTTTTATTATTAATGAGCGCCCAAAAGATAAAGGTAATAATATATGCCAGAGATTTTAATATAAGATATAGCAATAATAAATAAATCTCTGGCAACATAATAGACAATAATATTAGACTAGCCGATGACTTTGACGAGATTATAAATTAAATCGTCAATCATGATTATAGATAAAAGTTAATGAAAAGATTGGCAGCCCATTAATTTAATGAGGAAATGGCTGCCATAATATTATTTCTATCTTATGATTATTATTTATATTTATACCTTATGATTTTTATTGATAAAGAGAGCAAAATATAATAAAAATCATAAGGAAATAAGAGAATAATATAATATTATGCAGCCGCCATATATTTTAATCTGTATCTTATAGCGGCTGCCCTATAGTTAATAATATAATATTCTTTAATATATAATGGTGGAATTTCCATGATTAAAATATGCTCTTATATTAAAGAAATTCCACCATAATAATATAATTCATTAATATATAATTGGGGATTTCTTATATTAAAAAGTGATTATTGTTATAGAAATCCCCAATCAAAAAGGAATTATATTCACTAGCCGATAACCTTCGGCCATTTTTTTAATATAAATTAAAGGCCGAATCATGAGTGGTAGAATGAATAATATAATAAGAACCACAAGCACCAATATAAAATAAGAGATATAAGTGATGGTGCTTGTGGCCTAAAGAAGGAAAGAATAAGAGAGATAGACCATGAATGAAAATCCCTGACAAAATCTCTTAATGGATTTTCATTCTCCTTCCTGTTCACCCTTTATTTCCTCCTTGTTTTTCATAAAGGGTGAACCCATTTTATACTTATAATACAATGATATTGCCCTTTATTTTTTGGTGGGCAATAGGCTAATGGCTAGTGTATAATATTTACTTCTTATTTGCTATTAATTTTAGTCTATCCTTTTATCTGTAGTGAAGTCTTCAATAAACGTATAAAATTAATAGCAAATACATATATTATATTATTATTCACTTTATATATGTGGGCTGATATTAATTATATAACTTGGCTTTTATTATATCAGCCCACCAATCATCTATTATTTATTATTCTTTGCCAGAGCTTATTTTCATCATCATTTATTAATATTAAAGCTCTGGCAATAAAGAATAATAAGAATATAATAATATGAGGCTTGCCAGATAATAAGAGATAATAAGAGGATACCATTGGCAAGCCTTTAATAATAATATGCCATTTATTTTATTAGTAATTAATATGAAAATAAATGGCAAGTAAAAGATAATTCGCATGCCAAGAATAATATTATTCATTTATTACTTATATTTTGGCATGCGATTGATTATAAGAGATATATCTTATGGCCTCTTCATTTTATTCAGTCTTTGTATCTGGGGGTAGCATATGAAGAGGCCATAAGTAATAATAAAAGATACACTGGGAAAATTCTCCATTTCCTATATTATTACATTGAGAATTTTCCTATTATTCATTTCTATTTTACTTTTCATGATTGTGGCTTTATTTTCTGCTGCCACAAGGTCATATGCTAGTGAATATAATTTATTATTGTTATTTTGCTTTTATTATTACTTTCTGTCCCTTTTTAACCTAAATAATAAAAGCAAAATATATATCATTTTATAACTTATTATAGCTGTTGACTTTACATTTATTTTTGTTCATCATATTATTATTAAAGTCAACAGCAAAGATGAATAAATTATATATTTCATTATATATTAAAATAAGAGATTATGCCGCCCAAAATAAAGAAATGTATTAATAAATGGCGGCATAATATTCTCTCTTTATCATTTCCCCTTCATTTTCATATCCTATCTCTCTTAATTTCCTTTATATGAAAATGAAGGTTATATATCTTTTATTATCTGGCAGCAACCATAAAGGCATTTTTAATAAAGTTGCTGCCAACATGATTATATTTATCTTTTAATTATATTATGGGCTCGTTTTCTTTAATAATAGAAGATGAATTATATAATTATAAACGAGCCCATCTATCTTTTATTATTCTTATCTATTATGCCCGAAATTAATTTATATTATTTGTTTCTTTTAAATTTCGGGCATAAAGGAAACAATAAATATAAATAGACTAGACATTGACCTGCTATCCTAATTTAAATTAAAGGATAGCATCATGCCATTTTATAAGTAATCACTTTAAATAAAATGGCATTATCCATGAATTAATATAAGGATGATAGCAAATTATATAATAATCTCTTTTTATTTGCTATCATCCCCCATCAATTTTAATATATATTTTTATCCCTTATTAATTAAAATTGATGGGAATAGATAATAAGATATTGGAAAAATCCATTAATAAAAATCAACAATAATAATATGGATTTTTCCCTTCATTTAACTATAACCTCTTAAATTAAGAGGACATCAATCTTTTATTTAAAATAGATTGATGGGTCAATCTCTAGTTCACTATTCTTATTATCTTTGGCAGGCTTTTAATATAGCAATCTCTTAATAAAAAAGCCTGCCATTATATCATTCATTTATAGTCAATGGCTGCCTTAAATAAAATAGAATGAATATTAATAAGAAAGGCAGCCATAATATATAATATAGATAATAATATGCATGTTAAGATTAATAAAAGTCAATAAGAAATAAATATATATAATCTTAACATGCAATATATTAATTATTACTTATTGATTGCCTTGCTATTATAAATAAAAAGAGAAGTAATTAATATAAATTAGCAAGGCAATCCTTTAATCTATAATCTTATCTTTGGCCTATCATTTTATAATATAAATTACTGAAGAAAATGATAGGCCATGAATTCTATTATCTACTGCCCCATTTTCAATAATTTATATCTCTTATAATAGGAAAATGGGGCAATATTAATTAAATGAAATAATCTCTTCTATTTTGCCATTATATTATTAAAAAACCTTACATTAAATGGCAAAATAGAAGTAATAAATGAAATAATAACTTCTTAATGGCAAAATGTATAATAATAATTCACTTTTCTTTAATACATTTTGCCCAGATAATAAGATTATAACACTAGCATTTGACCGTTGGCATAATATAAATTAAAATGCCAACTCATTTGCTAATTATAAAGATAGTAAATTAATAATAAATGACCATTAATTTAATGGTCTAAATAATAATAAAAAGGATAGGAAATCGATTCAGATAAGACAGATAATCGATTTCCAAGATACAGACATTACCATTTATTTTCATTATAAAAAGTGATAGCAAATATATGAAAATAAATGGTAGTAATAATAAAATAACAGCCGCCATATTTGCTAAGAGATAGATAAAAGAATGGCGGCTGATAAATAAGAAATAAGTAAAAACCATATGATTTTTACCATTAAATTAAAAGACATATAGGTAAAAATCATATCTTATAAAGAGATTTCTGGCATACAAGTGTAACATGCCAGGCGATGGTAAGTCCACTATTTCCTTATGATAATGCCCTTTTTATTATTATTCATTTCTATTATTCAAAAAGGGCATTATATTTAAGAAGATATTATATTTATTTGAGGGGCAACCATTATATTAAATTAGAAGGTTGCCCCCTAAAGATAAAAGTAAATAAGAGAATAAGAGATATTGCCGATTAATTATTTGGCTTCTTCTTTATTATAAATTAATCGGCAATGAATATTAAATATATGGCCTTTATCGCCAATTAGTAATATAAAATATAAAATATATGAGCGATAAAGGCAATCAATAATAAATATAAGAGCTAGCATTTGGCCTTTCCATCATTAAAAATTAAAGATGGAAATGCGATCATGATGAGAGCAAAATACAATAAAATAAGTGAATGATCATCAATTTTCATTAAAAAGAGAAGGAAATAATATATGAAAATTGATGAGAATGAACCAATAATGAAAATCCACCACTAGCAAAAATATGAAGGAACTTGTCAATGGTGGATTTTCCATATCTTCTTATTAATTTATGATCTTATTCTTGAATTTCATTTGCATAAAATTCATAAAGAATAAGAGGGAAAGGACATATTTTAATTTATTTTCCATTGCATTTCTTATAAATTAAAATATGTGGGCACTGTCAAAAAGTGCCGATAAACAGGGTAGTCTCTATATATATTGGGCTTGCGATAATTTATTGTCCACCTTTTTGTTTTAGTCGGTTAGCCGCAAGCCCATAAATTAAGAGATTATTTCTATATTATTGCCATTTAATTATAAAAGAAAAGAAACATTAAATATAATTAAATGGCAAAGATAAATCATTAATTAGAAGATATACCCCAGCAATTTTATTATATGTATCTTTTATTTAAATTGCTGGGGAAGAAAAGAATATAATAATATAATTTAGCCGCTAGGCTATTAATAATAAAGATAAGTAATAATAAGAAATAGATAAAAGAATAATATTATAATAGCCTAGCGATTGACCTATGATCTTATATAAATTAAAGATCATATCATTGTCATATAAGTATAAGAAGATATTAATTGTAAGGATTTTTCCATTGAATAACATAAGAGAGGAAAAATCCTAAGAGATGAAAATAAAAAGAGAGACATCCAAAAATCGACTTATGGTAATCCACTTGTAACTTAATTGTCGATTTTTGGGACCATCATTTGTAAATAAGAAAATATAAGAAATACAAATGATGGAGTTATAATTAATTGCTAGTGGAATTTCATTATAAAAAGAGATTACTACATTTAATGAAATTCCATATCCACCTTTAATTTATATAAGGTGGATAGGCCATAGGCTAGTGTATTTATATTTTATTTCTTTCTTATTATCATTCTTTTCTTCCCGCCTATTCTATTTTAAATAAATGGCGGGGGTTATTATTAATAGAAAAGAATGATAGAATATAAGTGAATAATAGATATAAGATATAGATTCCAGGGGCTCAAGGCCTTTAAATTAAGGGACAAATAAAATCCAAGAGATAGAAACCTGGCCTAGAGCCCCACCAATATTAATTAATATTATCATTGACTGACATCTATTTATATTTATTTTCATGATATTAATGTCAGTCAATGGTCTATAAGAGATTATTTCTTTCTTATGTTTACCCCTGCATTTTATTATAAATTAAAAGATTGATAACTTAGGTAAAAAATGCAGGGGTTAATAGATATAAATTATAGACTAACCATTGGCCCACCAACTATTAAAAATGAAAGTTGGTGTCCCAAGAATTTCATTGTAAAATAAATTCTTGGATATCTTATATATTAATTAATGGCAATTTAATCATTGAATTTCTTATATTAAATTGCCATATCTTTCATTAAATATACCACTTTTTCCAAGCAATAAGTAATAATTAAGGAAAAAGTGGATAATATATATCTTCTAATTATTAATAGATGGCAAAGTCATTTTATTATGGTATTTTATTATGACTTTGCCCATGAATTCTTAATTTATATATGCGGTTTTTATTTCTTTTGTCTTTTCTAATATTAAAAACCGCATATAATTCATTCATTCTTTCTAATATATCATGATGGCAACTTTATTTTTATTTGTTGCCAGGTCAATGTCTAGGTTATTAATTCTTTATATGTTAGCCCTTGCATTTTTTATTACTTCTTTATTATAATATTGCAAGGGCTTATAAATTATAGTAGCATTATATTTTTACCTTCATTGTAACCTTCATTACGTAAAAAAAGAGAGGGATAATAAAAATATAATGCTACCAATGAATAATATTATGCTTAGCAGATGACCGCGGATTAAATTTATTATAAATTAAATAATCCGCTCATGCAATATAAGATGATATAATATAGGAGAATGCAAAATTAATGTTCACTTTTATTAATTTTGCACACACACAACCTCATCATTTTAATATTAAAAGAAGTGAATAATATAAAATGATGAGGGACTGCCATTAATTAAAATAAGAAATGGTGATTAAATTAATGGCAGTCAATTGTCTCTTAATGAATGAAAATAAAAGTGAAAGTCCTTACTTATTTTCATTCATTCTCTCTTCTTATTACTTCTTTATTATTAACAAATGATGAATGCCTTTCTTTTTTATTTGGCATTCAGGTCAAATGCTAGGTTATAATCTTATCATTGGCCTTTAATCTATCTCTTAATTTATTGGGTTTATTATAGATTAAAGGCCAGGTATTATTATATTTAGTGGGCTTGTTATTTAATTGAAAGTTAATAAAAGAATAACAAGCCCATATAATATAAAATAAATGGTGTTAACCCCTGGCAATTTTCATGGTATTTCTATATCTTTTTCCTTTATTAAAATTGCCAGGTAATAATATAATCCTCCACCTTTATTTATAAGTTATAGATGAAAATAAAGGTGGATAATAAATGAAATAAGAAGTAATAATAAATGAAAATGAAGTGTTATTATAATATTAGTGACCTCGTCTTACAAGATTAATGTCAAGGTGAAAGGCTTCCGGCTACAACGATAAGGAATGAATAATAATGAATGATCCATTGGGTTACAAGAGTTAATATAAGTGATGAAGAAATATATATTAATTATAAATAACCCAATGGCATAGATCATATAATAAAGATAAATGATCATGATGAATTAACATAAAGAATAATAAATACCAATATAATATAAGATTGAAAGGGAATATTAATTAGAAGATCTGGACCAGAGAATGAATCCACAATAAATAATATGAACTATAATGTAAGTCAACGATATAATGGTCTATTTTAATATAGCAACAATAATAAGACATCAATAATAATATCTTTTGCTTACGAGATTCTTCATGTAATTTCATTAGGCTTTATCATTAATATTAATATGCTATATCTTATGTTCAATCATTTAATATCATATTCTTTATTGAAATTATATAGCTATTACATTTATTTCTTCTTTTCATTAATAATTTATATTCATTATGTCATTTATATTTATTAGTCATTTATTATTCATTCATGTTCTTTATCTTATTCTCTTATGATAATGCAATAGTTGTTAATAATTTATATCTAATATCTTATCATTAATTATTATATATTTATTATTGGTGTTTTATAATTCTATGTCTATTATTCTTTTATTATCTAATCTGTAAAAATAAGTGAATGACATTAACTTTGCTATTCCACTTGCAATCTTCTCCATTTATTATTTCTATCCTCTTTTATATAAATGATAGTTAAATATTAAATGATAGTAAATTTATTATATGTATTACAAATAAGGATTTCAAGTCCATGGAATCTGTGTTCTTCCTCTCTTTCACCTTTATATCTTAGAATTTCATGATTATTTATATCTTTTATTTACATATTATTCATTATACTTATTTTATTCTCTTTCACCTTTTACTCCCTTATTTTATTGTAACCTTTATTTATATTCACCCATTAATCTTTACCCTTCATGATTCATTATATTATTGACTTTACATTAAATCAATTGGCTAGAACTTCATATTTTAATATTAATTTCCTCTTCTACAAACCTCTCATTTATATTTATTATTTGCTTTTCATTATAATTAGTCCTTACATTTTGGGGTGACCCTGGGACCTAAGAAATTATATATTATTATTAGTTTTTATCTTCCATAATCTCATTTTGCTAATATCCTTACGGTTTTTCTTGGTTTTCTATCATCATAATATCTTTTCCATTAATGTATTTCCAATATTTTCTATTAATAAATGCTTGTTAATGAAGAAAGACATAATTAATAATGATATGATGGTAACTATTATTAAAAAGATAGATGTAATTATTTACCTTATCATTAATCAAAATCTCTATCTTCTATAACTTATTCTCATAACATGAATTATATTCTTATAATTAATATTCTCTTCAATCATTAGTTATTTATAATCTCATCCATCTATATTTATTTATCTCTTATGTCTATTATTTATTTATCATTTACAAAACCATTTAGTCTTTACATTAATTATTCCCTTTCTTTTACATTAAATTAGTTGTTATTATTATTTATCAATCACTTGTTATTTCTGTATATCTTCTTATTTGTAATTTATCTTTCCAGGACACATTTTCCTCATTTATATTATATTTCATACACATTTCTTTCATATATCATCTTATTGTTTTCTTTGTCTTTATTATTATTAGTTATATTCTTTTTACCCTCTTAACCTAAAGGTGGATTAATGAATTTGAAGAATCTTGTAAACTTAATAATATATGACTTTAATCTGCAATCATCTTTTATATATATCTTCTTATTGGAATTATAATATCTATTCCTGAATATATTAATTAATTATAGTTTTTCTATCTTATTTCATGTACAAGAATTAATCCACACACATCCTTTTTTATTAATAGACCACACATATATTATTCATTCATATTATCATTAATTATTTCCACTTCTTGTTTGCTATTTTCGTATCGTAAGGACACTTTATTCTATAGGATTCATACGAATTATCTCTTGAGGATGTAATTGCCATATAATTCACTTTACGGTTGTCCTTCTCCTTTTACTTTAATATCTTATCATATTGAAATATCTCTCAGGAATCTTTTCTATATCTATTATTATAAGACATTGACTTTCCTGATCACATTTCCTTTCATTTGTATTTCTTTTCTTTCATCTTCTCTTTTAACCTATTGTCTTCTCATAAAATGATTCTATTGATATTATTATTTATTTATATTCATATTCTTATTATTCAATTATCTACCATATATTATTATTAGTGAAGGATATTAATAGATGATATTATTTCCTATTGTCTTCTTATTAATCTATTCTGGAATTAATATCACTTCCTTGGTAACTTTAATATATTTTATAGCTTATAATTATATAGAGGATATCATCCATTAATATATTATCTAGAATATTATTGATTATTATTTATATTATATGATATGTTGGACGCGTTCCTCTTCATTAATAATATTTTATAATAGTTGTTAACGCGTCCATAGAATAATATTATATTTATCTTTCTTTTATATTTATTATTCATATTTCCATATATTTCTTTATATTTTATAATGGTATTTGCCATAAATTTTATCCGGTACACGTCTTCCTATATTATTTTTATCTACCTCTCCTTTTCATTTATAGGTTGTGTCCTCCTTATTTTATTGTATTTCTCTTATTATTAAATTATATCTGATGTTCATTTATTTATGAGGGATTTTCTAATCGCATTCATCATTTACTTTACATTTAGGATTAGAAAATCCATTGTTGTTTATATTATTTCTTATATTCATTCTTCTTTACATTATATATCATTTCTCTTATAATTGGGGAATTCTTATATTTATTTATGACCTAAGTTATCAACCAAGGATTTTATATTCGGATTCACTCTATCTTCTTTATCTTTAATGAATTATATTAACATTTGTCTTTTTATGAAGTAATTCTATGAAGAAGTCAACATTGGTTCATTTTAATATTGTTTTCACCTTTTACCCCTTTATCTTTATCCCCATATTTTATTTCATCTATTAACTTATTATTATTTATTACTTGCGAATCAATGCCATCCACTTTTATCACTTTTATAAATGAAATATTATCATCTTTATATTTAATGGATAGTTCTCTAGTAATTTCACTTCTCATAACATAAATTCTTTCATATCAATTGGAATTCTCTTTTCTATTTATCTTCTTATGATTGCATTCTTTGGTTATTTTGGTCATCTTTATCTTCATTATCTTTTATTTACATTTCTTTTACATTATATATTATATTGAATCATCATTTGTGGAGAATTCTCTATTTATATATTATATTCAATGTATTTTAATAATATGAATCATTCCTTTACATTAATTGGCATAGACATTACATTAATTTATACATCTTATTATATTACATTTTAGTTCTACATCTTATTAAATCTGGTTCTCGGTCCATTCGCTAACTTAGGTTCTTAATAATAAATATAAGTGAATATGATTGTAAAATATAATAAATTTCATCCAAAATATCAAGGAAATGGTCTTCAGTCCAACTTTTAATTAATTTATGTTCACTTTCTGTCTCGCATCTTCTTCTAATTCTATTATTCATCTATATCTTATTATATTTTCATGATTCATATTATTATATTACTTATATCTGTAGAAAATTGAATAATAATAACCATCACTTATAATCATATAATTCTTATCTATCATTTAATCTATTTTTCATGATTATAACATTCATGGACACTTTCATTACGGAAAAGACAGGAATTTCTATATTCTATTTTAGGATTACTTCCCTTTAATTTTAGTGGATTATATTTATTATTTTCATCTAATATATTAATTCCCACTTTTCTTTAGTCTATAATTCATTAATATTTAAATCCTTTTTATTCAATTAATTACATTAGACAATAACCTTTAAAATATAATATGTTGGATAAAATGCTATGCTTCCTACATCTTTTAATTTATATCCTCTTTTATATCTTTTATTACTTATGTTATTCCATTAAAAATGGTGGCTAGAACGCTGGGACAGAAAGAACAACATATTAATATTATTCTCCTCATATATTTTCATGCATATAATCTATTCTGTCCATCTTTATCTTATTCATTCATATTTTGTATCATTTATTATCAATTATATATATTCTTATCATTTATTAACTTCTTATATTAAAATGATAGGGTAAAATGATGAAATAACAATAAATATCATAAGTGGTCATTAATCTCTTACCAAATGCTTCTTCTAGATTCAATAAGCCATTTAATATTATTCCAGATAAAATAGGAAGGAAATGATAAATGAAAGAAATTAAAGGTTAATGGCTGATGAAAGTAATGAAAGATATCTGTCTTTTAATCTTCTATTTAATCTATTTTGATGGTTTATTATTATCATTTCCATCTATTATATCATTGTATTTCTTATATCATTAATATATATTTGTTATTTCTTATACCCTCATTTGCATTAATTCTTTAGGTTAAAATCACTAATCCAATAATTTAATAACATCATATTTTATATTCTTACAAGCATTTATTATCTACTTCATTTATATTAATCCTTCCTTTAGGTATAAATTATAATATAATGCCATAAAATATATAGGCTATAGGTTATTCCAGCTTATTTTAGGAGAAATATTCTCTCATTTTAATAAGTTATGCTTACAGGGTTCTTCTTTATTTATTTTATATCTCTTTAATGTCGTTCACTATTCTTATTTACTTCTCTTATTATTTGTGGAGTTTTATTATCTTTATTATAATTCTTCCTTTCATTTTTTCTATCTTTATTTACTATCATTATATTATGACTTTATGACCGGACCACCAATTTATACATTTCATTAGATTAAAAGGTTATGTTATTTTATTCACAGTGTATTTTATTTATATTAATGAACTATATGAAATAATATGATGAGGAAGTTTATCCATTTGCAACCGCTATATTTATTATTATTACATGACTTATGAATTATTATCTGTATCTTTTATTTACTTATGTTGAATTTTAATTATCTGTTATTCCTTATTTATTATTATTACCTTTACCAAAATAGACCAATATCTTTATATTATAGGATTCTTGAATTATTATCTGTAACCCAATATTTTATATTAAGAATAGCAATCTTGAATAATAATAATCCTTTATCTTAATCGCTCCTACAGCTAATTTTAATATTATTTCTTATTCACCTAATCATTTTAATCTTACATTCACCACTTTCAAGAACCCATAAGGGAAAATTAGAAGAGAAATCTCCCATTATTATCATTCACTTATATTTTTATCTAATGGTGTTATTCTTATTTTCATTAATCAATATATTATTTTCATTGGTGTTTAATATTATTTTCATAAGTTATTCATTAGTTCATTTATTCATTAAGAAACATATGATTAATTATTAACTATAAAAACCTAAGAAGGAACCATTAATAAACCCTTGACTTTCATGAACCATAATAAACCATCATATAATTCTATTCTATCATAAAGGCAACCGTTGAATTATAAGTGACAGATATTAAAATAACGGTTGCCGATAATAAACATAAATATAATATAATTATAAGGGGATGCCGTAAATATAATAATATATTCTTTAATAATCGGCATCCCAATGTCAAGTAATAATATAAGAAGAGAATAATAATAATAAAACATGTGGATGATGTTGACCAATAATCTCCGGTACACCATTCAATCTATGGGTTAACTTATGGAGATTTCATTAATAAATTACTAATTCTTTTAATCACATAACATAAATCATCATAATAGATCCTGAATATAATTCCTACATTACATTACATTATTTATCATTATTTATATTTTAATCTTCCATATTCTTATAATTTATTTATCATTATCATTTATTATCATTTATTATCCTTTTCTTTACAATTATATTTATATTCATTTCTATATTTAAAGTCAATTCCATAAAAATCTTAACATATAAGTGAATTCTGATGATGAGGAAGTAGACCACAAGTCATCAATTAATTATTCTCTCTTCTTCTAGATCATTGTGTGCGAAGGGATTCATCATATTATATTTATTATATCTACCTCCTCTTATTTTCATCTATTATGGTATCTTTTTCATATCATCAGTTATTATTATTATCATTCATTATTTATCCCTTATGTCTCTTATATATTTATTTATCATTAATTAAAATAAGATATTGAACTATAAGATATATGGATGATTGAATTTCATTATCCTTTACATTAATTGCCATTAAGTTTTCATTATATTATTCTTCATTTCTTTTCATTATATTATTACACCTAAAGAATTATATGTCTTATGTATCCTCACGAATTATCTGTAACCATTATTATTATCTATTATCATTTATATCTATTATATTATTATCTGTAAGTGATCTTTGTCTTTAATATTAATCCTTGTTTTTGGTAATCTTTCTAATTGCCTTTTGTATTCACCTTTATGATGGTATATAATAAACCATAAATTCTATGATTCACTGTTATATCTTCTATCATCAATTTCATATATTAATTTAATTCTGCATTCTCCCATTTATTTCCATCTTATTCTCTTATTATTATCAGTCCTTGATTTCAAAGAATACTTCATTAATAATCTAGAATAAAATAATATAAATCTAATGGTCGTCATTTGTGGACTATTCTATAATCAATAATTTTCTATCAATTTATCATTAACATTAATCTATTAGCAAATAAGAATAACAAATACCATAATAAAGAGATTATAACACCGATAAAGATATTCACATGACATTTTATAAGGTATCTTTCTATTATTTTGTCTACCTTTATTTTAATCTTATATTCTTACATTATTATTATCTGTCATTATCTTTTATAGGTTTTATCATTAACTTTCATATATAATCTGTATCCTCACGTATGATCGCATGGACCGGTTATCATTATTTTCTATTTATATTACTTATTATCTATTTATATTATTTATCTATCTTATATTTATATTATTTATCTTCATTTATTTATCTTTTAATGCATATTATATTTATATGATCTTGATGTCTTAGCTAACAGAATTAATATATTCTGATGATAGGTTCTTACAATATGATTCACTATTATTTATTATATTTATATTCTATGGTTCATATATTTAACTAGTGATTTATTTTTAATTATAATATTCTTTCATTCATTAACATTTAAAGGTTACATCCTATAGATTTTTGTCCATGATTATTATTATTGCTAACTTATGATTTATTTTATTCATTTCTTTAAGACTCATTATACAAAAGATGGGGTTTATCATATTCTATTTATTTCATGATGTTCTATATTTATTTTATATTATTCCTTAGGGACGATATCTCCTTTAATTTATTCCTTCTTATTTTTATTAGTTAACATCATATTTATTTCTTATGTTATATTATTCATATTATCAATTACTTTCATTCTATGGAGACATTATATCTTAGCAAATTCACTGTCAATAGTCTTCACAAGCATTCTTATATTATTTCCTGGTATTTTCTATTCGCGATTACAAATCCATTCACATTACATTTATTTTGGTAGACGTTTATTATTGATGATTAATAATATTCACCGTCTATCTCTTCTTTATTTACAGGGTTCTTCATTTATTTCTTTAGGTATAAATATAATAGAAATTAAATAAACTACAGCATTAATATAAAGGTTGAAATCTATTATTGTTATTGTTGTCTTCTATAAAATCAATGGTTATTTATTTATATATTATTTTCTAATATTATTGCCTCTTTTTCTCTTCTTATCTCTTTATATAAAATTGCATGGTGGTTATTATCTTTTTATTACTTATTTTACTTTTCATGATGGGTTCTTTTAATTTATAGCAGAACCCAGGCTAACGGCTAGTCCACTAGTTTATTATTAATTGCCAACAGCATAGATATAAGTAATATAAGATATATAAAATTATAGCTGTTGGCCTTTATTTATATGGTCTCTTATCTAAAATATGGTGAAAATATTCTAGGAAACACATGAATGTCGTAAACACCCGATATCATTTATTATTTATATATCCTTTTCATTTATTCATTCTTATTCATTTATAATCTCTTTCATCTATATCATCTATTCATTTTTATTAACTATATCTTCTTTTCTTATCTATATCTTCTTTATCATTAATTCTATTATCTATTATTCACTTTATATATCATTATTCATCTATTATCATATTATTATTCATCTATTCATTTTAACCCTTACATTAATAACCTATATTTTTTATTACTAATTAAATCTCATTTACAATCATATCCTTGTCCTCTTATCATAAATTATTTATGGAATCTTGGTTTTTTATTAGGGATTACTATTTTATTACAAATTATATCTGGTATCTTCTTAGGTTTACATTATACATCAGAAATTAATTCAGCATATTTTAGTATTTTCTTTATTATTAGAGAAATATATTATGGATGGTCTTTACGTTATCTTCATTCTAATGGTTCATCATTTGTCTTTCTTTTTATATTTCTACATCTTGGAAGAGCTATATCTTATGGTTCATATTTTTATAATCCAAATACTTGGTTTTCTGGAATTATTATTATCTTCTTATTAATGGCAACAGCATTTATGGGTTATGTCTTACCTTTAGGACAAATGAGTTTATGGGGTGTTACAGTAATTACAAATTTATTATCTCCATTTCCATCTTTTATAGAATGGCTTTGTGGAGGAGATTATGTTTACAATCTTACATTGAAGAGGTTCTTTGTCTTTCATTTTCTATTTCCATTTCTTCTTTGTGGTTTTCTTCTTTATCATATTTTTAATCTACATTTTCTATCTTCTAATAATCCATTAAGTAATTCCACTAATAATAAAATAGTATTTTTCCCTTTCATTATTAGTAAAGATTTCTATGGAAAGATATTAATTCTCTATCTATATCTTCTTCAAATTCATTTCGGTTTCTCTTCTTTCTCACATCCAGATAATGCATTAGAAGCATGTGGATTACTTACTCCTTTACATATAGTACCTGAATGGTATTTCTTATGCCAATATGCTATGTTAAAAGCTGTGCCAAATAAAAATGCAGGATTCATTATATTATTTACTTCTATCTTCATCTTATTTTACTTTATGAGAAGTCTTTCATTCTATTTTATAATATTTTTCACCAATAGATTTAATGGTTTTTATCTGTGCTTTTGGTTTCTTCTTCATTTTTCTTTTATTTGGATAGGTGGTCAATTTCCTGTAGACAACTTTCTATCTTATGGTCGTATCTTGACATTACATTATTATTATCTTCTTATCTGTATCTTATGGGATAATTCATTTTCATTCACCTATTGTTCATTTTCATTCATTATCCTTTTATTTACATTATAATTTATCTATCTTTTACATTTCATGAGGTTTACTTTAATTTATATTTGTAAACCGGTCATCCACTAGCTCTTATATTATCTATTAACTTGGGATTTATTTTATTCTATTTACTCCCTTTTTATTTATTATCTTTTATGTCTCTTATTATTAACCATTGAACAATAAATCCCAAGATAAGAAAATGATATTATATTATTTATTCCATCTGCCACCTCTATTTTTTACTTATCTCTTTATTATTTTCTCTTATCACTTAATATAAAAATAGAGGTGACATTAAATATAAAATAAATGGGCTCTTCTTTTTATATCTTATAGCCCCATAAATATATATAAATTGAATAATAAATATATATAAATTGGTGTTGCGGTTACAACTTAGAATACGAAAAGGGAAGGGAAAAATATTGCAACACCATTAAATATAATAACCTAGCCTGTTAATATGCCAATCTTGACATTGGCCCACCTTTAAATTAATAAATGATAATTCATTTCCATTAATTTAAAGGCCAGATTATGCATTTCTTTAAATGTAAATTAGAAATGCATTCATGAATTAATTCTTGGCCGATAAATTACTTATGGCCTATCATTCTCTTATCTATTTCTATTTATTTTCGTCCCTTTATATTTATTGGGACTAGATAAGAGAATGATATAATTCATGTATTTCTTATTTCTTTTATCTATAATGCATTTCTTTAATCTAATAAGATAGAAATGCATAAATATATAAAACTCAACAAAAATTAATGATAAAGTGAAATGTTGAATTAATTTTTGTCCTTCATCGTATATACAGACTTCATACAAATGAATGGGAAATGAATGAAATGAAATAAAATGTAATGAAATGAATGAACCATGAATGGAGAAGATACGAAAATAAATTAAAAAATCTCTTATTTATATTTATTTTCGCCCACCGTCAGACTCTTCGTATTTTGGGACTACAAACGTATGAATTTTTATGATTGAAAAGAAATAAAAATGAATGGAAAGACTTCTCCTAAGACAATAAACTAACCTGTAAATAATCGCTCATTGACAGCGATCAACCGATTAATTTCTTTATCATTAATTTATTAATGAAGAAATTAACATGTAATTATATAAAGGCCATCTATTTTTATATTATGAGAATTACTTTTATTTAAAAATAGATGGCATGGATGTGGAAATTCATATATTATCATTATCTTTTATGGATTTTATTATTTATTATTTGGATTTTCCATTTCT
>CAXAMN010022315.1:0-26252 GCA_963970005.1 Durusdinium trenchii | reverse complement strand
CCATCCAAGGTCATGATTACCAAGCTCAAGTTGGACAAGGACAGAAAGGCACTGCTTGACCGCAAGAGTGGGGCCAGCAAGAAGGGCAAGTACACCGAGAAAGACACCGCCTGAGAGCAGGTTCAAGCCTTTCAAGTGACTGCGAGATGTGCAGGCTCATGAGGAGAAATACACATGTTTGCTCGGCTGCATTTGCAACCTGTCCGGAACATTCTGGCCTGCAGTCTGTTTGGGAACATTGTTTTTCTTCATGCTGATTGAGTGTCTTGACAACTTCCAGTAATGTAGTTTTCGATCATCAGCTCGTTTGTGCTTGCAGGGAAGGTTGTTTGGCTCAGACATTGCTGGACATTCGTTTCCATTGTTCAGCCATGAAGCTGAAAGCCAGCGTGTCCTCCTCGCGGCGAAAGAACCGTAAGGCGCACTTCACAGCGCCCTCCCATATCCGCCGCAAGATCATGAGTGCCCCTTTGAGCAAGGACCTCCGCAACAAGTATTCCGTGCGAGCTGTGCCAATTCGGCGTGATGACGAGGTTGTGATTGTCAGGGGCCACTTTCATGACCGTGAGGGCAAGGTGACCCAGGTGTACCGCAAGAAGTTCTGCATCCATGTGGAGCGAGTGACACGGGACAAGGCAAATGGCCAGACTGTGCCCATTCCTATTCATCCATCCAAGGTGATGATTACCAAGCTCAAGTTGGACAAGGACAGAAAAGCACTGCTTGACCGCAAGAGTGGGGCCAGCAAGAAGGGCAAGTACACCGAGAAGGACACAGCGTAGACCAGAAGCAATGAAGAGACGATTGAATTACTCGGCCAGACAAATTTCTAGAAAAACAATATTTTTTTTTATGGTTGGAAGGAAGATTAGCAGAGACTATGCAATATAATATTTTTCGTTATATTTTCATATGTTACGGGGATGAGGAATATTAATAGAAAGAATTATATATAAATAGAATAATATATAATTCTTTTTTACAATTCTATGATTTTGAAACTATATATTTCATTTTAGATAGATATAATATATATATTGATGTATGATATTTTATGAATATTGTATTTGTTGAGAGGGAAATGTGTGCGTGCATAAATCGAGAAATCGAATATATTGTTAGGTTAGTTTAACTCTTGGAATTAATTATTATTAATACTATTTGAATTTAATTTAAAGCTTGTAAAGGGTTTGGAAGCGATTATTGATCGATTATTTTCGAACCACAAAAAATTAGATTATGAATCTAAGATTCGCTTAGGGGGATTTTGGGAATATGGGCTATGCAGCACCGAAGAAAGGCAATTCGAGAAGAGCTGGAACAAGGACAACGAGAAATGCTTGCTGCGCACGCTAGGCTGGAAAAGAAGAGAGCTCAAGGGAATGAATTCCCCATTGAGGATCGGAAAGAAAGTGATGAAAAGAAATAGAAAGAAAAGGGAATTGAAGGAAAGGATTCAAGACTTGCGAAGCCCCAAGAGATCCCATCGATTATAATTATTCTTACCCCGACAGCCAGACCCATGCTTCAGATTCTGCTGCCATATTTAGGGCCGATCGCAGGAATTCCGCTATCTGAGGCGAATACGCTATCACAGCGTGTCACCCTGATTAGGACGCCTGAAGTCAGAACCGGTGTCACTATTGTTTTAACAGCAACAGATTGAAGGATTGTTGTACCCAAATTTTCAAACCCCGGCATCCGAATTTCCTCAAAGACCCTGCTTTTTGCAAGATGAAGAAAAATAAGGTCAAGAAAATCTAAGAAAAAATTTGGAAATGAAGGAGAAAAGGGAATGAGCAACTTTGAAGAAAGGTTGCAAAGGGAACGAATAGAAAGGGAAGAATTGAATCGTCATATCTAGTTGTTGGTACTAAAGAATCAACGATTCAGAGATGAAGCAATCCAATCATTGATGGCTGGAAAGGATAAGGAAGAAAGAGAAATAATCTATGTCCGATAGCTCCAACAGGTCATGGAAGAGAATCGTCAGCTCCGAGGTGATCTTCGTCGTCTCGCCGCCCAGGTTGATATTGGGGAAGAAGAAGTCATCTTTGTCACGCCTAATGGAAGTTTAGGCTGGGAAAAAAACGGGAAAGGAAGGTCAGAAAGAAGAAGAAGACCAAGAAAGAGCACAGCCCGAGCAGGAAAGGATTGGCAGGGAAAAACGGGGGAAAAGAAAAGAAGAATCGAATGTAGAATCTTTCCCTCGTTAATTGTCGATGTCATCCTCAATTTGCTATAGGGCATGTAGGATATTGAAAAGGAGTTGGTGAAGAATGTATCTAAAGAAGAAAAAGAAGGAGATGGTGATGATTCCCCTGAAGTGGTTCAGAGGAGAGTAGATCTCCACAAGTCGCCGGAGTGGTCCCTAGAAATTGGTCCGATCGACTTCTCGGATTGGTTGTTGTTGATTCAACCACTGATGGGTGATTTAAGCAGCACCTTAGAAGAATGATGGCAATCTACAATTGAAGCGGCTAAGACGCTACATAAACAAGACGCCACTTGACCGATTGCAACATCATCTAGTGATTCCACCAAGTTTGAACCAAAGGAAGTGGGCTCGACTTGAACGATGGGTATTATCCTTGTTGTTGGCTGCAATTTCCGATAGCCTCCGCGAAGAGGTCGTCTCATCCAGAAGCCTGACGGCAATGAATATCTAGACCACGGGAATGCCCTAATATTAACCAGGGGGACTTTGCCGAAAAATTAGCTATCCTGGCCGCTTTGGAAAATACGTAGGAACGCTGGAAGCCCAATCGATTTCGGTTGTAATGTCCACATTTCGAAGATGAATGCGCTGGAAAAGAAGGATTGAAGAATTTGGAATCTTAATTTCCGATGCCATAATTTTGGCGAGAAACTTTTGCAGATCGATGAATAAATTGGCATCGGTTCATGCGGATTTAACTTCCGCCTCCAATTCGCTAGAAATTAATTGATGGTGGATTTAATATCGATTCAAGATTCGGTTACTATATAAATATTTCCATTATTTATTTGTTGAACTGGAAACCATGGGACATTAATTTAAGAAAAGGAAAACGCCCCTGAGATTCCTAAAATGAAGAAATTTAAAGAAATATCGAAAGAAACAAAAAATAAAGAAGAAAGAAATTATGAAGGAAAGAAAAAAAGGAAAATGCAGATTTTATCTCTCTGAAGGAGGTTGCCGAAGGGGAAAGAATTGTACCTATTCCTATGAATAAAAGGACGAGAAAAGGCGATATTGAAATTATGGAAATATAGAATATATGTTTTCGTCATGTATCCGTCCGAAGGAGAATAAAGAAGCGGGAAAGACCATTAACAAGGCCGCAAAGATGGAAAAGGAGAAAGATGGGAAGGAAGAAACAAAGATGGAAGATGATGAGAAGGATATCGTTTCCATAAGTATAAAGGATCTTTTTGAAGAAAACAAACAATATATTGAAATCATTTAATAGTGGACCACTAACCTCTTCAGAAGCTCCTACAAGTCTAGGGGAAGAAGAAAGAAAAGAAGTGGTGGAAAGGTTCCAACAATAATTCAAATCCCTCTCTCGTCAAGAGACATTTTAATTCATGCGGTTTCCAAAAGGGAAATAAGGTTGGCCTTTTAGATAATGGAACCACTCATCCATTACGACTTGCCAAACGATGGGAAGACAAAGAAAATTATGAAAGAATACAAATTGCCCTAACGGACGGTCAAACCACGTGGTTGCCGATCTTTCCAGGGGGAGCCATGATTGCAGAGGATCTAGGTCACTACAAATGCTTGTTTTTGAGCTCCGGCAGCTTCTGGATGGCAGATGATGACCGCCGTGCGGCCCTGTGTCTTGTAATGGATCCCATTCGTCGCGAAGCCTATATATATCGGTTGGTGCCGCATGCATGCTTGAATATGCGGTGGTGCCGGTCTGTTGCACATATGGGGGATCCGTCTGATTTCTCGGATCTGTTGTTTACGACCCTTTCCTGAATATAGCTTGGTCAATTGACCTTCGATTCATGAAGATGAGATTTTGTAAGCCTGGCCATGGCACATCGACATAATTCTTCGTTTATTTCACAATGAAATATCGTGACCGTGGCTATTGAAACTCGTGAAATTTGCCTAAGAATCGCTGCGTAACCCAACACGGGCCTGACTTCATCCAGGCCGGAAATGAATCAATAAATATCTATATTTGGATTTTATATATTTATATTTATTTTTTTATTTATAGAATGTAATATTTCTATATTATAAATATTCGATTTAATATATATATTAAATATATTTTCAATTTTATTATATTTACGAAATATTTAAGGATATTAAACATATATCGGTTATTTTTTCGATTAAATATAGATTTATTTAATTGTATTATATTTGAATTACTATATTTTAAAAAATAAATGGATATTCTAAATATATATTTAATAAATAGAAAGAATTAATTCTGCATAGGCTAGCTAGTCGGGCCGAAACAATATACGACGAATTATATGCATTTAAATGGCATAAAACCACCTAAAAAGCGGGAGAATAGAAATCAATTACTATAAGAAAACAATAATATAATAATGCGGAATAAAATCGAATAAGAATGAATAAACAAAAAATTGAAGTAAAAAATCGTATTAAAGGTAGGAATATAATATCGCCAAATTTTTGTTTAAAAGGCATTACAAAAAGGAAAATTTCCATCTAAATAACGGACAATAATTTTTCTTATATTATATTTTAGTTAAATCTATAAAATAAATATATTATTAGAAACAATCGAAAAATATATTTGCTAAAAATATACGAATATTTGAAAACATATTAATATTATAAATGAAAATTAATATAATATTAATACTATTGCTATTAAAAACAAAATCAACATTTATAAATTATAAAATATCTTTAATTCGTCCGAATCAAATATATAAAGAATTTTCATTTATTTATCATTTGGCGAATAGCTCATTCGCTCGTGTTAGGCTTCGGGATCTAGTCGAAATTGTTCTTGGCCACCTCTAGGGCGGCGTGCCCCTCATCCGATGCAAAAATCGTCATGGGCTTCCATGACAGATGTCAAAATTCTCAGCGCGCCAACTAGTCTACTATCATGCTTAGTGGATCTAATGAAAGGCAAAATATAGATCGGCTCCATGCCGTGCGGTATCGACGTTTAAAGGGCACAATCCATAAAAGGTAAATATTTCGGTTAAATTCATCCATACGAATCATGCTTTCCGGAATTTACAAATCATCTGCTAACATCCTTTTCTCGAATATAGTAATGCTATGCTGCAATATCTGGCATTCGGATTCTCCCCAAAGTGCGCCACAATAATATATATTATCTATTTTATCTATAAATCCTCTTAATATATAAATATAGTATAAAAATCTATATTTAAGACCAACAAATTGCCTATAAACTCTTATAATACATTAAAATATATAATTAAATAATTTGATTTTTTTATATCTATTACAAAAGATCATAATTATATCTAAATTAAATTTTATCCATATCTCTTTAATATTTATATAAACCTAATATATTTATACAATTTATTCACCTAACAAAAATACACATATAAATCCGCACACGCCCCATAAATCCTATAAACAATAAACCAAATAGTTCAATAAAAAACAATCTTCAATCAAACAAAAAACAAACAATAATTGACCATTTAATAAACAAAGCAAAAATGCATTTATGCTACAAAGCATTTTTGTTCATTCATTCAGCACTCAGCGGACCGTGAGTCCGCCCGTGTTGAGCTGCGGGACATCGTCTTGGCTGTATCGTGTACAGCGTAGCCTCATCCGAACAAGCGCTTGACAAACATCAAAAGAAGGAAGGCTCAGCTCTGAGCTAGGCTATCTGCAATGGCCTCAAATATAGCTGACTCGATCATCTGCAAAGGATGGAGTCAGGGTACTAATCGATGCTGCTTGGGCACAAGCCACAAGAGGTACAGGTTCCTACAAAATTCCTCATATCGTGGCATGACCACAGGCAATGCAAAATCATCAGCAATCAATTGTATTCCTGAGTGGAAAAGAACGGCTCGATAGTGGCCCTCAGTTGGGCCAATCCCTTCATGCAACACACCGATCACCACATTATACGGCTCCCAAACCACAGTGGTGCCTACGCAAATGCAACAGGGGTCCAATGACAGGACGGTAATACCATAAACGATGGAAGGTCTGCATTTGTTTCCCGATTAATCTCATGATCACCACACTCTTTTGAGTGTTAACTCTAACGAGCAGCACGCAAATCACGGATCAACATGGCTAGATCCTGTAAGGCTTCAAGGGCAGTGTATTGAGAATGCGTGATCCATCGAAAATGAAGATCATCAATAAAACAATTATGTGGTGTCGAATCCAATCAATGGAATGAGTGGCAAGGAATTGATGCAGGAAATGATACATATATGCAATCCAAAGGAATGGTACATCTCTGGCGCCTTGCTTGATGCCTCTATTGGCCCGGACCCGACCCACAAATTCCTTGTGCGGCAGGCAATAATCATGCAGCATCAATCATGCATGAACAAGATGTCGAAGGTTGGGGTCAATCTCAAATAATTCAAGTGACCTGATGACCTTGTCACGGCTGACGACATCAAAAGCTCTTTCTAAGTCCAACGAAACCTGTAGTCCTCCCCACAGTCCGGTGCATCCATGCAGTCGTCCAGCACTACGGTGGTGCACATTGGGTCTATCCTAAGAAATAATTAACATCATGATTGACGATGGGCGTGAGCTCTGAGGCAAAATACTTCCAAATCAATGCAGGGACTCCGTCAGGATCCAGGGCTTTGGTCATTGGCAGTCGTCGGATTTGGTCATAGATGTCGGCCTCAATGAATGATATGTGAGTCAAACCTGGAGGGGCCGCATGATGAAATGATGGGTCATGATATAAATCATCAAAATATGATTTAATCCTGGCAAGCTCATCTTTGGGGAGCAAAGGCACTCCGTGTGCATCAAAGATTTGAATTCTCTGTCTGGGTTGTTTGGGGCACAGACTGCGGATACGGCGGTGCCAATCCAGGATTTTGTTTCTAAGGACTAAATCAGCACTCTCCTGCATGAATATCTCAAATCGTACCCATTTGGGGAATTTGCTGTACTTACGAATGCGTGCATGGAGCAATTGAAAACGGATGACAAGTGCCCACGAGCAAAAACAATGTCTCAATGTTCGTGAAGTATATTGCTTCATTTGACGTCTGGCAATCCCCATTTGGGTGGTGATGGAATCCAAGGGATGAATGACATGGATTGATCGGTGTCCTCGTGGAAAGTAATCAATGCACAATTGTCGAAGTTGAAATTCAAGCGAACGACCATGGACAGTGTCGTCACAGGTGTCCACTTGAGCGGCACAGGTGTCAGTGTGCCTGTGAATGAGGTTCCGTGCGGCCTGGTCGAATTGCAACCAATGAGGCGTTTGGTCCAGGTATGCCTATCGGAGCCGGAAACGATCAATGGGATATGGACAATCATTCTTAATTGGCATGGCAAACCATCGAGGCAAACCATCGAGGCAATGAAAGATTGAATGATCTATGAATGGGACCTGACACTCCTACAATGCGTTCAAAGTGACAATGGACTACAGGATTCATTTGTCCCTCCAGACGGGGGGTTCTCCGAAGGGTTCGTGTCATATTTTTTGATGTCGTTTTTTGTTGTTTTTCGATGTCGCTCGATGTGCGTCTCGGGTGGGGGTTGGGGTGGGGGGGGGGGGTCAATTAGCACACGAACATGATTTAATATTATACTTTTTACAGAACGAAATGATGGTCAGTCATTTTGCATGGCGAAATCCATGATTTTTCACATATTTAACAGGTGCATAGAATTAGGTCTCAAATCTGGAAACCTGCTCCTCAGCAATTTCATTCAGATCGGGTTTTTTGGCAACAAAAAACATTGCATGCAAAGTCCACTTACGCGAATAAAAATGAAATATGCTCGCAATCTCGTAAGTGCTGGCAAAACAAATGCCGAATCCCAGCAGGTTGAAGGTTCATTGCAGTTGTGGCACTTTCAACAGAATATGCAGCTCGGAGAACCTCCCGTCTGCACCGTCATTTGTTTCCATCTGAGCTGATATTGCCGAATAAATATGTAGTCATGGGTGCCATGAACAAATGGGTATCGAAAGGTCAGCTTGCAGTGGGGTGCTACAAGTCGAAGCTCGGAAATCAAATCTTGCAGAATCGTTCTGTCACTCTGCGGGGCCTTGGCAAATTTCTTATCAGGTGTACAAATGTATGGCATGACCTCATGCAATGGAATGTTGAAATCTCCTGTCACCAATATCATATGCTATTTGGGAATGTGTCGAATGCTATCTGCAAGGAGATCCCAAATGCGCTTGTGGTCAGCTAGCAGGTCATGACGCGCTCGAACTGTTGTCTATGCATATTAAAACACCCAGAAGAAATCATGGGCCCTGTGCATGGTCAAATTCAGGTATAGGAGTCTGCCAGGTATTAGGGCATGAAAGGTCACCTGATCATAGTTAATGACAGCTTTGCGGATCATCAATAGTTGAGAAGTTCGCGAGTGGGCATTATAGATGCAAATCCGTTATGATGTTTATCATTGGCTACAGAAATTCCATTCCGTCTTTTAAATCAGCAAGATGTCATATGCGCTTTGATTGCATCATTGCATTCATTCATGGTGGTTGATCAAAATTCCTTCTTGCTGGAAAGCCATTCTTCACGAAAAAAGAAATATTCGCCAATCTTTCGCGAACTCCATGTTTAATTTTCGCGGGGGCTATATCCTCTGGAAATCGTCTTAGTTTAGTGGTTCTACATAGCAACCTAAGTATTTCCATCAAGCACCATATTGGAATTGCAGATGACGTTGAGGTGTTGCAAGGCAGATTGGCGAGAATTCTCAATCATCACCATTGGATGAATTTGCAGAATTGATGGAGGATGAGTTGGAAGAGCTATCAACGGTTGTTGCATTCATATCTTGCTGGGTCTGTCGCTGCTTGGCTTGGGCAGGGATCCGCAAAACAAACCTTTATATTCGCCTTTGCTTTCGCGGAATTTTCGCGAATCTTTCCCCAAAAAATGTCGCGTCATTGGTGAATTTCTAGGCGCATAGCGTAACAACCAGTGGCAGTAGCACGAGGAGGAGTAGTAAGAAGTGGTAGTAGTAGTGGTAATGGCAGTAGCAGGAGCAGCAGCAGCAGGAGTAGGAGTAGGAGTAATAGTAGTAATTGTTGTTGTTGTTGTTGTTGTTGATGTTATTGTTATAATTCCCACAACACTGTTGCAAATCATTGATGATGGTATCGCTTCTTCGTGTATACAATGTATGGGATCTGGTCGAAATGTCTTCTTCCAAAAATGGTTGAAAATCGTATTTATATGGGAACCCGCTACATATTCTTTGCTTTTGGCACGCACAGCTGATTAGTGCAGGAAATATGGACCAAACAAGTATTGGCGCTAAATTGTAAGAGGCGTCATTAGCGCTGCACCGTTTTCAGCTGATCTCCGAATTTCAAGCCATGCTTGAAACAAAAGACATGTTGCAAATCAGCCTTGGAAGGATCCATCCACGCTGGAATCTGGCAATGATTACTAGCGCGGATCTAATGGCGCAGTGCTAATGCGCGGCTTGCATATTTTTCAGCCAACCACTTTTCAAAAACCTGACGACGATCTGAACATGCCCTAAGGCAAACACTAGCGTCACTAGCCTTGCGCCGCAAACCTAGCGCCTAGCTGCAGAATAGGTGTGTTTAGCTGGGGACCCGCTACATAATCTAATTGAAAAGAATATAACAAATTACTTTCGACCCCTTCATCTATTTTTTATTATAGACTTTTAACCGGACTCCATATAGTATAATAAATTCGTTCGCAAATCTTTCGCCAAAAAAGAATAAATTTCGCGAATTCGAGAAAGAATTTTCGCGGACAACTTAAAGAAACTCTCAATGGCATAGGCCTTATATCGACCTTTCGATCGATTACCTCATCATAGTGCAATTCATTACCAATATTCCAATTAAAGACCTAAAAAGTAATTTTGGGGATCATAGATAGCTCGATTATAATCGGCCTTACGAGCGCGGCAACAAAGAACAACCGTCCCCGCCCACCATGATGGAGACCCATCGACTCTTAGATCCACCGTCCACCGCTTATATTTTTACTTTTTTCGACGCCCTGGAAGAACGAGCCGGAAGCCTTCGTCTGACCTCAAGACGCGTCTGAATCAGACAGCCGCCGTTCGAACAATCGGACGTGACGTGTTCTACGTTCTTGGTGTTTTCTGGCGAGGTTCGTGGGCGGGGAAACCTCCCGAGCGAACAAGCCGAGGCGAATTTGACAAGGTGGCGGTGCTCAAAGGAGATCAACTGCATTTGGTTTCCCGCTCTGAGAGCAGATTCTTGGTGCAACGCACGGTGCTTGGGAAGCAGAATGGCTTTGGGGGGGGCAGATGATTCGAAATCGTATAGGCATTTCACTAGTCCACAATATTCTACCATAATATTGATATAATCTTCTCGGACCGCGTGTCGATTAATACGATACCGAACACGTCTAATACGTTTGCATTTGCATAGACATTAAATATAATTTAAGCCAAGCCAAATCTTGATTGTTTCTTATCATTTTTAGTACCTATAAAAAATCGTCATTTAGCCTCAAAGTCAAAAGCACTCCCCCTATCTATCAAAATAAGATATTAACGAAAATGAAATCCACATAAAAATATCCTGCGGAAAAAACGCCCAAATAAATTTAATAACACCACTTTACTACAAGACATATATAACAATATAGACTAAAAATCAATATATAAGTCACGGTCACAATCAAATATGTATGCTAAAGATATGCTCTATCATTATCGTTTTTGGAGCAGACCTTATCGATTTTCAATTTTTTATTCAACCAAATACCTATTTGCTAAACCAAAAAATACAATCTCCAGCGTTTATAAAATTTTATATTGAATATTTGTCGACATTCTATTAATTAAAATACAAAATACTAACATATAAATTATCAAAAAACACATAAACCAATATCTTCAATCACCAATTAAAATATATTATATCAATAAATTTTAAATAAACAATTAACAAAAACTAACAATATATCCAAATAATTATCGGCGAATTGTCAATTTTATTATCGGCATAATATCTATATTAAAATCGTTTTTTTCAAAAAATAAATATAAATGAAAAAGAATATTAATTATATATCAAAAATATTATTATCAATGATATTTTCATTCGACATATAACAAATATTGCAAAAATATATCAACAATAAAATTAATGATTATTATCCATAAATTATCGATTTTAAACAAATCTTATCGATTTCCAATATATCCTTATCCTAAATCATTCCCATCGACCTCTCCTAACTAAAATAATCTATATTTTTTGACCCCACCAGATATATTCATTTAAAAGAACATAATAACAATAACAATACATATAATCTTTACAAAGATATAAACCAATAATATGCAAAAATATATTCATTTCATTTCAAGGCCGGCAGAAATAATCTGCCCGTGGTGGGCTGCAGTGTGTTGTACACCGGACGTTTCAGGAACATTGTGCCCAAATCCGACGTGCTCCCTCAACTGACTTGTCAAAAGTTGCTCCGAGCAAATCATGAAGATGTGTCGTGCTAGGTGGCGAATCCGGTCCAGCCACCGTTCTGCATAGAGGCTGTCGCCATCTCTTGCTTCGAAGGCCAATGGCCGGTGCCAACCAAAGGAGATAGCTGGCTTGAGCGACATCCTCATTCATGAAGATCCGTCGTGGCTGAACTCCATCATCAGCCGTGAGCATGCTTAACGAAGAGTGCAAGGTGGACGTGTAGTGTCCACTATGTGGCACCGGGCCTAAATGAAGGACGCTGGCCAACACATGAAAGCTGTCCCATGTGACCGAAACTCCGTGGGGGTCATCAAAGACAGGAAGGAGGACCTCAGCTCGACTCCAATGAACCGTTTCACAAAATTTGCAATCAAGACTGGGGAATCGATCAATCTGTACACAAATCAGGCTGTTGGGTTGCAGTAAAGCGCAAACAAACGGATCACATGCATGCCATTCATCGATTAACTCTTGCAAGGTGGTCATCTGTGGCACCTTTTGTCTTAGCAGGAGCGGAACGATCACGGTTCCCTGATCTTCGATCGAATGCAAAAGGCGTTTCTGCCAACCTGCCGAAAGTTGACCAAGTGGGCTGCAGTCAAACAGCTGAGCCCGAAACCATCCGGCAAATTCGGCCGCATCCTGTTGTGTGGCTCCATGCTTGCGCAACCATGGATCTAACAAATCCCCAAGGGCAGCCTGTTCAAACAAGTTCATAGGCTGCTCACCCCCAAGCTGCAGCAGTCTCGTGAGCTGCTGATGCCAAGCACCCCAATGGCCTAGGCCAAAATCATCCCACATCATGCTAGCCCAAAGCTGTGCACGAAGAACACTGAGGATGTAGCACATGTTGCAAGGGTTCACCCAAATCTGTTGACTAAGATGGCTGATCATTTCTTCAATCTCTGCACTATAGCATTGGCAAGAGGGCTCCATTGAAGACCTGTGGAACGATGCCTTATGGCAATCAGTTGGGTTAAGCCGTTGCCGCTCAATTGAGAGAGCAGTTGATGTAACTCCGTGCTTTCTTGTCCCCGCATCGAGAGATCCAACCGCCAAGGTATCGATACCAAGTGGTCGTCGGGGATCGAGTCTTTGGGAAGAGGCTTCATAACCGAGAACTTCTGAATCATCTCGGGCTGCAAGGTCAACTGGAGTACTCGAGTCAACATCTCGTCCAAGTGAGTGGAACTCAGTGGTTCCTGTTTCGTGGGCTTGAGATATTTGGCATTGTGATCCCACCCGAGAAAGTTCCAGTGGTTGGATTGAGTCAAAATCTATCGAATTCTCAGGCCTGTCACCAACACGTCGTCTGGCGCATCGAGCTTCAACATGCGGGCGCGCTTCACGAGCTCTTCGATGAGAGTGCGGAACTGTAGTTGACGAAGAGGCTGGGTCACTCCTTCGTGCTGGCGTTTCTGATGCCAATCTCGGGAGGTTTGTAACATCAATGGCATGATATTTCCCTTGCCGCATTGCAGGAAAACAATGAAAGATCTGTCCATGGATATGGCATTCAACATGTCTTCCTGCCTCAAATAAAGACGTGCCAGCATCAACGTCAGATCGCCCGTAGAGTCCGAGGAGCTGGAGGATTTGTTGGAGCGGTGCCGTCCATATTGGCGGTCGTACGGTCCAACAGAGTCGGTCCTCGGCCTTTTGCCAAAGTGCTCCCCACACATTTCCATCAACTCTGCAAAGCTCTGATCGTCGGCATGCATGCTCTCGGACATGCTGAGTGGTCAATGAGGGATCCAAACAAATGTTTTGGGCCAGTGTGTGCTCAATGTGAAAAAGAATATTCACAAGATGCTCAACCTGTGGCAGCCACGTCTCAGGAATCACATGTTCAATAAATGCCGGAAGATCAGTGGGATCCGAGTTCCAGGCCCAAGGCATTGGCAGCATGTGGCACAATTGATGCACCATCGGGCAAATCCAGGTGAGATCCAGGCATACCTGTGGCAAGGCGGGCCAGTGTTCAATCCAGGTTACCAACTGGTGATGCCATGCAAATCGAACTTCTGGCCAGAAAGGTACTGTATGCATGAGTGGAGGTGAACATGGTGTCAACAAATTCAAAGCAGGTTCCACTTCAGGTCCAATCGAGTCATGCCGAATCAGGCCATAGCGAACAAATATGGTTCCGGCGGGCCCAGGGAGAGGATCCAAAGGCATAAGATCTGAATCTGATGTCTGGATGGTAGCCGGAGCGGTCACGGGACCAAAATGCAAATCAGAGGTCATTTGACATAATCTGACTGGACATGAGGCCTTGGTGAAATGAGTTCGGAGTGCAAATTCAACATTGAATGTGGCCTTGCAATGGGCACATGTCAATCGTCCTGGGAGGACATCACGGCTCGGAACAAGATCAAGCTTTTCAGGCCGGTCAAACTGGTGAACTGTTCTGAGGTGGGCAGCAACTGCTTTTCTCCCAACCATAACCTGACACAGTGGGCACTTGAAAACTGTCATCGGTTCCGGGATAGGTCCGGTACTTGGCATTCGAAGTACCTGTGCTAGGGATCCAGTGACAGGCGGCTTGAACGGTCGGCCTCGATGGGCATTGGATGAACTGGATGTGGTCACCTGTGGCAAGTCGGTCAAAGCAGGGGAGGTGGGATCCGCATGAGCTTGAGTCAAATGCTGAGCAAGTCCCAAGGCACTAAGAAAACTGACATGACAATAATCACAGCGGTGCAAACAGGTGGAGCTAGTCTTATCATCAGGCTTCGAAATGATCTCTGATTCTGCATTGTGAGGCTTGGGTGGTTTCGGTCGAGTCTCGAGTGCCGGGTGATGAACTCCCGTGGTTTCGGCATCAAAAGCCGCAGTCCACGATCTCTTGAGCGCAGATATCACAGGAAAGTTGGGCGGATGCAATGTGGGACCTGCCAGGGTGGTAAGCTGATACAAAATACCACATGAATGTGTATGAAGCTTCTGGGACGAAATGCGGCACAACGGGCAAATTCCCTTTCCTGAGCCAAGGTTGGCAGCCCAGCGTACTCGATCTTTGAACTGCTGTGCAAACTGAAGCAAATCATGATGCTGCTCACTATAGTGGTTGATGGCAAAATGCACAGTGTTGGGCAAGTTCAGTCATGAGGTTTTGATCGAGGATCAACCCTTGAAAGGATTGATGGCGGAGGTGCATTCTGAGTTCAGCACGCGCTGCAATGGGAGTGATCGTTCCCTTGGTGGCACAGAAAAAAGGACATGAATGTTTGTGGACATGTTCCTTCAAAATGCACATGTTAGCAAAAGATCTACCACAGTGAGCACATGTGTTGGTTCCATTGATTGAGTCCCTGAGGGAATTAAAAATCTCTTCAATTTGATATTCATATTGATGCTGTCTGTTGTTGTCTGAGATGACGTTTGAGGGTGCCTGCCCGGCTAAAAGATCTATGGCACTCTGGGCACTGAAGTGAAGCATCCGGCACGACCGTGTCAGGGCAGGGATCGTCAAATCGGAGACTGGATAGTCTGGGGTCAAAACACAGATGTCCTGGCTCTGGTTGGCCATGGATCCGCTCAAGGAGCAGCGACGTGTGCGGAGGGCCGCTTCAAGACGGGCTTGTGTGTGCTGCAGTGCGACCCAAGGTGCGTCTAGTCCGAGTCTCTAAAAACAATCAGCGGTGGATTCATGAGTGAGATGAATTGGTTCACGAATCATGCGGCGATGATGAGTATTGATGGTGCTGATGAGGTTTTTAAATCCTTGTTTAGTGATCCCCATTTCAAAAATACCGTATTGAAGCGTGGGAAGAATGCATTGGCGATAAAATTTGAATTTCAATTACAAGGGGAGCACCGGGTCTGTGAGCCATCGTCTCAGGACATGGAAGCAATGTTGCGCCGCTGCAAGTCGACGTTTAGTCGTATCATTTTCCCATGTCCTATAGCTTAAAATCATTCCGAGGTAGCTTCCAATCATGGTCAGGCAGTCTCAAGCGAGGTCCGTCAGTGGTGCGGGTGATCCACTGACGCAGGAACGTCGGGGCTGCACGACCAACCACTCTGCAAAGCGCAACATTCTTCTGAACATTTATCCGCAATCCATACGATTGCGTGAGAGTGAGGACAAACGAAAGTTCACTCAAAGCAAGAAGGCCTTCAGCCTGCGTAGAAAAAGTCCAGCGGAGGTGAAAATCGTCAACGTATACTATGAGGTGGTCACGCAATCAGGTGATGGAGTATCTAGTCAGCAAATCAACCAACAGCAGGTGCATACAAAGAGACCATAGCAGCGGCGCTGCCTTCGATCCTTGTTGAATGCCCCTATTGGCAGTCAGGGATCCGACCAACTCTTTAAAAGGAATGTAGTAGTTGTTGGGAGCCAACCACGTGTGCAACATGTGAAGCAACTCAGGTGGGAGGTCTAAGATGGTCAAAGCCCTGACAACAATCGTCCGGCTAATCGTGTCAAATGCCTTTTCCATATCTATCGAAACCTGGAAGCCACCAAGGAGACTATTTTTGTCCAAGTTCAGGCCAGTGGTCTGACATGCCTCGCGAACCTGTCGGCAGTGCTGTGATGCAAGAAGTAATTAATCTGCTGTATTGCGACCAGGCATGTAGGCATAGAAAGGGAGGGTCCTAAATTTCGGGAAAGCAATCTCGAGGACCTTCTGAATCAAAATGCCGGATACTACCTTATTGACAGGGTGTTGCAGGCATATCGGTCGAAGCGCACTGGGCTTATTACAGGCCTTGCCCGGTTTGGCTAGCAGGTGTAGCCATCCAGCTAACCAATGCTCCGGAGGCAATGCGTCTGGGGAGTTCCACGTATTCTCAATCGAGCTGTAGATCAATGGCCCAAGTGCAGGGGCGAATTCTTTCCAAACAATGGCCGGAATTCCGTCTGGAGCCAGAACTTTGGTCATGGGCAGTCTACTCAGTCCAGCTATCAGTTCGTCAACAATGAAAGGAACCTGCAATGCTGGTCGAGGAGGTGGCTCGAATGCAGAGTCAGTGAACAGGTCTGTAAAGTATTGAACTATCTGGTGGAGCTCAAGCCTGGTGGACAGCGGGTGACCATGGTCATCATACATCTGGATTTTACGAAATCGCTGTTTGGGACTAATTTGACGGATGCGACGGTGCCATTCGAATGCTTTATATTTAAGTGCCAGATCAACACGTTTGCAGATCACCTACTGTGGGCAGGCATGGTTGACGACGAGCCTCCCGCGCCCCGCGCGCCTCCGACGCGAGACGCGGCCACGCAAACGGACGAGGTGCTCCTTTTCCCACAGATCTTGCCAGACGCGCACCTGGCAATCCTACAAAGCCGCCGCCGTCCCGTCCTCCCTACGCGGCTGCTCGTCCAAGTGTGGGCGTTCCTCGGATATTTGCTGCAATTGTGCATGCGGCCGCAGCGCACGCAGCTCCGCGCGCAGCTACGACAATTTCAAGAAGTGCTACGGGCGCAGCTGCAGCGCCATCGTCTGCATTATACCGCAGCGCTCGCAGTCTACGGCATGCAGCTATGAGCGTAGTCGCGCCTTGTCCGCAAACTCATGGGGCCGTTTCGTCCGAAGTTCGTCCTCGCGGCTTTCTATGCGAACCTCGTCCCGAATTAGGTGAAACGAAGTCGCTTGTTATATCGACTAACCTATTTGATTTGTTTATGCAAAACAATATATCGACAAACGGCAGTCCAACACCTGAAGACGGCGAGCACGGTGCTTCCACGATCGGAGCAGCAATGGAAGGAAGGGTGCCATGCTAGGCTTGGAGTTTTGGATGTCGTGGAAAATAGACTAAATCCAAAGCACGAAGATGCTGTTCAAGGGGATGGGTATTGGAATGTTGACATGTCTAAATCGCTTGAGTGACATCCTGTCGAAATGCAAGCCATTGAGATGTTTGCTGAATACAGGCCTGACGAAGATAATACCGGCTAATCGGGTCAGGGGTCTGTCGGTTAACCTTGGAAAGGTACCATTTAGGGACACAAAGATCAATCGGCTTATAATGAGGACCGGAAATCCCAAAATTTCTATCAAAATCAGGATCAACGTACGAATGCATATTTCTCCGGCGCTAAGTTCGACGAAAGAAGATAAAATCTATTCGAGTGGCATGGTCACCATGTATAAATCTTAGTGTCCAAGGTCCAAAGAATAGCAAAGCAATCAGCTAGAATTCCTAAATCATCTGCTAAAACACATATTTATCTATCTACGCCGTTTTAAGAAATTTCGGCTCATAAAAATTAACGAATGGGGAATATTTCTATAATAATAAATTAAAATCACAAAGAAAAAAATCGGAATGTGTTACATGCAATGTTAAACCCTCTTCCAAATCTAAATTCGTCGTTAATAAAGTGCCTAAGTTCCACGATCCGAATTCCAATTATATTAGCAGACTACAATCAAGTCATAAGTTTGGGGTAAATAAAATCTCACCTGCAACAAGCGTCCAAAAATATAAACCGCGATAGACACCCATATGTATAAAACAAAAAAAATTCTCAACATAATTAATAACGATGCATGCTTATTCCAATTATACACAAAATGCCAATTTTAAATAAATCCTTTATTATTAAAATACCAATCCGTTTCTTACCCAATCAAACCGATTCTAACTAAACTTAAAACTTCTAATACAACAACTTCTTAATACGTTCCAGCTCAAAATATACATATAAAATAAATCTATTATCTAAAATAATAAAATTATTTAAGCTCGTAATTGGTTTTATTTAATATATATTATCCATATATATCGAAATCTCCAAGAAATATCATAAAGATTTTTTATATAACCCTTATAATAAATTGTTACTTAATTAAAATTACAATAATATTCTCGGACATATACTTTTTTAATACGATTTAAACTATATTAAACCGAAATCCGCAAAAGTCCAAGCCTCGTATTACTTTACGACGAATATATAAATTAAACGAAAATTTATGCCGTTCCCAATCTCCTCCAAAATAAAAAAATTAATCCTCGCGCCCAGTACTACGAACTAAAACCAAGGTTCAAGAAGAACAATATTATCCGGACTTAAGACCGGATTCTCCAACAAATAAAAAACAAGAAAAGCAAGACCAATCCCAAAAATATACATATAAAATAGCCAAGAAAGGTCAACGAAAAACGAAATAGCAAGATTCCCGGACTACCCGCGGCCGTCTAAGCTAGAGTGGCGCTTCAAAAATATATTAATTCAATAAATATTTTAAAATAGATACAATAATTTAGAAAAAATACACAAAACACATCGGATAGTAGCAAACATATTGCAACTATATGTAATTGTGTCATTTTGATTTAATCCCCTCCAGAAGATAAGTCGTCCTCAAATTGAACAAATTCAAATAATATGTTCATTCAATTCAAGCACAAAGTCGCAAAGCAGCGGTTCCTCTTGGATTTGTTCTCTGAGAAGAGGTAGTTGCGAATCCAATCGCATCCTTTGTCTAGGTCCTGGCTCCTGTTGGGGCGAATCGTCGAATCCATTCCCAGAACACCAAATCCATGGTTGAGAAGGCAAGAACAACTGGTAAAGGTTTACCAACACATACTAACATGAAACAAGTACATACCTCGTACCCATCATGTCTCCTATCCATTCTCTACAGCATTTCGCAGCTCCCCTCCCAACGTGGCTCATGGGGTCACCGAGTCCAATCGCGCTAGGGCGCGCGCGATGCGATGTTTAAACCACATCTCTGCCCTATGCTGAGTGCCCCATGTCTCCCTCGAACCGTCCGAAGCAAACGGCGCGCTTTCACCTACAAATGAACCAACAGAGGTTGAAGGACTCTACAGCCTATCCCAGTTTGGTACCCCCAGGTGATGGTCCTATTGAATTTGTCACAGAAAAAAAACGTCTCTTCGCTTAACCTCTCTTGGAACCTTCCCCATTCGACACCTTCACCGCCTTCGTTCGCCTTCGTTCGCCTTCGTTCGCCCCGTGGTTCGGTTCCCGGGCCCGGCAGTCGGACAAGCGAGCAATCTCATCGCACATCCCCAGGCGATTGGACCTCACGAGGCGCGTGCCGCCGCGTCCAAAGCGGTCGCGGGGAGCGGTCAAGGGAACGAGCGTCGCGGAACGCCACGGGAACGGGAACGAGTGAGGTCGTGCTTTGGAGCAACGAAGGTGGCCAGGATGCATGGCATTACCTGGCCTATTCCAGAAGCGTCTCGACATGGTGGTGAAGGGCCTGGCTCGGTGTGGCACGAAATGGACGAATGCTGCCCAAGTGCGATCCTCTTTCATTGCCTGTCTCGATGTCATCTATGTTTGCTTCCAAGGAGTCTGCTCTAGCGAAAGACTGCATTGCCACCACCCTGCTGGCACGATGACGGTCTCACCTGGCCTGCAGCCATACATGTAGAAGCAGTCGAAAACTGTGAACATGACAACATCCAACATTCATCTTGAGGATCAAACTCCAGCATGACGACGTGAGCACGACATTCTGCGAATCTGCAGCGCACACAGCACTGATTACACCGTGTGTCGGGGTTGTGGAAGTCGAAAGTGGTTAGTCAGTTAGTCCATTTAGATTCATTTGGCCTGCTGTGCTTCTGGGCAGGAGAAAAAATGTCCACTGCACCTGAGTGGTGCAAAGCCACACCTCTGAAATAGCCAGCAAATGGACCGAATCACGAAATCTTAGTCTGCAAGCGTAAGGAATCAAATGTAAATACAGTATTAAGGGTTGCCTCTCAAAACGGCTTGTAATGTGGGACAAGGACACCAAGTCGTTTCATGCCTATGGAACAGGACAATTGTTTCATCCTACATCTCTAACCGCCTGAAACGGTATGAAATTGTCGAAACACCGTCTGGCAACTGGGCTTTAAGCGATGACAAGTCCTTGTTTCAATTATCTGAAAACTTGGATTGCATTGAAGGACTACCCGCGGCAAGCTTGAAGCAAAAGCTGCTTTCTTGTCAAAGACTCAGAAACAAAAAGGATGAGAACCAGTGACCAGTGCTTCGCTTGCATACACCCCCCTTTTGCGCCCAAGTGCGAAAGCTGACAACTTAGATCCGGACTTATCCATTCCCGCATGTCTCTCCCTGATGCCTCAAGTTGTCCAATCTTCCACAAGATCTCCGTGGATCAAGCAATCTGGTCATCTGGTCATCTGGTCTTGCCCCAGGTTTCGCGGGTGTCTGTGCTCGTGGCGGAAGCCTCCGTGCGGTGTCCATACAGTCTCTCGGAGTCCTGTCAGGCTGCTGATTGAGTCGCTCAGACTGCTCTCCCAATTGAATCGCGATTAAGAAGGACATGCCTGGCTCAGGCATGCTCAGGCTACTGATGTAGAGAGTTGACTTGCCCCTTGGGGGTCTTGAAAATGCTTGGCAATGGTTCCGGAATGTTCCAGAGGTCCTGCGGTGGAAACATCACGAACATCCGACGCCCTTGGATCTGGGCATGCCACACATGCGCCTTGATTCAGCACCGAATGCAAGCAAAACACACATAGAACAATTGTAAAACAAAGGATCTCGCTGAGCAATTCTCCACGTGGAGTCTTGTCAACATGCCAGGCCTTGATGCACCAGTCAGAAGCGGCAGTTACTTGAATGCTTTAATGCACTGAGACTCTGACGGGCCGAACTGAAGCGAATCCTGCCACCGTACTCCGCGCGTCGTCACAGCGACGGCTTACGGCTCGCCGGATGGGGGCGATGCGTCGCTTTCGTCGGTGTGTTCAGCGGGGGTCCTGCTGCGCCAGCTCCGGAACCGTATTGAGCCCAACCTACGCAGAGTAGCTGTTCGTCTTGGTTAACGATGCACTAAAAAGAAACTGAGTGCTCGACGGCCAGGCAGCAATGATCGAACCATTTTGCAGAATGATCCTGCGGCTTGACTAGAGAGTTGTGATGCTGCAGGATCACTAAGTTCGCTGAGCACCAAGTGGCAACATTGAAACCAGTTACTAATTCAGTTAGAAGTTCCTTGAGCCCAGGTGGATTCCAGAGCTTTCTTCGAGCATTCAGGTCCTGGCCAATACACGCGCGTGTAGACACACGCAACGAACAACCAACACATGACTGAACAAAGCAAGCACCGTGAAACACCGTGAAGCCCGTTGTCGTTCTCGGTCCTGCTCAAAAAGGCGCCGGGCCTTCGGAATGGACTCGAAAGGATGCCTGCCATGAGCCGTGGAGAGAATTCCGAGGGTGGCAGGTCACGGATCCGAACTGGATGAGTTTGAAGTGCCAACCCGATCAATCACATCAGGCAAACAGAGGTAAACAGCATACAGTATACATAATCACATGATATCTAGGTCTCCATTTTGGTTTGATCACGGTTTTGCTTCAGACCCCGAGTTGGTCCAGTCCTCCCCAAAGTCCGCCCAGCCATGGAAATCGGAGGTCAGAAATGGTCAGAAGACATGAGAGATCCCATGATGAAGACCCATGGTCCGTTTTCGTTGGTTCCGAGTGACGAGGTCCCGTCCCTCTCCATGTTTCGAAGGATACGGAACACACCAGGACTGAAAATGAAGCATGAGGACTGGGACTGAAAGCCTGTTTCATTTGAAGAAAGGCTGGTGAAACTTGGGGAAACACATCTTCGGTAAACATTGAAGTGGTACCAACTGGCCAAGTATCGTGGGTATGCAAGGTAATGGTCCTGAAGCACGGATGCAACGTCCACATTGGTGTCCATTCAAACTCTACGTCAAAATGTCTCCTCAGAGCATTGCGGGTCCATATCTTGCAGAATGTTGATGTACTTGCCCAATTCATCTACTCTTGCCTGGCACGGTGATTAGTGATTCGCCCATCTGCAAGTTCAGGTATCCAAGAAAACTATCAAAGCTTCTTCGTTCAAACAAAAGCATGCACGCTCCACACGCACTGGAAGCTGGCAAGGATCCGAACTTGAGGTGCCTTAATTGAGCTTGCACATGTGATGAGCACTTTGCACCTAATAACCCTGCAAATCAATAACATCAATTGACTGAAGAACTGAAGAAACTCTCTACAAACAAATGTTATCACACTCGGGTCCCACACTTGGTGGGTACTGCCTGAAGCAATCGCAAGCGGCCTTGCACATTTCCAAAGAATAGGACGTTGATGACGTTACTTGAGACACGCAGCAGCAACAAGAACGCAGTCAAAGCCAGGAGTCAAAGTGGCATCTAAAGTGACTCAAGCTTCCTGGATCTTGGCATTTCTGCCTCACCTCGCCACACTCATAGCTCCAAAATGCCATGCCCCAGCTCCTGACGATTGAATCTCAAAAAAAGGAATCTCAGAAAACGTAGAAGTGGATCGTCCAGGCATTCCTTGTTTGATCCATACCATATAAACGGGCACGAAAACCATGCAGACCTCATCTTCCACCCGCGCTGCTTCTCAACACCTGAAGCACATGTCGCCATAAACAGCTCTCCTCGCCATGGCTTCCCCAATCTTTTCACCAGATTTCACCAACGAACCCTTTTGGGATCATCCATTTGGCGCTCGCCATCTCGGCCAAGCCACACCAAATCACACGCCCAAAGAACCAACCCCTCCTCAAAAGCTCCGCCAAGGGAGCCCCAAACCAACCGGATCGCCGGACCGAACGCCACACCGAACGCCAGGCGCCACCCGAGGCCACGGACAAATGGGTGCTTTCAGATCGTCCGCACGTCGCACGCGGGGCACCGGCAAGACCTGGCGGGGAAAGCCGGTGGAACCAAGGGACCCTGACGGAGTCGGGAAACCCACGCACCTCGGCCACAGGTAGTTGACCTGGTGAGACAGGTGGCGAAAAAACCAGAGAAGAAACACCAGATGCTCCCATAGAGGGAGCCATCTTCCATGGATACATGGCTCCCATAGGATGGATTCCATAGCTTCATGGGTCAAAAAAACAGGTTGTAGCTACCTGACATGTATCCAGTTCTCTTGATCTGGTCCCAAGAGTCCGTCCTACTTCGCTGAGTGACAAAGCTCGCCGATGGTGAGAAGGTGTCTCTGGAACGAGCTATAGGTGGATGGTGCTTTGACCACCTTGTCTGCAGCAAGCTGCATGCGGAGCTCCTTAGCATTTGTAAGGGCTACTTTTGCAAGGCCAACAGGAAAACCTAAGTGTTCACCATAAAGAACAGTGCTCGTTGCACCCGAACTGGCGCAACACGAGCAGGCTTTTGGACGTGTAGCAACACAAACATGACTGCAGTTGAGGAATGCGCAAATCTTCTGACCAAGCATCTGCTAGCAAAGGGCTGGCACGGCTTGTGTGCTGCATCTCCTTGGCGATATCCTCCTCCGTGACTGGCCGCAGTTCTGATCGGGGCTTCAGAGCCCCATCGGTGCCTGGGACGTGTAGCACAACCGGTGTGTTGCAGCTAAGAGCTACTAGTAACCTTCAACAATGTTCAAATCCATTTCGTCTCAACAAGGTGTTGTGATGTTGTGTGTGATGTTAGGAAAAACACCTGCACAAAGGCTGTTTGCTACTCTAAGGCTGAGACCAAAATAGAGATAGAAGTCTTGCGTGGTCCACCTCTTGGATTCGGGTGGTGGGCTGGGCGCTCTGCTCTTGGCAAATCTTGACCGCAAGCTTTTCAGAAAGTCCTTGCTAGGAGCTCGGCCATCACGAGTTCCCAACACTCTGGTGGGTACAGCTGTTGAAGGTATGGTGGGCATTGACCGTGCTTCTTCCAGCAATCTCGAAGCAGGCCTGTCATCTGACCATGCAGAAAGCAAGGCTAAGAAGCCAACATCCTTGTCACTTGTTGTCTCCTTCACTAGTTCCTTTGAGTCAACCACAGACACTGCTGGACAGGGATTCTGACCTGGTTCTGCATCTAGTGGCAGCTCTTGCAGCGGTGATCTGCCACATTTTACATCCTTCTCCTCACCAATTGCTTCATGTACGTCTTGTTCTTCCACCAGTTGATTTTCTTCATCACTGGCCTCAGAAATGCTAGGTATTGCCGGCTCCCCTACAGGAATGCCAACTGCTGGGCCCAGTTCAGTCTCAATGTCTTCGACATCTCCTTCAGCAGCTGCCACATGAACAGCCGTTGCCCACACGCTCAGCAAGCCATGTACTTGATGCCCAGTGTTGGGCCTGATTTCGCTTGACTCTTCAGTTGCCCCAGCCGGCTCAGCCGGCTCTGAAATCGCACGGATGCTGCTGCCGCAAGCCCATGAGTACGCTTGCAAATCCATGTTGAATTTCTAGAAACGCGTTTTCTGAGTGCACCTAGCTTGAGTTAGGTCCAACTCAAGTCGGCCTCAAATTGCAAGTCAATGTTTGGCAAACATGATCCTAACTCTTTGATTTCTGCTATTTACTCCAGCTTGACTAAGGATCAATGTTTCCATGGCAGCCATGGGAGGGACAATCATTTGCGCATGTATCAGAATAGGGAGACCCCCAAACCAATTGGTTTTTGGTCTAGTCTTCTCTACTCCTTCCAAATGGTCTTTGGGGTTCTCGCTACTTTCACACCCCCATTTCGCACATGCATATCGAAAGATTGCACCGGCAGAAGCTTAAAGAGCAAAAGGGCTCGTTGAACACTTAAGTTCAGCACAAAAAACAATCAGTTTGGAACAGTTGCTTATGTTTCATGCACTTCGAACATACAACTGGATCAAAACAGCCTCAAAGGTGCTGCTCTGAGGCCCGTGAGGAGAATGATTTGAACAGCTATACACTGCACACCCTAAACAACTGCACATAGCACCAGCTGGAGGAGAGTTGGCAATTCCAGGTGCACCATATGAGGACATCGACATGGAGATGCACAAGTTCGCCCGATGAAGCTGTTGTATAGTGTCAAGAAGGTTCTTCAACGACCTCAAGTGGTCAAGACCGACCAGAGGCCAAGCGACTTCTCCGAGCCGGCATGCCTGCAAAGGTTGTAGAGCTGGCATCCGAGGCCGTGGCTTCATGCAGCATATGTCGGAAGTACTCTCGACTTCCTGTGAGACTGAGGTCAAAGGTGAGTCTTGCTGTTCATATTGAAGATGAGGTAGAGCTGGACGTTTTCTATCTCTGGAGCAAGACTTTTGTGCTGATGGTCGATGTGGCAACACACTACAAGGTGGCCTATGAGACAACGTCTAGAGAGGCCTCCGACATCATACAGGGCATGTTTACGAATTGGATCAGGTTCGTTGGACCGATGCGTGCGCTCACTAGTGACCAGGAGACCTCCATCATGAAGCCACACACAAACACAGAAATTGAACATCTGGACGTCTGGGCATCACTCGGAATCCAAAAGACACCACAAGTGAAACAGCAGGTTCTCAGCATACAGGCATTGGCATCATCGAGAGACATGTCAGCCTCACCAAGCTCACCATGCAAAAGATCAAGGCTGAGATCGAACGACAAGGACTCTCCTGTGAAGATCAACAAGTTGCAATGGAAACACTAGAACACAACCAGTGTATATCGTCCTATTTTGGTGCCGAGTCATTCCTGCGTGTCAACAGCTGCAAAGCTTCAAAAGGCAATGCCCTGGTTGAATTTTAGACTTGCGCGGCAGCCTCAACAACAAACAGGAGCAAACTCGGTGTTGCCATCGTGTCTTAATGGGGAAATCGAATGTCAACAAAACTGGTGCGGCTAA
>CAXAMN010022314.1:0-26253 GCA_963970005.1 Durusdinium trenchii | reverse complement strand
CCATCCAAGGTCATGATTACCAAGCTCAAGTTGGACAAGGACAGAAAGGCACTGCTTGACCGCAAGAGTGGGGCCAGCAAGAAGGGCAAGTACACCGAGAAAGACACCGCCTGAGAGCAGGTTCAAGCCTTTCAAGTGACTGCGAGATGTGCAGGCTCATGAGGAGAAATACACATGTTTGCTCGGCTGCATTTGCAACCTGTCCGGAACATTCTGGCCTGCAGTCTGTTTGGGAACATTGTTTTTCTTCATGCTGATTGAGTGTCTTGACAACTTCCAGTAATGTAGTTTTCGATCATCAGCTCGTTTGTGCTTGCAGGGAAGGTTGTTTGGCTCAGACATTGCTGGACATTCGTTTCCATTGTTCAGCCATGAAGCTGAAAGCCAGCGTGTCCTCCTCGCGGCGAAAGAACCGTAAGGCGCACTTCACAGCGCCCTCCCATATCCGCCGCAAGATCATGAGTGCCCCTTTGAGCAAGGACCTCCGCAACAAGTATTCCGTGCGAGCTGTGCCAATTCGGCGTGATGACGAGGTTGTGATTGTCAGGGGCCACTTTCATGACCGTGAGGGCAAGGTGACCCAGGTGTACCGCAAGAAGTTCTGCATCCATGTGGAGCGAGTGACACGGGACAAGGCAAATGGCCAGACTGTGCCCATTCCTATTCATCCATCCAAGGTGATGATTACCAAGCTCAAGTTGGACAAGGACAGAAAAGCACTGCTTGACCGCAAGAGTGGGGCCAGCAAGAAGGGCAAGTACACCGAGAAGGACACAGCGTAGACCAGAAGCAATGAAGAGACGATTGAATTACTCGGCCAGACAAATTTCTAGAAAAACAATATTTTTTTTTATGGTTGGAAGGAAGATTAGCAGAGACTATGCAATATAATATTTTTCGTTATATTTTCATATGTTACGGGGATGAGGAATATTAATAGAAAGAATTATATATAAATAGAATAATATATAATTCTTTTTTACAATTCTATGATTTTGAAACTATATATTTCATTTTAGATAGATATAATATATATATTGATGTATGATATTTTATGAATATTGTATTTGTTGAGAGGGAAATGTGTGCGTGCATAAATCGAGAAATCGAATATATTGTTAGGTTAGTTTAACTCTTGGAACTAATTATTATTAATACTATTTGAATTTAATTTAAAGCTTGTAAAGGGTTTGGAAGCGATTATTGATCGATTATTTTCGAACCACAAAAAATTAAATTATGAATCTAAGATTCGCTTAGGGGGATTTTGGGAATATGGGCTATGCAGCACCGAAGAAAGGCAATTCGAGAAGAGCTGGAACAAGGACAACGAGAAATGCTTGCTGCGCACGCTAGGCTGGAAAAGAAGAGAGCTCAAGGGAATGAATTCCCCATTGAGGATCGGAAAGAAAGTGATGAAAAGAAATAGAAAGAAAAGGGAATTGAAGGAAAGGATTCAAGACTTGCGAAGCCCCAAGAGATCCCATCGATTATAATTATTCTTACCCCGACAGCCAGACCCATGCTTCAGATTCTGCTGCCATATTTAGGGCCGATCGCAGGAATTCCGCTATCTGAGGCGAATACGCTATCACAGCGTGTCACCCTGATTAGGACGCCTGAAGTCAGAACCGGTGTCACTATTGTTTTAACAGCAACAGATTGAAGGATTGTTGTACCCAAATTTTCAAACCCCGGCATCCGAATTTCCTCAAAGACCCTGCTTTTTGCAAGATGAAGAAAAATAAGGTCAAGAAAATCTAAGAAAAAATTTGGAAATGAAGGAGAAAAGGGAATGAGCAACTTTGAAGAAAGGTTGCAAAGGGAACGAATAGAAAGGGAAGAATTGAATCGTCATATCTAGTTGTTGGTACTAAAGAATCAACGATTCAGAGATGAAGCAATCCAATCATTGATGGCTGGAAAGGATAAGGAAGAAAGAGAAATAATCTATGTCCGATAGCTCCAACAGGTCATGGAAGAGAATCGTCAGCTCCGAGGTGATCTTCGTCGTCTCGCCGCCCAGGTTGATATTGGGGAAGAAGAAGTCATCTTTGTCACGCCTAATGGAAGTTTAGGCTGGGAAAAAAAACGGGAAAGGAAGGTCAGAAAGAAGAAGAAGACCAAGAAAGAGCACAGCCCGAGCAGGAAAGGATTGGCAGGGAAAAACGGGGGAAAAGAAAAGAAGAATCGAATGTAGAATCTTTCCCTCGTTAATTGTCGATGTCATCCTCAATTTGCTATAGGGCATGTAGGATATTGAAAAGGAGTTGGTGAAGAATGTATCTAAAGAAGAAAAAGAAGGAGATGGTGATGATTCCCCTGAAGTGGTTCAGAGGAGAGTAGATCTCCACAAGTCGCCGGAGTGGTCCCTAGAAATTGGTCCGATCGACTTCTCGGATTGGTTGTTGTTGATTCAACCACTGATGGGTGATTTAAGCAGCACCTTAGAAGAATGATGGCAATCTACAATTGAAGCGGCTAAGACGCTACATAAACAAGACGCCACTTGACCGATTGCAACATCATCTAGTGATTCCACCAAGTTTGAACCAAAGGAAGTGGGCTCGACTTGAACGATGGGTATTATCCTTGTTGTTGGCTGCAATTTCCGATAGCCTCCGCGAAGAGGTCGTCTCATCCAGAAGCCTGACGGCAATGAATATCTAGACCACGGGAATGCCCTAATATTAACCAGGGGGACTTTGCCGAAAAATTAGCTATCCTGGCCGCTTTGGAAAATACGTAGGAACGCTGGAAGCCCAATCGATTTCGGTTGTAATGTCCACATTTCGAAGATGAATGCGCTGGAAAAGAAGGATTGAAGAATTTGGAATCTTAATTTCCGATGCCATAATTTTGGCGAGAAACTTTTGCAGATCGATGAATAAATTGGCATCGGTTCATGCGGATTTAACTTCCGCCTCCAATTCGCTAGAAATTAATTGATGGTGGATTTAATATCGATTCAAGATTCGGTTACTATATAAATATTTCCATTATTTATTTGTTGAACTGGAAACCATGGGACATTAATTTAAGAAAAGGAAAACGCCCCTGAGATTCCTAAAATGAAGAAATTTAAAGAAATATCGAAAGAAACAAAAAATAAAGAAGAAAGAAATTATGAAGGAAAGAAAAAAAAGGAAAATGCAGATTTTATCTCTCTGAAGGAGGTTGCCGAAGGGGAAAGAATTGTACCTATTCCTATGAATAAAAGGACGAGAAAAGGCGATATTGAAATTATGGAAATATAGAATATATGTTTTCGTCATGTATCCGTCCGAAGGAGAATAAAGAAGCGGGAAAGACCATTAACAAGGCCGCAAAGATGGAAAAGGAGAAAGATGGGAAGGAAGAAACAAAGATGGAAGATGATGAGAAGGATATCGTTTCCATAAGTATAAAGGATCTTTTTGAAGAAAACAAACAATATATTGAAATCATTTAATAGTGGACCACTAACCTCTTCAGAAGCTCCTACAAGTCTAGGGGAAGAAGAAAGAAAAGAAGTGGTGGAAAGGTTCCAACAATAATTCAAATCCCTCTCTCGTCAAGAGACATTTTAATTCATGCGGTTTCCAAAAGGGAAATAAGGTTGGCCTTTTAGATAATGGAACCACTCATCCATTACGACTTGCCAAACGATGGGAAGACAAAGAAAATTATGAAAGAATACAAATTGCCCTAACGGACGGTCAAACCACGTGGTTGCCGATCTTTCCAGGGGGAGCCATGATTGCAGAGGATCTAGGTCACTACAAATGCTTGTTTTTGAGCTCCGGCAGCTTCTGGATGGCAGATGATGACCGCCGTGCGGCCCTGTGTCTTGTAATGGATCCCATTCGTCGCGAAGCCTATATATATCGGTTGGTGCCGCATGCATGCTTGAATATGCGGTGGTGCCGGTCTGTTGCACATATGGGGGATCCGTCTGATTTCTCGGATCTGTTGTTTACGACCCTTTCCTGAATATAGCTTGGTCAATTGACCTTCGATTCATGAAGATGAGATTTTGTAAGCCTGGCCATGGCACATCGACATAATTCTTCGTTTATTTCACAATGAAATATCGTGACCGTGGCTATTGAAACTCGTGAAATTTGCCTAAGAATCGCTGCGTAACCCAACACGGGCCTGACTTCATCCAGGCCGGAAATGAATCAATAAATATCTATATTTGGATTTTATATATTTATATTTATTTTTTTATTTATAGAATGTAATATTTCTATATTATAAATATTCGATTTAATATATATATTAAATATATTTTCAATTTTATTATATTTACGAAATATTTAAGGATATTAAACATATATCGGTTATTTTTTCGATTAAATATAGATTTATTTAATTGTATTATATTTGAATTACTATATTTTAAAAAATAAATGGATATTCTAAATATATATTTAATAAATAGAAAGAATTAATTCTGCATAGGCTAGCTAGTCGGGCCGAAACAATATACGACGAATTATATGCATTTAAATGGCATAAAACCACCTAAAAAGCGGGAGAATAGAAATCAATTACTATAAGAAAACAATAATATAATAATGCGGAATAAAATCGAATAAGAATGAATAAACAAAAAATTGAAGTAAAAAATCGTATTAAAGGTAGGAATATAATATCGCCAAATTTTTGTTTAAAAGGCATTACAAAAAGGAAAATTTCCATCTAAATAACGGACAATAATTTTTCTTATATTATATTTTAGTTAAATCTATAAAATAAATATATTATTAGAAACAATCGAAAAATATATTTGCTAAAAATATACGAATATTTGAAAACATATTAATATTATAAATGAAAATTAATATAATATTAATACTATTGCTATTAAAAACAAAATCAACATTTATAAATTATAAAATATCTTTAATTCGTCCGAATCAAATATATAAAGAATTTTCATTTATTTATCATTTGGCGAATAGCTCATTCGCTCGTGTTAGGCTTCGGGATCTAGTCGAAATTGTTCTTGGCCACCTCTAGGGCGGCGTGCCCCTCATCCGATGCAAAAATCGTCATGGGCTTCCATGACAGATGTCAAAATTCTCAGCGCGCCAACTAGTCTACTATCATGCTTAGTGGATCTAATGAAAGGCAAAATATAGATCGGCTCCATGCCGTGCGGTATCGACGTTTAAAGGGCACAATCCATAAAAGGTAAATATTTCGGTTAAATTCATCCATACGAATCATGCTTTCCGGAATTTACAAATCATCTGCTAACATCCTTTTCTCGAATATAGTAATGCTATGCTGCAATATCTGGCATTCGGATTCTCCCCAAAGTGCGCCACAATAATATATATTATCTATTTTATCTATAAATCCTCTTAATATATAAATATAGTATAAAAATCTATATTTAAGACCAACAAATTGCCTATAAACTCTTATAATACATTAAAATATATAATTAAATAATTTGATTTTTTTATATCTATTACAAAAGATCATAATTATATCTAAATTAAATTTTATCCATATCTCTTTAATATTTATATAAACCTAATATATTTATACAATTTATTCACCTAACAAAAATACACATATAAATCCGCACACGCCCCATAAATCCTATAAACAATAAACCAAATAGTTCAATAAAAAACAATCTTCAATCAAACAAAAAAACAAACAATAATTGACCATTTAATAAACAAAGCAAAAATGCATTTATGCTACAAAGCATTTTTGTTCATTCATTCAGCACTCAGCGGACCGTGAGTCCGCCCGTGTTGAGCTGCGGGACATCGTCTTGGCTGTATCGTGTACAGCGTAGCCTCATCCGAACAAGCGCTTGACAAACATCAAAAGAAGGAAGGCTCAGCTCTGAGCTAGGCTATCTGCAATGGCCTCAAATATAGCTGACTCGATCATCTGCAAAGGATGGAGTCAGGGTACTAATCGATGCTGCTTGGGCACAAGCCACAAGAGGTACAGGTTCCTACAAAATTCCTCATATCGTGGCATGACCACAGGCAATGCAAAATCATCAGCAATCAATTGTATTCCTGAGTGGAAAAGAACGGCTCGATAGTGGCCCTCAGTTGGGCCAATCCCTTCATGCAACACACCGATCACCACATTATACGGCTCCCAAACCACAGTGGTGCCTACGCAAATGCAACAGGGGTCCAATGACAGGACGGTAATACCATAAACGATGGAAGGTCTGCATTTGTTTCCCGATTAATCTCATGATCACCACACTCTTTTGAGTGTTAACTCTAACGAGCAGCACGCAAATCACGGATCAACATGGCTAGATCCTGTAAGGCTTCAAGGGCAGTGTATTGAGAATGCGTGATCCATCGAAAATGAAGATCATCAATAAAACAATTATGTGGTGTCGAATCCAATCAATGGAATGAGTGGCAAGGAATTGATGCAGGAAATGATACATATATGCAATCCAAAGGAATGGTACATCTCTGGCGCCTTGCTTGATGCCTCTATTGGCCCGGACCCGACCCACAAATTCCTTGTGCGGCAGGCAATAATCATGCAGCATCAATCATGCATGAACAAGATGTCGAAGGTTGGGGTCAATCTCAAATAATTCAAGTGACCTGATGACCTTGTCACGGCTGACGACATCAAAAGCTCTTTCTAAGTCCAACGAAACCTGTAGTCCTCCCCACAGTCCGGTGCATCCATGCAGTCGTCCAGCACTACGGTGGTGCACATTGGGTCTATCCTAAGAAATAATTAACATCATGATTGACGATGGGCGTGAGCTCTGAGGCAAAATACTTCCAAATCAATGCAGGGACTCCGTCAGGAGCCAGGGCTTTGGTCATTGGCAGTCGTCGGATTTGGTCATAGATGTCGGCCTCAATGAATGATATGTGAGTCAAACCTGGAGGGGCCGCATGATGAAATGATGGGTCATGATATAAATCATCAAAATATGATTTAATCCTGGCAAGCTCATCTTTGGGGAGCAAAGGCACTCCGTGTGCATCAAAGATTTGAATTCTCTGTCTGGGTTGTTTGGGGCACAGACTGCGGATACGGCGGTGCCAATCCAGGATTTTGTTTCTAAGGACTAAATCAGCACTCTCCTGCATGAATATCTCAAATCGTACCCATTTGGGGAATTTGCTGTACTTACGAATGCGTGCATGGAGCAATTGAAAACGGATGACAAGTGCCCACGAGCAAAAACAATGTCTCAATGTTCGTGAAGTATATTGCTTCATTTGACGTCTGGCAATCCCCATTTGGGTGGTGATGGAATCCAAGGGATGAATGACATGGATTGATCGGTGTCCTCGTGGAAAGTAATCAATGCACAATTGTCGAAGTTGAAATTCAAGCGAACGACCATGGACAGTGTCGTCACAGGTGTCCACTTGAGCGGCACAGGTGTCAGTGTGCCTGTGAATGAGGTTCCGTGCGGCCTGGTCGAATTGCAACCAATGAGGCGTTTGGTCCAGGTATGCCTATCGGAGCCGGAAACGATCAATGGGATATGGACAATCATTCTTAATTGGCATGGCAAACCATCGAGGCAAACCATCGAGGCAATGAAAGATTGAATGATCTATGAATGGGACCTGACACTCCTACAATGCGTTCAAAGTGACAATGGACTACAGGATTCATTTGTCCCTCCAGACGGGGGGTTCTCCGAAGGGTTCGTGTCATATTTTTTGATGTCGTTTTTTGTTGTTTTTCGATGTCGCTCGATGTGCGTCTCGGGTGGGGGTTGGGGTGGGGGGGGGGGGTCAATTAGCACACGAACATGATTTAATATTATACTTTTTACAGAACGAAATGATGGTCAGTCATTTTGCATGGCGAAATCCATGATTTTTCACATATTTAACAGGTGCATAGAATTAGGTCTCAAATCTGGAAACCTGCTCCTCAGCAATTTCATTCAGATCGGGTTTTTTGGCAACAAAAAACATTGCATGCAAAGTCCACTTACGCGAATAAAAATGAAATATGCTCGCAATCTCGTAAGTGCTGGCAAAACAAATGCCGAATCCCAGCAGGTTGAAGGTTCATTGCAGTTGTGGCACTTTCAACAGAATATGCAGCTCGGAGAACCTCCCGTCTGCACCGTCATTTGTTTCCATCTGAGCTGATATTGCCGAATAAATATGTAGTCATGGGTGCCATGAACAAATGGGTATCGAAAGGTCAGCTTGCAGTGGGGTGCTACAAGTCGAAGCTCGGAAATCAAATCTTGCAGAATCGTTCTGTCACTCTGCGGGGCCTTGGCAAATTTCTTATCAGGTGTACAAATGTATGGCATGACCTCATGCAATGGAATGTTGAAATCTCCTGTCACCAATATCATATGCTATTTGGGAATGTGTCGAATGCTATCTGCAAGGAGATCCCAAATGCGCTTGTGGTCAGCTAGCAGGTCATGACGCGCTCGAACTGTTGTCTATGCATATTAAAACACCCAGAAGAAATCATGGGCCCTGTGCATGGTCAAATTCAGGTATAGGAGTCTGCCAGGTATTAGGGCATGAAAGGTCACCTGATCATAGTTAATGACAGCTTTGCGGATCATCAATAGTTGAGAAGTTCGCGAGTGGGCATTATAGATGCAAATCCGTTATGATGTTTATCATTGGCTACAGAAATTCCATTCCGTCTTTTAAATCAGCAAGATGTCATATGCGCTTTGATTGCATCATTGCATTCATTCATGGTGGTTGATCAAAATTCCTTCTTGCTGGAAAGCCATTCTTCACGAAAAAAAGAAATATTCGCCAATCTTTCGCGAACTCCATGTTTAATTTTCGCGGGGGCTATATCCTCTGGAAATCGTCTTAGTTTAGTGGTTCTACATAGCAACCTAAGTATTTCCATCAAGCACCATATTGGAATTGCAGATGACGTTGAGGTGTTGCAAGGCAGATTGGCGAGAATTCTCAATCATCACCATTGGATGAATTTGCAGAATTGATGGAGGATGAGTTGGAAGAGCTATCAACGGTTGTTGCATTCATATCTTGCTGGGTCTGTCGCTGCTTGGCTTGGGCAGGGATCCGCAAAACAAACCTTTATATTCGCCTTTGCTTTCGCGGAATTTTCGCGAATCTTTCCCCAAAAAATGTCGCGTCATTGGTGAATTTCTAGGCGCATAGCGTAACAACCAGTGGCAGTAGCACGAGGAGGAGTAGTAAGAAGTGGTAGTAGTAGTGGTAATGGCAGTAGCAGGAGCAGCAGCAGCAGGAGTAGGAGTAGGAGTAATAGTAGTAATTGTTGTTGTTGTTGTTGTTGATGTTATTGTTATAATTCCCACAACACTGTTGCAAATCATTGATGATGGTATCGCTTCTTCGTGTATACAATGTATGGGATCTGGTCGAAATGTCTTCTTCCAAAAATGGTTGAAAATCGTATTTATATGGGAACCCGCTACATATTCTTTGCTTTTGGCACGCACAGCTGATTAGTGCAGGAAATATGGACCAAACAAGTATTGGCGCTAAATTGTAAGAGGCGTCATTAGCGCTGCACCGTTTTCAGCTGATCTCCGAATTTCAAGCCATGCTTGAAACAAAAGACATGTTGCAAATCAGCCTTGGAAGGATCCATCCACGCTGGAATCTGGCAATGATTACTAGCGCGGATCTAATGGCGCAGTGCTAATGCGCGGCTTGCATATTTTTCAGCCAACCACTTTTCAAAAACCTGACGACGATCTGAACATGCCCTAAGGCAAACACTAGCGTCACTAGCCTTGCGCCGCAAACCTAGCGCCTAGCTGCAGAATAGGTGTGTTTAGCTGGGGACCCGCTACATAATCTAATTGAAAAGAATATAATAAATTACTTTCGACCCCTTCATCTATTTTTTTATTATAGACTTTTAACCGGACTCCATATAGTATAATAAATTCGTTCGCAAATCTTTCGCCAAAAAAGAATAAATTTCGCGAATTCGAGAAAGAATTTTCGCGGACAACTTAAAGAAACTCTCAATGGCATAGGCCTTATATCGACCTTTCGATCGATTACCTCATCATAGTGCAATTCATTACCAATATTCCAATTAAAGACCTAAAAAGTAATTTTGGGGATCATAGATAGCTCGATTATAATCGGCCTTACGAGCGCGGCAACAAAGAACAACCGTCCCCGCCCACCATGATGGAGACCCATCGACTCTTAGATCCACCGTCCACCGCTTATATTTTTACTTTTTTCGACGCCCTGGAAGAACGAGCCGGAAGCCTTCGTCTGACCTCAAGACGCGTCTGAATCAGACAGCCGCCGTTCGAACAATCGGACGTGACGTGTTCTACGTTCTTGGTGTTTTCTGGCGAGGTTCGTGGGCGGGGAAACCTCCCGAGCGAACAAGCCGAGGCGAATTTGACAAGGTGGCGGTGCTCAAAGGAGATCAACTGCATTTGGTTTCCCGCTCTGAGAGCAGATTCTTGGTGCAACGCACGGTGCTTGGGAAGCAGAATGGCTTTGGGGGGGGCAGATGATTCGAAATCGTATAGGCATTTCACTAGTCCACAATATTCTACCATAATATTGATATAATCTTCTCGGACCGCGTGTCGATTAATACGATACCGAACACGTCTAATACGTTTGCATTTGCATAGACATTAAATATAATTTAAGCCAAGCCAAATCTTGATTGTTTCTTATCATTTTTAGTACCTATAAAAAATCGTCATTTAGCCTCAAAGTCAAAAGCACTCCCCCTATCTATCAAAATAAGATATTAACGAAAATGAAATCCACATAAAAATATCCTGCGGAAAAAACGCCCAAATAAATTTAATAACACCACTTTACTACAAGACATATATAACAATATAGACTAAAAATCAATATATAAGTCACGGTCACAATCAAATATGTATGCTAAAGATATGCTCTATCATTATCGTTTTTGGAGCAGACCTTATCGATTTTCAATTTTTTATTCAACCAAATACCTATTTGCTAAACCAAAAAATACAATCTCCAGCGTTTATAAAATTTTATATTGAATATTTGTCGACATTCTATTAATTAAAATACAAAATACTAACATATAAATTATCAAAAAACACATAAACCAATATCTTCAATCACCAATTAAAATATATTATATCAATAAATTTTAAATAAACAATTAACAAAAACTAACAATATATCCAAATAATTATCGGCGAATTGTCAATTTTATTATCGGCATAATATCTATATTAAAATCGTTTTTTTTCAAAAAATAAATATAAATGAAAAAGAATATTAATTATATATCAAAAATATTATTATCAATGATATTTTCATTCGACATATAACAAATATTGCAAAAATATATCAACAATAAAATTAATGATTATTATCCATAAATTATCGATTTTAAACAAATCTTATCGATTTCCAATATATCCTTATCCTAAATCATTCCCATCGACCTCTCCTAACTAAAATAATCTATATTTTTTGACCCCACCAGATATATTCATTTAAAAGAACATAATAACAATAACAATACATATAATCTTTACAAAGATATAAACCAATAATATGCAAAAATATATTCATTTCATTTCAAGGCCGGCAGAAATAATCTGCCCGTGGTGGGCTGCAGTGTGTTGTACACCGGACGTTTCAGGAACATTGTGCCCAAATCCGACGTGCTCCCTCAACTGACTTGTCAAAAGTTGCTCCGAGCAAATCATGAAGATGTGTCGTGCTAGGTGGCGAATCCGGTCCAGCCACCGTTCTGCATAGAGGCTGTCGCCATCTCTTGCTTCGAAGGCCAATGGCCGGTGCCAACCAAAGGAGATAGCTGGCTTGAGCGACATCCTCATTCATGAAGATCCGTCGTGGCTGAACTCCATCATCAGCCGTGAGCATGCTTAACGAAGAGTGCAAGGTGGACGTGTAGTGTCCACTATGTGGCACCGGGCCTAAATGAAGGACGCTGGCCAACACATGAAAGCTGTCCCATGTGACCGAAACTCCGTGGGGGTCATCAAAGACAGGAAGGAGGACCTCAGCTCGACTCCAATGAACCGTTTCACAAAATTTGCAATCAAGACTGGGGAATCGATCAATCTGTACACAAATCAGGCTGTTGGGTTGCAGTAAAGCGCAAACAAACGGATCACATGCATGCCATTCATCGATTAACTCTTGCAAGGTGGTCATCTGTGGCACCTTTTGTCTTAGCAGGAGCGGAACGATCACGGTTCCCTGATCTTCGATCGAATGCAAAAGGCGTTTCTGCCAACCTGCCGAAAGTTGACCAAGTGGGCTGCAGTCAAACAGCTGAGCCCGAAACCATCCGGCAAATTCGGCCGCATCCTGTTGTGTGGCTCCATGCTTGCGCAACCATGGATCTAACAAATCCCCAAGGGCAGCCTGTTCAAACAAGTTCATAGGCTGCTCACCCCCAAGCTGCAGCAGTCTCGTGAGCTGCTGATGCCAAGCACCCCAATGGCCTAGGCCAAAATCATCCCACATCATGCTAGCCCAAAGCTGTGCACGAAGAACACTGAGGATGTAGCACATGTTGCAAGGGTTCACCCAAATCTGTTGACTAAGATGGCTGATCATTTCTTCAATCTCTGCACTATAGCATTGGCAAGAGGGCTCCATTGAAGACCTGTGGAACGATGCCTTATGGCAATCAGTTGGGTTAAGCCGTTGCCGCTCAATTGAGAGAGCAGTTGATGTAACTCCGTGCTTTCTTGTCCCCGCATCGAGAGATCCAACCGCCAAGGTATCGATACCAAGTGGTCGTCGGGGATCGAGTCTTTGGGAAGAGGCTTCATAACCGAGAACTTCTGAATCATCTCGGGCTGCAAGGTCAACTGGAGTACTCGAGTCAACATCTCGTCCAAGTGAGTGGAACTCAGTGGTTCCTGTTTCGTGGGCTTGAGATATTTGGCATTGTGATCCCACCCGAGAAAGTTCCAGTGGTTGGATTGAGTCAAAATCTATCGAATTCTCAGGCCTGTCACCAACACGTCGTCTGGCGCATCGAGCTTCAACATGCGGGCGCGCTTCACGAGCTCTTCGATGAGAGTGCGGAACTGTAGTTGACGAAGAGGCTGGGTCACTCCTTCGTGCTGGCGTTTCTGATGCCAATCTCGGGAGGTTTGTAACATCAATGGCATGATATTTCCCTTGCCGCATTGCAGGAAAACAATGAAAGATCTGTCCATGGATATGGCATTCAACATGTCTTCCTGCCTCAAATAAAGACGTGCCAGCATCAACGTCAGATCGCCCGTAGAGTCCGAGGAGCTGGAGGATTTGTTGGAGCGGTGCCGTCCATATTGGCGGTCGTACGGTCCAACAGAGTCGGTCCTCGGCCTTTTGCCAAAGTGCTCCCCACACATTTCCATCAACTCTGCAAAGCTCTGATCGTCGGCATGCATGCTCTCGGACATGCTGAGTGGTCAATGAGGGATCCAAACAAATGTTTTGGGCCAGTGTGTGCTCAATGTGAAAAAGAATATTCACAAGATGCTCAACCTGTGGCAGCCACGTCTCAGGAATCACATGTTCAATAAATGCCGGAAGATCAGTGGGATCCGAGTTCCAGGCCCAAGGCATTGGCAGCATGTGGCACAATTGATGCACCATCGGGCAAATCCAGGTGAGATCCAGGCATACCTGTGGCAAGGCGGGCCAGTGTTCAATCCAGGTTACCAACTGGTGATGCCATGCAAATCGAACTTCTGGCCAGAAAGGTACTGTATGCATGAGTGGAGGTGAACATGGTGTCAACAAATTCAAAGCAGGTTCCACTTCAGGTCCAATCGAGTCATGCCGAATCAGGCCATAGCGAACAAATATGGTTCCGGCGGGCCCAGGGAGAGGATCCAAAGGCATAAGATCTGAATCTGATGTCTGGATGGTAGCCGGAGCGGTCACGGGACCAAAATGCAAATCAGAGGTCATTTGACATAATCTGACTGGACATGAGGCCTTGGTGAAATGAGTTCGGAGTGCAAATTCAACATTGAATGTGGCCTTGCAATGGGCACATGTCAATCGTCCTGGGAGGACATCACGGCTCGGAACAAGATCAAGCTTTTCAGGCCGGTCAAACTGGTGAACTGTTCTGAGGTGGGCAGCAACTGCTTTTCTCCCAACCATAACCTGACACAGTGGGCACTTGAAAACTGTCATCGGTTCCGGGATAGGTCCGGTACTTGGCATTCGAAGTACCTGTGCTAGGGATCCAGTGACAGGCGGCTTGAACGGTCGGCCTCGATGGGCATTGGATGAACTGGATGTGGTCACCTGTGGCAAGTCGGTCAAAGCAGGGGAGGTGGGATCCGCATGAGCTTGAGTCAAATGCTGAGCAAGTCCCAAGGCACTAAGAAAACTGACATGACAATAATCACAGCGGTGCAAACAGGTGGAGCTAGTCTTATCATCAGGCTTCGAAATGATCTCTGATTCTGCATTGTGAGGCTTGGGTGGTTTCGGTCGAGTCTCGAGTGCCGGGTGATGAACTCCCGTGGTTTCGGCATCAAAAGCCGCAGTCCACGATCTCTTGAGCGCAGATATCACAGGAAAGTTGGGCGGATGCAATGTGGGACCTGCCAGGGTGGTAAGCTGATACAAAATACCACATGAATGTGTATGAAGCTTCTGGGACGAAATGCGGCACAACGGGCAAATTCCCTTTCCTGAGCCAAGGTTGGCAGCCCAGCGTACTCGATCTTTGAACTGCTGTGCAAACTGAAGCAAATCATGATGCTGCTCACTATAGTGGTTGATGGCAAAATGCACAGTGTTGGGCAAGTTCAGTCATGAGGTTTTGATCGAGGATCAACCCTTGAAAGGATTGATGGCGGAGGTGCATTCTGAGTTCAGCACGCGCTGCAATGGGAGTGATCGTTCCCTTGGTGGCACAGAAAAAAGGACATGAATGTTTGTGGACATGTTCCTTCAAAATGCACATGTTAGCAAAAGATCTACCACAGTGAGCACATGTGTTGGTTCCATTGATTGAGTCCCTGAGGGAATTAAAAATCTCTTCAATTTGATATTCATATTGATGCTGTCTGTTGTTGTCTGAGATGACGTTTGAGGGTGCCTGCCCGGCTAAAAGATCTATGGCACTCTGGGCACTGAAGTGAAGCATCCGGCACGACCGTGTCAGGGCAGGGATCGTCAAATCGGAGACTGGATAGTCTGGGGTCAAAACACAGATGTCCTGGCTCTGGTTGGCCATGGATCCGCTCAAGGAGCAGCGACGTGTGCGGAGGGCCGCTTCAAGACGGGCTTGTGTGTGCTGCAGTGCGACCCAAGGTGCGTCTAGTCCGAGTCTCTAAAAACAATCAGCGGTGGATTCATGAGTGAGATGAATTGGTTCACGAATCATGCGGCGATGATGAGTATTGATGGTGCTGATGAGGTTTTTAAATCCTTGTTTAGTGATCCCCATTTCAAAAATACCGTATTGAAGCGTGGGAAGAATGCAATGGCGATAAAATTTGAATTTCAATTACAAGGGGAGCACCGGGTCTGTGAGCCATCGTCTCAGGACATGGAAGCAATGTTGCGCCGCTGCAAGTCGACGTTTAGTCGTATCATTTTCCCATGTCCTATAGCTTAAAATCATTCCGAGGTAGCTTCCAATCATGGTCAGGCAATCTCAAGCGAGGTCCGTCAGTGGTGCGGGTGATCCACTGACGCAGGAACGTCGGGGCTGCACGACCAACCACTCTGCAAAGCGCAACATTCTTCTGAACATTTATCCGCAATCCATACGATTGCGTGAGAGTGAGGACAAACGAAAGTTCACTCAAAGCAAGAAGGCCTTCAGCCTGCGTAGAAAAAGTCCAGCGGAGGTGAAAATCGTCAACGTATACTATGAGGTGGTCACGCAATCAGGTGATGGAGTATCTAGTCAGCAAATCAACCAACAGCAGGTGCATACAAAGAGACCATAGCAGCGGCGCTGCCTTCGATCCTTGTTGAATGCCCCTATTGGCAGTCAGGGATCCGACCAACTCTTTAAAAGGAATGTAGTAGTTGTTGGGAGCCAACCACGTGTGCAACATGTGAAGCAACTCAGGTGGGAGGTCTAAGATGGTCAAAGCCCTGACAACAATCGTCCGGCTAATCGTGTCAAATGCCTTTTCCATATCTATCGAAACCTGGAAGCCACCAAGGAGACTATTTTTGTCCAAGTTCAGGCCAGTGGTCTGACATGCCTCGCGAACCTGTCGGCAGTGCTGTGATGCAAGAAGTAATTAATCTGCTGTATTGCGACCAGGCATGTAGGCATAGAAAGGGAGGGTCCTAAATTTCGGGAAAGCAATCTCGAGGACCTTCTGAATCAAAATGCCGGATACTACCTTATTGACAGGGTGTTGCAGGCATATCGGTCGAAGCGCACTGGGCTTATTACAGGCCTTGCCCGGTTTGGCTAGCAGGTGTAGCCATCCAGCTAACCAATGCTCCGGAGGCAATGCGTCTGGGGAGTTCCACGTATTCTCAATCGAGCTGTAGATCAATGGCCCAAGTGCAGGGGCGAATTCTTTCCAAACAATGGCCGGAATTCCGTCTGGAGCCAGAACTTTGGTCATGGGCAGTCTACTCAGTCCAGCTATCAGTTCGTCAACAATGAAAGGAACCTGCAATGCTGGTCGAGGAGGTGGCTCGAATGCAGAGTCAGTGAACAGGTCTGTAAAGTATTGAACTATCTGGTGGAGCTCAAGCCTGGTGGACAGCGGGTGACCATGGTCATCATACATCTGGATTTTACGAAATCGCTGTTTGGGACTAATTTGACGGATGCGACGGTGCCATTCGAATGCTTTATATTTAAGTGCCAGATCAACACGTTTGCAGATCACCTACTGTGGGCAGGCATGGTTGACGACGAGCCTCCCGCGCCCCGCGCGCCTCCGACGCGAGACGCGGCCACGCAAACGGACGAGGTGCTCCTTTTCCCACAGATCTTGCCAGACGCGCACCTGGCAATCCTACAAAGCCGCCGCCGTCCCGTCCTCCCTACGCGGCTGCTCGTCCAAGTGTGGGCGTTCCTCGGATATTTGCTGCAATTGTGCATGCGGCCGCAGCGCACGCAGCTCCGCGCGCAGCTACGACAATTTCAAGAAGTGCTACGGGCGCAGCTGCAGCGCCATCGTCTGCATTATACCGCAGCGCTCGCAGTCTACGGCATGCAGCTATGAGCGTAGTCGCGCCTTGTCCGCAAACTCATGGGGCCGTTTCGTCCGAAGTTCGTCCTCGCGGCTTTCTATGCGAACCTCGTCCCGAATTAGGTGAAACGAAGTCGCTTGTTATATCGACTAACCTATTTGATTTGTTTATGCAAAACAATATATCGACAAACGGCAGTCCAACACCTGAAGACGGCGAGCACGGTGCTTCCACGATCGGAGCAGCAATGGAAGGAAGGGTGCCATGCTAGGCTTGGAGTTTTGGATGTCGTGGAAAATAGACTAAATCCAAAGCACGAAGATGCTGTTCAAGGGGATGGGTATTGGAATGTTGACATGTCTAAATCGCTTGAGTGACATCCTGTCGAAATGCAAGCCATTGAGATGTTTGCTAAATACAGGCCTGACGAAGATAATACCGGCTAATCGGGTCAGGGGTCTGTCGGTTAACCTTGGAAAGGTACCATTTAGGGACACAAAGATCAATCGGCTTATAATGAGGACCGGAAATCCCAAAATTTCTATCAAAATCAGGATCAACGTACGAATGCATATTTCTCCGGCGCTAAGTTCGACGAAAGAAGATAAAATCTATTCGAGTGGCATGGTCACCATGTATAAATCTTAGTGTCCAAGGTCCAAAGAATAGCAAAGCAATCAGCTAGAATTCCTAAATCATCTGCTAAAACACATATTTATCTATCTACGCCGTTTTAAGAAATTTCGGCTCATAAAAATTAACGAATGGGGAATATTTCTATAATAATAAATTAAAATCACAAAGAAAAAAATCGGAATGTGTTACATGCAATGTTAAACCCTCTTCCAAATCTAGATTCGTCGTTAATAAAGTGCCTAAGTTCCACGATCCGAATTCCAATTATATTAGCAGACTACAATCAAGTCATAAGTTTGGGGTAAATAAAATCTCACCTGCAACAAGCGTCCAAAAATATAAACCGCGATAGACACCCATATGTATAAAACAAAAAAAATTCTCAACATAATTAATAACGATGCATGCTTATTCCAATTATGCACAAAATGCCAATTTTAAATAAATCCTTTATTATTAAAATACCAATCCGTTTCTTACCCAATCAAACCGATTCTAACTAAACTTAAAACTTCTAATACAACAACTTCTTAATACGTTCCAGCTCAAAATATACATATAAAATAAATCTATTATCTAAAATAATAAAATTATTTAAGCTCGTAATTGGTTTTATTTAATATATATTATCCATATATATCGAAATCTCCAAGAAATATCATAAAGATTTTTTATATAACCCTTATAATAAATTGTTACTTAATTAAAATTACAATAATATTCTCGGACATATACTCTTTTAATACGATTTAAACTATATTAAACCGAAATCCGCAAAAGTCCAAGCCTCGTATTACTTTACGACGAATATATAAATTAAACGAAAATTTATGCCGTTCCCAATCTCCTCCAAAATAAAAAATTAATCCTCGCGCCCAGTGCTACGAACTAAAACCAAGGTTCAAGAAGAACAATATTATCCGGACTTAAGACCGGATTCTCCAACAAATAAAAAACAAGAAAAGCAAGACCAATCCCAAAAATATACATATAAAATAGCCAAGAAAGGTCAACGAAAAACGAAATAGCAAGATTCCCGGACTACCCGCGGCCGTCTAAGCTAGAGTGGCGCTTCAAAAATATATTAATTCAATAAATATTTTAAAATAGATACAATAATTTAGAAAAAATACACAAAACACATCGGATAGTAGCAAACATATTGCAACTATATGTAATTGTGTCATTTTGATTTAATCCCCTCCAGAAGATAAGTCGTCCTCAAATTGAACAAATTCAAATAATATGTTCATTCAATTCAAGCACAAAGTCGCAAAGCAGCGGTTCCTCTTGGATTTGTTCTCTGAGAAGAGGTAGTTGCGAATCCAATCGCATCCTTTGTCTAGGTCCTGGCTCCTGTTGGGGCGAATCGTCGAATCCATTCCCAGAACACCAAATCCATGGTTGAGAAGGCAAGAACAACTGGTAAAGGTTTACCAACACATACTAACATGAAACAAGTACATACCTCGTACCCATCATGTCTCCTATCCATTCTCTACAGCATTTCGCAGCTCCCCTCCCAACGTGGCTCATGGGGTCACCGAGTCCAATCGCGCTAGGGCGCGCGCGATGCGATGTTTAAACCACATCTCTGCCCTATGCTGAGTGCCCCATGTCTCCCTCGAACCGTCCGAAGCAAACGGCGCGCTTTCACCTACAAATGAACCAACAGAGGTTGAAGGACTCTACAGCCTATCCCAGTTTGGTACCCCCAGGTGATGGTCCTATTGAATTTGTCACAGAAAAAAACGTCTCTTCGCTTAACCTCTCTTGGAACCTTCCCCATTCGACACCTTCACCGCCTTCGTTCGCCTTCGTTCGCCTTCGTTCGCCCCGTGGTTCGGTTCCCGGGCCCGGCAGTCGGACAAGCGAGCAATCTCATCGCACATCCCCAGGCGATTGGACCTCACGAGGCGCGTGCCGCCGCGTCCAAAGCGGTCGCGGGGAGCGGTCAAGGGAACGAGCGTCGCGGAACGCCACGGGAACGGGAACGAGTGAGGTCGTGCTTTGGAGCAACGAAGGTGGCCAGGATGCATGGCATTACCTGGCCTATTCCAGAAGCGTCTCGACATGGTGGTGAAGGGCCTGGCTCGGTGTGGCACGAAATGGACGAATGCTGCCCAAGTGCGATCCTCTTTCATTGCCTGTCTCGATGTCATCTATGTTTGCTTCCAAGGAGTCTGCTCTAGCGAAAGACTGCATTGCCACCACCCTGCTGGCACGATGACGGTCTCACCTGGCCTGCAGCCATACATGTAGAAGCAGTCGAAAACTGTGAACATGACAACATCCAACATTCATCTTGAGGATCAAACTCCAGCATGACGACGTGAGCACGACATTCTGCGAATCTGCAGCGCACACAGCACTGATTACACCGTGTGTCGGGGTTGTGGAAGTCGAAAGTGGTTAGTCAGTTAGTCCATTTAGATTCATTTGGCCTGCTGTGCTTCTGGGCAGGAGAAAAAATGTCCACTGCACCTGAGTGGTGCAAAGCCACACCTCTGAAATAGCCAGCAAATGGACCGAATCACGAAATCTTAGTCTGCAAGCGTAAGGAATCAAATGTAAATACAGTATTAAGGGTTGCCTCTCAAAACGGCTTGTAATGTGGGACAAGGACACCAAGTCGTTTCATGCCTATGGAACAGGACAATTGTTTCATCCTACATCTCTAACCGCCTGAAACGGTATGAAATTGTCGAAACACCGTCTGGCAACTGGGCTTTAAGCGATGACAAGTCCTTGTTTCAATTATCTGAAAACTTGGATTGCATTGAAGGACTACCCGCGGCAAGCTTGAAGCAAAAGCTGCTTTCTTGTCAAAGACTCAGAAACAAAAAGGATGAGAACCAGTGACCAGTGCTTCGCTTGCATACACCCCCCTTTTGCGCCCAAGTGCGAAAGCTGACAACTTAGATCCGGACTTATCCATTCCCGCATGTCTCTCCCTGATGCCTCAAGTTGTCCAATCTTCCACAAGATCTCCGTGGATCAAGCAATCTGGTCATCTGGTCATCTGGTCTTGCCCCAGGTTTCGCGGGTGTCTGTGCTCGTGGCGGAAGCCTCCGTGCGGTGTCCATACAGTCTCTCGGAGTCCTGTCAGGCTGCTGATTGAGTCGCTCAGACTGCTCTCCCAATTGAATCGCGATTAAGAAGGACATGCCTGGCTCAGGCATGCTCAGGCTACTGATGTAGAGAGTTGACTTGCCCCTTGGGGGTCTTGAAAATGCTTGGCAATGGTTCCGGAATGTTCCAGAGGTCCTGCGGTGGAAACATCACGAACATCCGACGCCCTTGGATCTGGGCATGCCACACATGCGCCTTGATTCAGCACCGAATGCAAGCAAAACACACATAGAACAATTGTAAAACAAAGGATCTCGCTGAGCAATTCTCCACGTGGAGTCTTGTCAACATGCCAGGCCTTGATGCACCAGTCAGAAGCGGCAGTTACTTGAATGCTTTAATGCACTGAGACTCTGACGGGCCGAACTGAAGCGAATCCTGCCACCGTACTCCGCGCGTCGTCACAGCGACGGCTTACGGCTCGCCGGATGGGGGCGATGCGTCGCTTTCGTCGGTGTGTTCAGCGGGGGTCCTGCTGCGCCAGCTCCGGAACCGTATTGAGCCCAACCTACGCAGAGTAGCTGTTCGTCTTGGTTAACGATGCACTAAAAAGAAACTGAGTGCTCGACGGCCAGGCAGCAATGATCGAACCATTTTGCAGAATGATCCTGCGGCTTGACTAGAGAGTTGTGATGCTGCAGGATCACTAAGTTCGCTGAGCACCAAGTGGCAACATTGAAACCAGTTACTAATTCAGTTAGAAGTTCCTTGAGCCCAGGTGGATTCCAGAGCTTTCTTCGAGCATTCAGGTCCTGGCCAATACACGCGCGTGTAGACACACGCAACGAACAACCAACACATGACTGAACAAAGCAAGCACCGTGAAACACCGTGAAGCCCGTTGTCGTTCTCGGTCCTGCTCAAAAAGGCGCCGGGCCTTCGGAATGGACTCGAAAGGATGCCTGCCATGAGCCGTGGAGAGAATTCCGAGGGTGGCAGGTCACGGATCCGAACTGGATGAGTTTGAAGTGCCAACCCGATCAATCACATCAGGCAAACAGAGGTAAACAGCATACAGTATACATAATCACATGATATCTAGGTCTCCATTTTGGTTTGATCACGGTTTTGCTTCAGACCCCGAGTTGGTCCAGTCCTCCCCAAAGTCCGCCCAGCCATGGAAATCGGAGGTCAGAAATGGTCAGAAGACATGAGAGATCCCATGATGAAGACCCATGGTCCGTTTTCGTTGGTTCCGAGTGACGAGGTCCCGTCCCTCTCCATGTTTCGAAGGATACGGAACACACCAGGACTGAAAATGAAGCATGAGGACTGGGACTGAAAGCCTGTTTCATTTGAAGAAAGGCTGGTGAAACTTGGGGAAACACATCTTCGGTAAACATTGAAGTGGTACCAACTGGCCAAGTATCGTGGGTATGCAAGGTAATGGTCCTGAAGCACGGATGCAACGTCCACATTGGTGTCCATTCAAACTCTACGTCAAAATGTCTCCTCAGAGCATTGCGGGTCCATATCTTGCAGAATGTTGATGTACTTGCCCAATTCATCTACTCTTGCCTGGCACGGTGATTAGTGATTCGCCCATCTGCAAGTTCAGGTATCCAAGAAAACTATCAAAGCTTCTTCGTTCAAACAAAAGCATGCACGCTCCACACGCACTGGAAGCTGGCAAGGATCCGAACTTGAGGTGCCTTAATTGAGCTTGCACATGTGATGAGCACTTTGCACCTAATAACCCTGCAAATCAATAACATCAATTGACTGAAGAACTGAAGAAACTCTCTACAAACAAATGTTATCACACTCGGGTCCCACACTTGGTGGGTACTGCCTGAAGCAATCGCAAGCGGCCTTGCACATTTCCAAAGAATAGGACGTTGATGACGTTACTTGAGACACGCAGCAGCAACAAGAACGCAGTCAAAGCCAGGAGTCAAAGTGGCATCTAAAGTGACTCAAGCTTCCTGGATCTTGGCATTTCTGCCTCACCTCGCCACACTCATAGCTCCAAAATGCCATGCCCCAGCTCCTGACGATTGAATCTCAAAAAAAGGAATCTCAGAAAACGTAGAAGTGGATCGTCCAGGCATTCCTTGTTTGATCCATACCATATAAACGGGCACGAAAACCATGCAGACCTCATCTTCCACCCGCGCTGCTTCTCAACACCTGAAGCACATGTCGCCATAAACAGCTCTCCTCGCCATGGCTTCCCCAATCTTTTCACCAGATTTCACCAACGAACCCTTTTGGGATCATCCATTTGGCGCTCGCCATCTCGGCCAAGCCACACCAAATCACACGCCCAAAGAACCAACCCCTCCTCAAAAGCTCCGCCAAGGGAGCCCCAAACCAACCGGATCGCCGGACCGAACGCCACACCGAACGCCAGGCGCCACCCGAGGCCACGGACAAATGGGTGCTTTCAGATCGTCCGCACGTCGCACGCGGGGCACCGGCAAGACCTGGCGGGGAAAGCCGGTGGAACCAAGGGACCCTGACGGAGTCGGGAAACCCACGCACCTCGGCCACAGGTAGTTGACCTGGTGAGACAGGTGGCGAAAAAACCAGAGAAGAAACACCAGATGCTCCCATAGAGGGAGCCATCTTCCATGGATACATGGCTCCCATAGGATGGATTCCATAGCTTCATGGGTCAAAAAAACAGGTTGTAGCTACCTGACATGTATCCAGTTCTCTTGATCTGGTCCCAAGAGTCCGTCCTACTTCGCTGAGTGACAAAGCTCGCCGATGGTGAGAAGGTGTCTCTGGAACGAGCTATAGGTGGATGGTGCTTTGACCACCTTGTCTGCAGCAAGCTGCATGCGGAGCTCCTTAGCATTTGTAAGGGCTACTTTTGCAAGGCCAACAGGAAAACCTAAGTGTTCACCATAAAGAACAGTGCTCGTTGCACCCGAACTGGCGCAACACGAGCAGGCTTTTGGACGTGTAGCAACACAAACATGACTGCAGTTGAGGAATGCGCAAATCTTCTGACCAAGCATCTGCTAGCAAAGGGCTGGCACGGCTTGTGTGCTGCATCTCCTTGGCGATATCCTCCTCCGTGACTGGCCGCAGTTCTGATCGGGGCTTCAGAGCCCCATCGGTGCCTGGGACGTGTAGCACAACCGGTGTGTTGCAGCTAAGAGCTACTAGTAACCTTCAACAATGTTCAAATCCATTTCGTCTCAACAAGGTGTTGTGATGTTGTGTGTGATGTTAGGAAAAACACCTGCACAAAGGCTGTTTGCTACTCTAAGGCTGAGACCAAAATAGAGATAGAAGTCTTGCGTGGTCCACCTCTTGGATTCGGGTGGTGGGCTGGGCGCTCTGCTCTTGGCAAATCTTGACCGCAAGCTTTTCAGAAAGTCCTTGCTAGGAGCTCGGCCATCACGAGTTCCCAACACTCTGGTGGGTACAGCTGTTGAAGGTATGGTGGGCATTGACCGTGCTTCTTCCAGCAATCTCGAAGCAGGCCTGTCATCTGACCATGCAGAAAGCAAGGCTAAGAAGCCAACATCCTTGTCACTTGTTGTCTCCTTCACTAGTTCCTTTGAGTCAACCACAGACACTGCTGGACAGGGATTCTGACCTGGTTCTGCATCTAGTGGCAGCTCTTGCAGCGGTGATCTGCCACATTTTACATCCTTCTCCTCACCAATTGCTTCATGTACGTCTTGTTCTTCCACCAGTTGATTTTCTTCATCACTGGCCTCAGAAATGCTAGGTATTGCCGGCTCCCCTACAGGAATGCCAACTGCTGGGCCCAGTTCAGTCTCAATGTCTTCGACATCTCCTTCAGCAGCTGCCACATGAACAGCCGTTGCCCACACGCTCAGCAAGCCATGTACTTGATGCCCAGTGTTGGGCCTGATTTCGCTTGACTCTTCAGTTGCCCCAGCCGGCTCAGCCGGCTCTGAAATCGCACGGATGCTGCTGCCGCAAGCCCATGAGTACGCTTGCAAATCCATGTTGAATTTCTAGAAACGCGTTTTCTGAGTGCACCTAGCTTGAGTTAGGTCCAACTCAAGTCGGCCTCAAATTGCAAGTCAATGTTTGGCAAACATGATCCTAACTCTTTGATTTCTGCTATTTACTCCAGCTTGACTAAGGATCAATGTTTCCATGGCAGCCATGGGAGGGACAATCATTTGCGCATGTATCAGAATAGGGAGACCCCCAAACCAATTGGTTTTTGGTCTAGTCTTCTCTACTCCTTCCAAATGGTCTTTGGGGTTCTCGCTACTTTCACACCCCCATTTCGCACATGCATATCGAAAGATTGCACCGGCAGAAGCTTAAAGAGCAAAAGGGCTCGTTGAACACTTAAGTTCAGCACAAAAAACAATCAGTTTGGAACAGTTGCTTATGTTTCATGCACTTCGAACATACAACTGGATCAAAACAGCCTCAAAGGTGCTGCTCTGAGGCCCGTGAGGAGAATGATTTGAACAGCTATACACTGCACACCCTAAACAACTGCACATAGCACCAGCTGGAGGAGAGTTGGCAATTCCAGGTGCACCATATGAGGACATCGACATGGAGATGCACAAGTTCGCCCGATGAAGCTGTTGTATAGTGTCAAGAAGGTTCTTCAACGACCTCAAGTGGTCAAGACCGACCAGAGGCCAAGCGACTTCTCCGAGCCGGCATGCCTGCAAAGGTTGTAGAGCTGGCATCCGAGGCCGTGGCTTCATGCAGCATATGTCGGAAGTACTCTCGACTTCCTGTGAGACTGAGGTCAAAGGTGAGTCTTGCTGTTCATATTGAAGATGAGGTAGAGCTGGACGTTTTCTATCTCTGGAGCAAGACTTTTGTGCTGATGGTCGATGTGGCAACACACTACAAGGTGGCCTATGAGACAACGTCTAGAGAGGCCTCCGACATCATACAGGGCATGTTTACGAATTGGATCAGGTTCGTTGGACCGATGCGTGCGCTCACTAGTGACCAGGAGACCTCCATCATGAAGCCACACACAAACACAGAAATTGAACATCTGGACGTCTGGGCATCACTCGGAATCCAAAAGACACCACAAGTGAAACAGCAGGTTCTCAGCATACAGGCATTGGCATCATCGAGAGACATGTCAGCCTCACCAAGCTCACCATGCAAAAGATCAAGGCTGAGATCGAACGACAAGGACTCTCCTGTGAAGATCAACAAGTTGCAATGGAAACACTAGAACACAACCAGTGTATATCGTCCTATTTTGGTGCCGAGTCATTCCTGCGTGTCAACAGCTGCAAAGCTTCAAAAGGCAATGCCCTGGTTGAATTTTAGACTTGCGCGGCAGCCTCAACAACAAACAGGAGCAAACTCGGTGTTGCCATCGTGTCTTAATGGGGAAATCGAATGTCAACAAAACTGGTGCGGCTAA
>CAXAMN010022312.1:0-25572 GCA_963970005.1 Durusdinium trenchii | reverse complement strand
CAGTTCTCAGCTTCCAGCTCCACAGATTGCTCCGCGTACTAAAGTTGTACTTTATCAAAATTCTATAGTCATCAAACCATAGGTTTCTGAAGATGACAGCCCGGCTGACGATTAAGATGACGACGTTGACGACGACGAAACTGACCATGACGACAAAAGTAACGAGTGCAATGACGACGGATTCGACGACGACGACAACAATGACGACGGTGGCGGCGATCATAACAATACACAAACAACAAAACGACTAAGACGACAATAGAAGCAGAAGAGACGGTGATAGCGACAACGATGACGACAATGCCATGTGTGACATGTCTCTGGCTTGACAAGACTCTTACTCTGGCTCAAATAAAAGGAGTCGGGAAGGAAGGAATAATAAAGTAAGATAAGATAAGATAAGTTAAGTTAAAGTAAGGAAAAATATTCACAATTCGGAGACTCACAATTCCTTGGAAGGCTCTGGGGTCATATGTTCAATTACATCTGACATGACATGCTACATGTTGCAGTTGCATGTTACATGTTCCTTAGACATCATCAATCATCGAGGTGACATGATCCGACATAGTGACATGATTTGACATAACTTCAAAGACAAACAATCATCATAATCATGAGTCATGAGTCAGCGTCATCGTTACCTACATTTACATTCAGAGCCAGACTCATGCGCAACAATGGACGCGTTGTCGGCGTTGTCGGATTTGGTTGGAGCTGTGGAAGACCTGGACAAGCGCAGCTATGATAGCCAGAGACGAACCATCAAGTTGGCGCGGAAATGTGACTTGCCACCGACCTTTTATTGAAGTGCAGCCTGGTAGTATTCTACACTCACTGCTAGACTCGTTTGCAAGAAACAATCTTTAACACGTCGCGTCACATACTGCTACTTTGACTAAGTCATGAGCCATTAGTAACTAGACTTGGACTCTGACTTTAACTTGCTAGTAACTTATGCCGCTGCTGTGGCATCGCAACTCAACTGAGACAAGACGCTCAAGAGAGCTGCTCGCAACGCGGTGGCGAAACCACAGATCGTGAGGAACTGATTCCTTTTTCCCGAAAGCATTGCGAAGGGTTCTTCCGGAAAATCCTTTGAACACTGACACTTCGACACTTACACTTACACACTGACACTTCCACCACACTTGCACGACAACATGAAAGCTATATACGTACCCCAGTGTAAGTGGAAGAGCGGAAGCAGCCAAGTGCAAAGTATGCAAGTCTAATGCACGTGTAAGTATGCAAGTGTAACAAGTGTAAGTATGCAAGTGTGGGTATGGATGAGTATTGTAGTGTAGAATGTAGAAAACTAGCACGGGAGATGTCCTAATGAAAAAACATTTTCCCACTTTATAAATTCTCACTTAAAGGCGGAGGGTGGGACGAACAGCGTCAACCGAAAGTGCAACCCTCTGCGGAGATCGTGCGTGTCGAGTGCGCGAAATGCAGGCGAGAGTGCGATTCGCCGGCTGCGCGCGCAACCCTCTGCGGAGATCGTGCGTGTCGAGTGCGCGAAATGCAGGCGAGAGTGCGATTTGCTGGCTGCGCGCGCAACCCTCTGCGGAGATCGTGCGTGTCGAGAGCGCGAAATGCAGGCGAGAGTGCGATTGGCCGGCTGCGCGCGCAACCCTCTGCGGAGATCGTGCGTGTCGGAGAGAGGGACACATCCAGGAACAGGAACAGGCACACACAGGAGGTGGCAGTGATGAGGACCTTGGTCAGTCCAATAATTTGGAAACCGCATTGGATACCATGACCATGACCGTGAACATGAATTCAGAAGCCACTTCTGGGCCAGATGGGGCTGGAATTACCACTTCCACTGGCAGCAATGTCTGTGTTGAAGCTGTCTCTACCTGTGCCTGTGCCTGGACCTAAGCCTGCGGGACCTGAGCCTGTGTCGGGCCCTTCTTTTTGCCCGAACCCTGCACCTGCAACTGCACCAGAGACTGTGCCCGAGATGCAGGCACAGGCAGATTCGGATTCTCCAAAGACAGTCTTGGATGTTGCGAGATTCAATCACTGACCGGGTCAGAGATGTTGTCAAGGGCAAAGAAGAGGGCACACAAGCGCTTGACTAACAATCTGCTGGAAGGATTGTGCTTCCACAGCGATGCTCTGCACTTCATTCAGTCTGATCCAGACTATTTTGGCAAGGATGCTATCGAAGTGATTCTAGCGGCTTGCCAGGACGACACTATGAGCACTTCATTCAGCGGAATTGAAGCACCACACTCTGCCTCCTGTGCTAACCTGGCTGAGTTCTTGGGCATTGACCAAAAGCTGGTGCCAATGCCACGTCTCCTGCATATGATCGAGTGGGATGTTCAGAACCGCGCCGAGCTCATGATCATTGCACACCAAACAGGAAGCTGCTTATTTGGAGATATCGCAAGCTTCTTCCGAAAGGAACTGCAGGAAACCATTCAAATGATCAAGGACACATGTTCAATCAATCTTGTTGTTGGACATTGGACAATCTGAAATTCTAGCATTCAGTCACTGAATTGTTGGAATGTTGAATGACTTAAAGACTGACCTGCCACGCACATTCTGTTTTGTAATAACCGGATTGCAGACCTGAGAGTGGACCCACCAAAAGAACACAGAATGCTCAGAAAATAATCACAAAGCCCTTTGTCAGGACAATCCCGCCATGGTCGTTGACATCTTGGCACCAGTGATCGCGGGAGGAAATGCCATGGTCAACCATTCGTGGTGCTACTACCACCAGAAGCAACGCTGTATCAAAACAGCAGTTCGCCATACAGCAGGGACTTCTTGTGTGCCCTTCAGCAGAAGGGGTGTCAACTTAGGCCTAAAAGATGTAGCCACCCTCTATAGTTTGGCCTGGATTGATCTACGCTTGCTCTTGCAAGAACCTGACGTGACACAAGAGAGACCGGGCTTCAGATTGTTTTTGTGTTTTTCAATGTTTGTATGTTGTTTTGTTGCAGGTGTGTCTGTCTCCGTTTCTGTTAAACTTACGACTTACTATCCTCGGCTGACAAATTCTTTGAGGAATGTTGCGAAGGCAGATGTTTCCTTATTTGACCGGTTCCTCTCCGGGATCTACTGGTTTGAAGTGGTTGAAATTGAAGCCAGCCATCTGGGATGGGCTTGCGCCCGGCGCAGGCAATTCGTGCGCATGAGGCACAAAACAAAAGCAACTTGCTGTGAAATGGACCCGACATTAATTTTTGCGCTTTGAGTTCTATTACTAGAAGTCTTGGGAGTTGGGATTCTCAATTCTCAGACTTGAGAGCCACAACTAGTACTTAGTACAGGCATTCCATAATATTGACATGTTTAATGTAATGCATATGAGCAATGCATATGGTTTTTGTAGACCGGCTGAATGCAAACTTTTGTGGGTGTTGGATCACTGCACTGCCTGATCAAAACAATAAGTTTTGGGTATCAGTCTTGAGTTCAACAGAACACGCTCCATTGCAAGCCAGGTACTTTCAGAGATATCTCCTTTGTCTGGGTTCAGTCAGCGCTTTCTACGCGGCTGCAATTGGACATGGCGAGAGTTCTTCTTTGCCCATCAGAAGCAATATCAGAAAGAACTGGTCATTTCAGAGGAATTGGAAAAGGAGCTGAAGTGGGCTCAACAACGTCCTAGTCCTGGTTCACAGGCATTCGGGCAAGCGGCTGTTCATCTGGACGATCCCATGTGTTTCCGGAAGACCTTGACTGAATCAGAGGATTTCTTCAGAAATCTACACTGTTCAGTGGCCAGACTCAGCTTGCCAGCTGAACCAAAATCCCGATACGAGCTTTGAGACACACGGCGGAGGGCAAGTCCTGGCTACATTGATCCGCAATTCTCAGCTTGTGTACTGGAATGCAGGCAACCCAGAGCGATGGCTCACTGGTACAGAGCTTCTATGTGTTCAGGGTTTCCGGTGCACCCTGAATTGCGAAAGGATTGCTCCATCAAGTTGCTTCGCAAATGGAATCAGGATTGAGCAGAATAGTTTAGAATAACCAAGTTGAAACACAAAACTCATGAGAAAGCCAGCCAGCTGGCTGACACATTGAGTCAATTGAGTGATAATGAAACCAAAAGCTCCCGAGTTATTCATTTATTCATGCAGTGCAGGTAGTCTCCCCTCTGGCGTCCATTGTGCAGTGTGTGTAATGCTGAGGTTCTGTTCCTTTCATGAGCCAAGGGATGAAAGGACTACAAGAACATTGGCCCTCCAATGCGGCAACAGCATGAACGTCCTTTGCATGGCTATGATTGATCTCCATAGCCTGTGGTCGTGGAAAAGATTGCGAACACCGGATTTGTTGAGGAACATTCATTTGGTCCGGAGATTTCTCAGCAAGCAGCTTGATGAGCACTGTCGGAAGAGATGCCTGCCTACGCAGGAAGGGACCGCCTACGCCGAGGCATCATCATCATCATCCCCATTCCAAGTTCAGGGAACACCACCACCAGCAATGTTTGCCGCCGCTCCAGCACCTCCAGTGAAGCGTCTCAAGGGCAAAAGTGATGGCGACCTTGTAAGCATGAGCTTTTCTCTTTTGAAGCAAATTCGAAAGAGATAATGCAGGTTGATATGAACAGTGGATGAGGCTGGCAGCTAACATGTTTAACAATGACCGACTTGTCAAACAATAGCCTAACAGCCCAACAGCCTAACAACTACCAATTGGTTGTTGCTAGTTGTTAGTTGTTCTGCTTTATGTGTTGTTGTTGCTGTCAGGCCAGGTTATGTTTGAAGCAGCGGGCTGTCAGGAATGTCCGCAATGTGCCTGTTGGCTGGCCTGTTGGATATTGTTTTGATCCTCTGTCTCTGTCGCTGGGTGCATACCATATCCTCACACACTTCAAGTTCCTGTCTTGTGCTGGCATGCTGGAGCAAAAGTTCCATCGGTCCATCAAATACACGTTTTAAGTTGCAAAGGAGCAGCATTGCAACGTTCGCAGCCTCCCTGGTGATATGATGAAGGAGACAGTCCGGCGATAGTGATGAAGTAATATTGCAGCAAAAAGATAACTTTAAAGCCTTGAGCTATTTCGGGGTTTCTCATTTTGTCAATAGCGCATCCAATCCTGCCATGGATGCATTACAGGAAGCTGAAGCTGAACCTGAAGAGCTTGTTGAGGCCGAAGCCGAAGAGGAGAAAGTGTCTGGTGAGATCGTCATCAGCACTCAAGTATGTGTGCGCCGCGCGAACAGTAAGCGGACATGGCTTCCTGACTTTTGTACCATCGAGGGGAAGAGCTACATCAGGCTGTCGAAGTGGGACCCAGGATTGTGCTTTTTGGTGAGGGGTCGTGGGATGACGCTGCACAAATCACGTGGCCGATGTGATATGTCAACCACATGGTGGAACAACATGGCATCGCTTAGACTCTTGGATGTTGTGAAAGCATGAATGTGACATCATAACAACATGTTGTACCTTGCAAGATTTGAAACACAGCTTTCTTGCACCCTGCTGTTCAAGCAGGGTTTTGCAAGGAAAAACTGCATGCGACATGGCGGTTGCCCGAGTCCTTCGAGATGCTCAGGAAGCAGAGGGGCGAGCAGTCAAACTGAGGCCGGCGAAGGACAGTGATGAATGGTTGGTTCAGCGAACAATCGAAGTACAGTGCCCGCCAATCGTGGAGGAGCACATCGAGGGCCGATGCATAGACATGCGGTGGCAGATCCGGGGGAAGGATATTTGGATTGAGTTGAACAAGGACAACCTGGACTACTGCGTGGCGGGGATTCGCAACAGCCCTCATGATGATGAGAAACCTGTCGCAGCGAAGGGTAGCCCTAAGCGGAAACGGAAGTTGAAACGACGCCGTAGCGATGATGCTGAGGCGGAGCCTCAGGAGGAACATGACCATGTCAGTTGATCACGTGTATATGAGGGCATGAGCCTTGTTCAAGTAGTTCTTCCAAACCCTCCAACTTGCAGCCATGTTGACTCATGAAAAAAAGTGCGAAGGTTTGGATTGCGGCAAGAATTTCTATTGGCAACCCAAAAAAAACAGGTTGAGAAAAAACAAAAAACAGAGCACTGTTCCACTGTTTTCATGACTTGAAATCTTGTCCACAGCCCATCTGGACCAATTTGGAGCATTGTTATGGCAAAAGTTGTGGGGAAAAATTAGCGAGAGTTTAGTTATATGAAAACAATGAGCTAAATAGCATAAAATAGCAGTTTTATGCAATCATAAAAATAGAAATAAAAATTTATGGACGCATAAAAAACAGATTGATTTTTTTATGCACGCATAAATCCTAGATATTGCTAATATTGGCCTTTTATGCGATCATAAAAAAAAATAAAAAATTATGTACGCATAAAAGTTGAGTTTGGGATCTTCGGTGTGGATCTTCCAAACATAGGTTCTCGTAGCAGCATGGGCTTGTTTCAGATTGGTACCTGCATACTCTTTTACAGAAGTTTGCATTCAAAATTCCTCTCAAACAAGCTGACAGGACAACTTTTTTTGGGGACGCAAAAGCATATAGCGAAGGGCCATGGATCGTTCTGAGGTTGATATTTATCGCTACTGGTGATGCCCTTGTGTGTATGTTGAAAGCCTACTAGAAAAAGGTCCCCTGCTTAAACAAAAAATGATGACCCTTTTTTTGCGGGGCACTACAGGCATTTCATCACAAGCCTACCCCTAGCAGTGTTGATAGCAGCCTTTGAGTTTAGCGGAAGCGAGTGACAGTGTTGGTTTGGGTGTGGGCGCTTGCCTGTGCTTTGTTACCCTAGCACTTGTTCGCAGGGTTGCATGAGTCTTCAATCTCTGTCATGCGTGGTACCCTGCACCTTTTGCAGAGGTTTGCTACGCTGAGCGTTTGTGGCTCCAACTTAGTGTGTGGCGAGAGCGTTTCTCGTGACAAAGGTGGTCTATGAGTTTATCTTTGTCAATTCAGGCCAGCCATGGGACATCACAGACACCGTCAAGCCCCGATGCTGGCGGAAGCTACCATCAAAGCAGGAGGATCGCATGATAGCACAGGACTATCAAGTCCTCTACCTGGACAACCTCCCATGGAAGCTGTCTTTGGCCGAGGTTATCAGTGACGGTTGCCACCACCAGACAGCCAGGGCCAAAATGTGGCGATTTGTGCGCCATAGGGGGGGACCGTGAAATGATTGTCCAGCAGTGTACAGCCGGGATTGTGACGCTGTCCGCCTTTGTGGGGTACTGCCATGAAAGCGAAAGGGTGTACCTGGCTCTACGCACACTCAGCCAGAGGACTGTGGCTTCAGTGAGTTGGGAGAAGAGCGCCTTCGTCACGACGCGAGCCCTCCTCAATCGCGTGCACAGGGGCGTGTGTGACCGAATGAATGTCGGATTAAGGTCGGTTTTGGGTGTTTGTTTCTGCTTTGTTACCAATGCGTTTGTTCGCAGGATTACATGAGACGTGAGTCTTTAATCTCCGTCATTCACCCTGCGTTGGTTCGCGGGGGTTTGAACACTTTTCCTTGCGCAGGTGCTTGGCACTCGAGTTCATGTGGAACTTACTGGCGTGTTGAGCGCGCAACGACTTCCAAAGGTCCTGCAGCTCACACCGGACCACAGGATCTTCGGTAAGAGGTCGCAAGGCTATGTCCACCTCCGCAACTTGTGCGAGCTAGAAGAGGTGACAAGGAAGTTGACGACCAAGAGCATCGCGTGGGAGTTGGATGAGGGCGAGGAGTTCGAGTCCAACGCCAGCAGCACAGATGGTGAAAGCGCTGAGTGAGAGACCCCTACATGTGAGAGTGGTGTCGACCTGGCAGGTCAGTGACACACAATTTTCAATTTTACATGCCTGGAAACATTGTTCACCAAACGAAGAGACCAATGAGACCAAAGAGACCAAAGCCTGTGGACCAAAAGAGACCAAAGCTTACGACTTGCAAGCTTGTTCTACCTTGCCACCACTGCAGGGTTTGAAAGTACGCAAGCTGGCAAGTTTGAAGGGTTCCTTGCTTGGGTTATAGTCATGGCACTATGGCGCAGAAGAGAAAGCTGAAAGGGTCCAAGAAAAGTTGACCCCTTGATGGTTTTGACCTGAGTCAGTTCCCAACATTTTGAACCCAGGAGCAACCCAATAGTCCTTGCAACCGCTGTAGGGTTTGAAAATGTTTGAACGCGCGCCGATGTGTCTGCAGCGTATTGTGAGCGTGAGTGGCCAAGTTTGAAGGGTAGTCAACCAACCTTGGAAACATGTCAACCAACCACACATAGATGGTAAGCGGCCACAAATGGTGTGCACATGCACCAATCACCTTGCTTGCGTGTGTGATGGCAGGGTTTTAACAACGTATATGCTGCAAACATAATGGCTGTGCTCATTCCAAGGGTGCGACGCGAGTGCGCCGTCTTTGCAACAAGAGTGCGCTGTCTTTCCAGAGACAGCAGTGTGGTGAGAGGTGTGATAGCTGCAGTTGTGATGGCTGTAGTGTGCATGGTGATAGCATATTCTTGAACCCTGCCACTTGCAGAGGCAGAGGTTAACACGCACTTCAATTGAAGTCCTTGCGTCGAGAATGCAGCGTTTGGTCTTTTCAGTGGTTCAAAGAGGTTATAAAACACACTTCAATCGAATTTCTTGCGTAGCTTAGGTCTTTTCAGTTTTTCAGATAGGCTGTAAAACGCACGTCGCAATTGAATTCCTTCGCTACGCACCTGCCAACTGTGCAACATGGCTGTCAGCCTTTGCTTCACACGTTAATCGAATTCCTCGCGGGTTTGGCCTGTTCAGTGGTTCAAAGATTGCGTTTCATCCTGTGTTGACCTCATCATGGCAGCCAACACCTTGGAGAGCATCTGGCTGGAGGAGGTCAACGAGAAGGAACCAAAGAAGGGAGAGAAGGTGGAGCTGGAGAGGGAACTGACGGTTGACGTGGAGGAGCAAGCAAAGAAGGAAGTGGAGGAGCAGTCGAAAAATGAAGAGACAGTGCAGGACGAGCGTGAAGAGACAGTGCAGGACGAGCATGAGAGACTGAAGCGGCAACGCGGCCAGGGAGCCTTGAAAAGGCACAACTCTTGGGCGAGGCAAGAGCGCCGCAACTATCGGAAACGATTGCGGTCTCAAGGCTTCTTCGACGAGTGAAGGCGCTTTCGGCACTCATGTGGACTAAAGTCTGGTACCAATCAGGGGTTGTTCCGCACCTTGCAGCCTGCAGGGTTTGTATACACAGTGACTTTTAGAGTCCAAAGGGTGGTGTGCTTGTTAGAGCACCAACAATCATGGTGCTGAAGTGCGCTTGGAGTCATGAATAGCGCATGAATGCGGTTCACCTGCATGAAAGCATTCTTGGTAGTTGTGTGCCCTGCTAATTGCAAGGCACAAGTGAGCTGAGAGCTGCAGAGCTGTTCTGCCTCGAGTTTGCCTCAAGTTTTGTTTCACCGGTCATGTCGAACATGGTCTATGAGATAGTCGTCGTGGGGGTGCAATGGCAACTGCCTGGGAGCAGATTGTGGAGCTGTCACCGCCTTCTTGGCGGTTGTTGTTGTGGTTTGTGGTTTTGATTTGCGTTTACGCGGCTATCTTAGGCCATTTTGCCTTGGAAACATGTCAACCCTCCAGCAGTGAGGAAGAGCTCTAAAAGGAGCAAGAGTCAAGAGCTCCAGCAAACGAAAAAACCAGTGGCCTCAAGTTCGTGCCTATTTGATCATTGCAACCCCACAAGTTAAAGAAACAACGCATATCTTTTAAAACGTTCTTGTACAGTAACCTTTCATGTAACAATCATGCCATGAATTGCACGCCTCAGAAGTCGACATATTATTTTGCAATGCTCTTTGACGTTGCAGAATATGACCTTTGCCTTGAAGCCATAGTGAACCTTGCTGACTTGATATGTCGCAGGGTTTGCTATCAAGCGCTAATATCTATATTTTCTCGGTTTGTTGTCGTGCAGGGCCATGACAAGCATTGGTGCAAGGGTGGTGCGGGATGTAGAGCAAATCCAGGCGTTCATGGAGAGGCAACAAGGCATTTTGTCGGAGGAACGCTTCGCAGATTTGCAGCAGAATCAATTCGAATCGATGCAGAACCGGCTTGACTGTCACACTCTAGACCTTGAATCATTGACTCAGTTGAGTGACCTCTTCGCAGCTGGGCCTTGGACTGAAGCGCAGCAGGACGAGCTCAATGCATCAGTTGGTGAGAATGCTTCACGGACTCATTCTACCACTGGGCGCTCGAGGCAGAATCAACAGATTGCTGACATGCTGCCCTTCTTGTCCAATGGCGACCTGGAGATTCTGGGACAGGAGGATACGGGATGCGACGTGAAGCTTGAATGTGTGGCCACACGCTTGGTATCTAGATCTTGCTCAACAGTTAGCATGTGCTGTATAATTTTGTTGTTTTTTAATGTTTTATCATGTTGTTTTATTGCAAGGGCTGAAATCGAAGCATGTCTTCATTACCTTGCTGGGCTCTTGACTGTCCAGCAGGGTTGTTAAGAAGAACCTGCGACGCTTCAGGTCAAAATAGGGTTGCATTTGCCGAGCGAGCAGTCGGTCAAGGAGGTGTTGCGCACTGCTCAGGCGGCAGGGCTCGACGTCGAGCACTTCAACAAGGTGAGGAAGTTGGAGCGCCCTGCGAAGCACGTCGCTGAGTACCCAGCGGATCCAATGTTGATGGAGAACTGGCAGGATATGTACGGCCAGGACCTGCCATGCGGCAAAAGCTCAGGACTGCATGAGAGGAGTGGCAAGTATGACGTACCTTTGAGAAGAACCAAGAAGTCAAGTGCCTCAACGGAAGTGGCGACTCAGCAGAACGCCAACGCCAAGCTCATGGCAGCGTTGATGCCTTTGATGCCCTTGATGCCGTTGTTGGGCAACATGATGCAAGGAGAAGTGCCCCTGCAGAACTTGCAGGTGTTTGGAAGCGCGCGCTCTGGCACAAGCCCGCGCCCGAAGCATGTGCCAGCACTTCCGGCTCCTGAACCTGAAGCCGGTGCCGCGGCCGCATCAGGCCTCGTGCGCTTTTCAGACAAAGCAGGTGTTTCCTTGCAGCCTGCAGAGCCAATCCCGAGTGGCAATGAAGTGCCAAAATTGAGACGGTCCAATGCCGCGATCTTGGATGCTGAGTCGGATTCTGAGATGAATCACGACCCGGAGGAAGAGTCGAAGGACTTCTTGGCGGCGAAGCAGAAGCGCCCTCTGAAGCGCCCAGCTGCGGCACTTTCGAAGAAGCCGGCAGCAGCGGCGCCGGGGCAGACTTCCTTCGTCTACAATGTGCCAGAGCCGGACAAGGCTTGGCGGGCGAAGCGGCGAGACAACTGGACAAGCAAGCACTACCACAGTGCCAGGCAGCAGGCCCGAGCTGCAGGGCTCCCAGACGAGGAGTGCGCCGAGATCGCCCGCCGTGCAGGAAGGGAAGCTGGCGCACTTTGGGACGCGGCTCAGTTAGTGACTAGTTAACAGCCACAGCCAGATCATTTGGAAAGCTGGCTCCGCAGGACATGTAGATTTTTTGAATAGCCAGCCGGATCGGAGCCCTTGCATGGTCTCGGCTCCAAAACTTATGTTGGTCGTGTATGGTTTTGTGGTTTGCTTTTTGCGCATGGTTTTGTGGTTCGCTTTTCGGCCTTGTGGAGAGTGCTTGCTTTCCGCAGTTCATACTTGACTTAAGCAAGTGCAAGAACAGGTTCACTTGACATGAGATATAGCTTCAAGGTCTGCACGACAACCTTGTACATGAACACAGTGTTCCGGCATAAGCGATTCAACATTGAAAGCCTGCTCGCAAGCAGGGTTTGACCTATTAGGCATTTGCAACCTCGCGCATGAGCAGGGTTTCACCATTTGTTTCCCACGTTCTCGCATCTTGTGGTTCAGATTCATGGCGCCCAAGAAGAAGAAACGCTTGAGTTCGGCTTCAGGCAACTCTTACATATCCCAGAGTGCCTTGAGCGAGGTGCTCGACACAGTGAGGCAGTCGCCAGAGATTTTGAAGGAAGGAACCTCAAGATGGTCTATCAAACGGAAACGTGAGAGTGAAGTAGACATCGAGACCTACCATGGCAAGTTGCTGCAACAAATCAATTTGGAGTTGAATGATGGATCCATGTTTCAGTCTTGGGTGGTTCACCCACTGTGCTTGCTGGAGCATCTAACCACGATTTCACCGCGCTTCAATTCCTTCATGAAAGAAAGAATGGAACGATATCCCGGATGTTGGCGGGTAGCTTTGTATGCTGATGAAGTCAAGCCTGGCAACGTCCTTCGCAGTGCATCTCAGCGAATGTGCTGGGGCATCTATTGGAGTTTTTGTGAGTATGAGTTTGCCCTTCAGGATGACATGAAGTGGTTCACTGTCATGGTCATCACATCGGAAGAGCTAAAGGAGGTGAAAGACCGTTTGTCACAAGTCTTCCGGGAGATAGTGCGCCTGTTCACCAACTGTTTCAATGGTGTCTTTTTGAGCCAAGTTGGTCGCGTGTTGGAAGCTCGTATACATGTATGCATAGCTGACGAGGCTGCATTGAAGAGCATCTACCAAAACAAGGGTGCGAGCGGATCCAAGATCTGTCTCAAGTGCCGTAACGTTGTGGGACATAGCGCCCGGCATAGACTGGTCAACCTGTTTTTTTTGTGATAAGACAATATATGTTTGAATGTGTGTTTGTTGTCAATCCATGCACTTACTGTGGTTTCTTTAGAAAAAGAATGAGGTACTGAGCTTTGGCGCTACAGTGAGACATTGGTGTCGCAGAGTGAGCATCGATGGGAGTTGTTCAAGCTGCACAGTGACCAAAGTGTTTTCGATACAGTCGATCACATCACAGGTCAGTTTGGAGTCATGAACAAGAAACGCTTTGATGAACTACAGCAATCGCTTGGTTGGAACTATGCTCCGCATGGCATCATGAGTGACCATGCTCTTCGGTGTGCTTTTGGCCCTGCGTCGATTGCCCAATTTGACTGGCTTCATGTTATCTTGCAGGGGACATACCCATTGGAAATAGAGCTGGCGATGAAAAGTCTTGGAGGGCTAGGTTTTTCTCCAGCCAAGATTCATGAGTTCTTGAATTTCGATCGCTTGACAAATAGACTTTCAGTTTTTGTCATTGTTTGTCAACTGTCCTGTTCACCTTTTGCTTTGGTTGATAATCACGAGCAGTTTCAACTTGGTTGCATGAAAGGACTCTTGCCCATGGGCTTTCAGTCATATCTGTTCCAAACATGTCGCAGACCTTGCTTGTCTCATAAAGCAGGTGTTCATGGGTTCTTCCAGCAGTGCATTTGTTGCTTTGTCATTACAAACCATTGTAACGCATCAATGTATATAATGCGGATGCCACATGAGGAAAGATATCAATTGGCCACGAAGATGGCAAAGCTTCGGTCGCTCGCGCAGTAGAACTCTTGGGAGAAAGAAGGAGTTCTCATGTACAGCTTCGGAGTTTCTGACCGTGTACCCAGCACTGCGGGCGTACTTGCACTCCCTCGGCTTGCATGAAGCTGGGGATCAGCAGGTGCTTCGTGTCGTCGAGAGTTTCTTTGCGATGACCGAGTTGCTGGAGCTGCTTCATTCCTCGATGAGGAAAGAAATCACGTGGCAGGAGAGCGGCTGTATTTTGTTTCCGTCAATTGTGCATAAGGGTTGTTCTGAATATTTACACGTGTCTATGGCATAAATGCATGCATGCTGTGCCCTATAAAGGAGGTGAAGCAATTGGCGTCTCGCCATTTGGTTTTGTTTGTTGCTGCGCATGGGGCTTCGGCAACCTTGCCGAAACTCCACTTGCAGCAACACCTGTGGAAGGGGCTGCAACAGCATGAGATACTGCTCAATTGCTTTGTGCATGAGCGCCGACACAAACTGATCAAGAAATGGGCAAACAGCCTTGAAAACGTCGGCGTGACCTGGCATTAACGTCCACCTGTCCAAATCGATGACTAAAATGTTTTTAGTTTTCGCGGAAGTAAAAATAGTTAGTGAATCCTTATAGAAGGTGACAGAGGCCTGGTGGAGCAAAAAAGTTCTGCTGGAAAGCACCCTGCAGCAACTGCAGAAGCTTGAGCAGAATGACAATGATGATGACGAGGATGCGGCGACCTTCCAAACAGGTGACCTGGTACAGTTGAAGGATGGCTTTGGTGAGTGCGTCCGTTTGGAGGGCACGCGTGCGCTCGTGTGCCTATGGCTCCCAGCGGACACGAACCTTTTGAAGATTGGTACCCAATTAAGTTGGGTTGATAAGTCATCAATTTGCCGCGCCCTTGCTTTCAAGAAGCTGGGCGATGGAGTGCATGTGTGGGTCATTCCCTCAGCTGTGTAACCTTTTGCGCTTGCGCAGGGTTCATCCAGCAGATGCAGTCGCATGTGACCACCTTGCACTTATGAGCAGGGTTGCAAAGAACGTCGCTATATATGTGATGCTGAGAAAAAGGTGCGGCGCAGTCGTATGAAGGCCATGTGAACTGGTCAAACCCTGACACGTCACACACTCAGAACACTCTTGCGTTTTTGCGCGGGATTTTTTTTGACTTTGTAGTTGCGTGAGTGCGTGTGTGTGTGTGTGCATGCACTGGTTGGTAAATATTGTTATTGGCTTTGCCTTGTTTGACAGGGTTTGTTTGGAAGCGGTTGCAATGCGCAATCTGGTTGTAAGCCCTGCCCCGTGCAGCATGTCCTTACAATGTCCATATATACACACATATATTTACATTTATATATATATAGTTTGCGTTTCTGCATCTTGATCCTTTCGCGGTTCACCTGCTCAGGGGCTCGAGGAACTGAGAGGAACAATCGTTTGATCAAACCTTGGACCAATTCCTTTGTTCTTGTCGTGTTGTTTCCTATCGGAAAAGGTAACGCCCGCAGCATGGGACACGAAAAACAATGTCGATGTCAGCCTGCGATATATATATATATATATATATGTGTGTATGTATGGATATAAATATATATATATACATATAACTACCACTTGCTTTTCCCCCGGCGCAAAAGCCCTTGAGGGACCTGGCCTTCAAGGGGCGCCGGGGGAACTAAAATCCAGGATGTGCTTTTCCCTTTGTGTGTGTGCGATTTGTGTTTCAGTTTGTTTGTTGTTTGTTTGTTTGTTTGTTTGTTTGTTTGATTGTTTGTTTGTTTGTTTGTTTGCGTGTTTGTTTGTTTGTTTTATGTTTTGTTTTTTCTTCAGTGTGTTTTTTCATCCGTTCTATGTTCCTTTTAATTGTTTCCGCACGTTTGGTTCTGTGGATTTGTTTGTGGGTTTGTATGTTCCTTCGTGTGTTTTTTAGTCCTATTGTTCAATTCTGTTTGTTTGTTAGTTTGTTTGTCCACCTCAGTGGGTCGGTTGTCTGCATAAGTTTGTTAAGCAAACGTATCAGGCAAACGTGTCCGCACAAGATTTTTATAGAAGATTGTCACTCCAGATTGTTCGTCTTTGGAACGAAAGAGTTGCAAAATTGTTTGAGGCAAGCACGTGTCTTCATTCGGAATCGTGAACTCTCTCAGGCTTTTAAAGAATCAAACAAACAACTTATTGGACTTATCAAATACACCCGATGAGCTTAGTAACTGCTTGTCGTTGGACTTACTATCCCTCCTGGTGCCACTTAGTAAGTTCAACGTCGCACTTACTAAACCGAACGGCTTGGCTTAATATGGCTATCATAAGTAGGCCATCGTGGTTAATAAGGCTATCATAAGTAGGCCATCGTGGTTAATAAGTCTCAATGTAAATCCCACAGTGAGACTTAACTGCGTCGTAGATGTTGTGGTTAACTAACCGCTGCAAACCAGATACTAAGTTGTGATATAAGTGCTGCAAGCTGCATAAGCACTTATAACCACACCCGCACATCCAAGTAGTAGGCTCCCCCACTGGCTCTTGCGGTCCCTCCGCCTTCGCACTCGGCGCCGACGTGAATGATGCCGAATCTCCAGCGTCCGTCATCTTCTTCACCTCCCGAGCAAAGGTCTCCTCGGCCTCCCTCAAGATGTCCCAGACCTGGACTTGGCGCAGGATGTTGCCACCTCCGATTCACGAACATGTGACTCACCCTTGGCCGCTTGCTGCACCGAAGCACTCCAGAAGGGATTCACCGTCCCCAATGGTCCCACCGGAGTGGTAGGATAAGGCTCCAGCACCCGAGGATGTAGATCATCACGTCCTGCTCCAGCCATATATGGTGATGTCCCCATGCGCCCCATCTCCACCCCGCTCTGCCGCAATGGAGTGCCCGCTGCCAGCCCGTGCCCTGGGAGAACTCCACATCCGGTACCGGCATGACCTCCCTGATCACCGGGCCGAAGAAGAGGATCAAGTAGGGTCGGCTGGGAACTTGGCCTTTGAAGAGCATGTTGCAACACTTCAAATGACTGCCGAACTGCCTCCTGCAAATGCCCAAGCCCCATCACTTGGCCTCTTGGGTCATTCAACAGCTGTCGAACTTCCTGTTGTCCTTGATGACCGCTCGATGCAGCCACCACCGTAGGGCCTCCATGGCCAGATCCATCCCCAGCAGCTGCACCCAGCCGCTTCACCTCAGCTGCTCTCACAGGCACTGATTGCGCCCTCATGGCCTTGCCCTGCAGCTCCTCCTCGATCAGCGCATCCAGCCGGCGGTCAGCCACACCGATCTCCACCGGCGGAGCTGCGGCTTCCTTCCGCTCTCGCGACCGTTGCTGTCGGCGCCTTCGTTGATCCATGGGGACCAACACTTCCCCGTCCTCACGACGGCAGAAGGTGGACTTGGAAAATCCAAAAAAAGATCACCTTGGGCTCATAACCTGTGGTTATGAAAGGGTTGCCCAGCGCGTCGGGCTTTTCCGATCCTTGAGCCAAACAACAGTGACACCAATTTGGTGTGTGTGTGTGGACCCTCGTAGCGCTTGGCTTTCTACGATATGGGTCTTCAAAGACATGGTACACCTTTTGATTTGTGCACTCTGTACTTCATGAATCACAGGTCCAATGGAACTCATTGATTGCTTGGCACGAGTCAAAGGCTGCTTCAACCCTTCCCATGGATCACCTTTGCGGCAGATGTTGCTGATGTATTTTCCTCGAAGCAGCATTTTGTCGAGCGCAGTGATGAGGCAAGGCCGTCTGACACTCCTTCAGTCCTTCAACCTTTAATTTTTCGACAAACCAAACTGCCAAACAGCAAGACAAGATGCTAAAGACAAATACACGGCATATACAGTACTAAGTACTACCGTAGCAATTGAAATCTTTGTACCCTCCCTCACCTCACCCGAGTGTATTTGGACAGACTGAGTTTTGAAACTGATGTTACTGAAGTTTGTGGCTTGTTGTTGTTTTGACTCTGTTAATTTGTACATTAAAGTCAATGCAAACAACATCTGTCGTGGATTGTAAATTGTATGTGAATGGATGCTGCATGCTGTGTGGAGGTGTTCACAGATGCCGACGCCCTGACCAAGTTTCTCAGAACACGCGCCCGCTACTTGTTTGCTGTCTTGGCAGAATGCATGAACAATGTGGCAGAGTTCAGATTGGCCGACCATGACAATGCTAAGAAGCGTGCTTTCTTTGGTGAGCTTCATAAGCTGGACACAGACGCTGCGAAGAAACTTGTTGTCATCAGCGCATGTGACTGCTTGATGTCTGCGACGGATTGGGTTGAAAGCTGGTCCACATTGCTTGGCAGCCTGAGTTCAGTTGATGACCTGTGCAACGCTCTCAAGGAGAAGTTTGGAGTTGTGGAAGAAGATGGGAAGAAAAAGATGGCGGGGGAGTCAACGTCCAATGCAGATCCTACAGAGACAGAGGCCACCCAAGGTGCAAACACTTCGACTTCCACCAAGGTTGAGAACAAGAAGGGAGATGTTGCTGATGGAGTCGGAGACGGATGTGCTTCATCTGTGGCTGTGGCTGATTTGGCTCTCAATCAGGTCAACTTTTTTGTCAGTTCTGGCTTGAAGAACTCAACTGTCGTTGGTGGTTCTGACATGGCCAAGAAACTTTGCTTGCCTTTGATTTCACGAATTCTTCTGCATCGGTTTCAGCTGCGGCTTGAATTAGCAATGTGGAAGCTTTGGAGTCCAACTGACTTGGAGAACAAGTATGTTGTGGTTGATCCAGCAGCCAAGAAGTCGACTGACCTTGTCATGGTGAAGTATCCCATGTCCTCGTCATTGGAACTCCAGTTCGAGGAAAGGTGAATTACTTCGTCGCAGCGCCAGCATCCCGCGGATTACAATCAGTCTTTTTGACAAATGCATTTGGTGTTGACTTCGTGGTGGATCAGCTCCCCAGTGAAAATCTTTGTGTTCCAGCGTGGCATTCTCGGACAGTGACCCGCCATGATCAAGCTTACTTTGACATGCACATCACAGAGATGAGTTTGGTTGCATGCTGGGCGGGCATTGGTGAGGGCGTCGCAATGATGCCTATCTTCAACACGGGCGAGGTCATTGCGAGTGAAGCCAACCCAGACACGATTGACCTCCTGGTCCTGACCAAAGAAGAATCTCAAGCTGCGGAGTATGCGCCTCGCCATGGAATGGAATGTGTTCAAGCAATTTGGACATGTTATCATGTTAGCCATGGGTCCCTTAGGTCTAACAGGCTTCTTCAATTTGATATAACGGATTTAGTGCTGCTACTACTACCACTGATTGCTGATCATTATCATTATCATTGAATTGTTGACGAGTTGTTAGTTGTTGATTTAAGGAAAGCTGGCACAAGTCAGAGTTCAAAATCAACCTGACATCATTGGTGCCTGTGGATGATTTGGAAAAGAAGCTTGAGGAGGACCAATACGGACCAATACGTTTTTGGTCAAGCTTGGGTCAAGAGTCAAGTGTGAAGTTTTGAATCCTTGTTCCTTGTTGAAGTTATATATCTATATATATATATGCCATTGCCATTGTCAAATCAAGTATAGTTACGATTCGATTGGTGTGTTACTGTCATGATCAGTTCCCTTTTGGACCTACTTGTTTGGTCAAAGCAAAGGACCTCAAGCTGCAGAAGCAACGGGCTGACAAAACCGCAAGGAATGCTTTGCAGAAGCAGATCGAGGCCTACAAGCGTGAGAATTTTGGCGAAAAGCAGAAGGGTAGAAAAGCCACAGCCAAGCCAAAAGCAGCAGCCGCTTTGCTCGCCACTTGCGGCTTTGATTTGCCGGAGGACCCAGAATTGCGAGCCGAGGTCATCAAACAGGCCATTCAAGATTCCGAGAAAGTGGAAGAAATGATTGACCAAATCGTGAATGCTTGCTCTTTGCCACAAAAGTTGAGCATTACCAGGTTGGACCAGTCTGGTCGTGGCAGCCGAGCAAAGCAAATGAAAGAACTACTTCGGCAGGCTGAGGAAGCCGTGAAGAGCGGAGGAAGCGGTGCAGGTGGCGGAAATCAACCTGAGCATGGAAACTGGTTGGATTTTTTTGGACTCAAAGGAACACTCAAGCACACGGAAGAGTCAGGACATGTGTTGACAAATGAACTTGATGGGTTTGTGTTGAATACTTATAGAATTATATACAGTACCCTTGCCAACATATATCTATATATATAATACATACATACATAATACATTGACAGTTGATGATATTTATATTATATATATTTATTGTATTATATAGTGTTTTGTTTCAGGTTCCCGTGTCAAGAAATCTATCAGCCTTGACCCTAACTTCAACTCCACCATCATTGTTTTGTACGCTGAGCAGGAGCACGACGTGCAAAAGCCGCAAAGGTCGAGGAGCAGAAGAACCAGGACGAAGTGGATCTGATGAAGATGGCCAAGCACCTTCTGAGATAAGCAGAAAGTGGTTTGCGAATTTTGCTTTTAGCTTTCACTGTCACTGTCGGAACAGTGCATCGGCAAAGTACAGTGCGGCCAGGAGAGTCTAGTCTAGCAATGTTTTGGTGGCTACAATTCGATGTTGACTGGCTGTCACTGTTTGACTGTTTGTCTGCTCAACCAACAGCTCTGCCAGCTGGCTGCCAATTCAGACTCTCCTCAATCCTCAGACTTGCTCACCAGCAAGCTCTCCCACACACAAACAGCATGACCTCATGCTGGCACAGGCCCGTCGCAAGATCAGGCCATGAATTTCATGAATAAATATGTAATGCACGAGAGTTCTAGCATTCTAGTTTGTTGTTGTCACTGTTCTATATATTAGTGTATATACAGTATATACTGTCCATTTGTCATTTGTCTTGTCATTGTCGTTTGTCCCTTTGCATGGCCTGGTGGAGGAGCAATGTGGAATGCAAAGGTGAGGTTGAGGTTGCAGTTCGGACAGAGACCGAGACCAAACCTCTGGAATCTGCAGTTTCCCTCCTCAACAATCCTCTAGGCGACGAGCATAGCATTGGGGCATGTGCATTGTGCAGTGAATTGCGCAGTGTTCAGGCATCCTTGCTTGTGTTAAGTGTTGAACAGCTAGGGCTACCAACCAAAAGTTGTTGTTTCCCTACTGCTACTGACTCCACTTATGTATCACAATATCACTGTCTGTATCACACCAGTTACCATCATTACCAGCCCCAACCAACAGTCTACTGCACAGGCACGGTGCGCAAGCCCCAAGTCTCTCTCAGTCTCTCAGCCACTAGGGCTGAGGTGCCAGACAGTGGTTGCTTCACAACACTAGAAGCCATGAGCAGAGACAACAACAGATTGAAACGTATTGTTTTCCAGAGACAACGGATTAAAAAAACATCATCATTGGTTCATCATGGAATCATGTCGATTAATTTCATGCCAATGGACAGGGTCCCAAAGACAGTCTAGCCGAATCCGATGGTATTATCTTAGTATACTGGTTCTGTTTTTGTGCTCTGAACATGGTGCCGGAAGTGATGTGACAAAAACAATGAAGCGACATTTCAGTGAACAAGTGAACAAAAAACTAGTCTAGTCTAGCTGCGTCATCCTAGTTTCCATAGTTCATATTATTCCAGTTGTGTACTGGTTAGTGGCTCATTGAAGTCCATTGGTTTATACTGTTTATACTTATACTGTGGTTTTTTGTCATGTCAAACAGGACAGTCCGGCTGATAAACAGCATGAAAACGCACGACGAATGAAAACAAGGACACACTGAACGGATGCAGATGATGGAAAAAAACAAGGCCAGTGGAGGAAGTGCCGAGCGCTGTGATGGTTTTCACTACGCCACCAACACCACTCAACCTTCAATACCCTTATGCTTTGCGCCGCTCTACGCCGATGGCCTATTCCCATCTAGATGTACTACGTAGATGGAGATCTAGGCATTTGTATGTGGTGGCAGTTGTGAGGCTTGACTCCTTTAGGGTTACTCCTTTAGGCCCCTAGACCCTTAAACCATGATCCTGATCACCGATGCTGAGGCCGATCCGCCGGTCAGGCTACTCTATGGCCATGGCCCTCGCGGGCCCTTACGGCCTGGGAATTAAAGATTTTTGAGGTCCAATCGGCCATAGGCCTTTGGATTTCTACGCCTTTGATCACTGAGCCACTGAACCAGTGGGCCAACTCGTCCTATGGCAAACAAAACAAGTCTTTGTTGGTTTGGGCGTCCGGGTCGGGAGGGATGGGTCTACAATAGTGTCTGAAGCCAAGGTTCAACAAAGCCCAGGCCCAACAGAAGAGTGATTGGTGGCCGTTTGTGGGCGTGGCACAGTTCTTCCTCCAAACGTGCCAGGAAGGTGTTTTTGGGTTCCCCGTGTGCATGGATGGATGTATCAAATCACGTTTATTTCTTTCTTCGATTCCACCCACACACCAACCCACTGGCTTCAGTCTACAGCTGAAACCGTCAGTTACGAATTCTTAAGTTATTGTTCTTTGCCACTCCCCGAGCGGGCCAAGGCTAATTGGCTAAGCAAGGACTACTTCAAGGGCTACTCAGTTAAGTAAAGGCTACTTAGCTAAGTGCGGGCTACTCAGTTATAAGTAAGGGCTATATACCTCTAAATGTTGAGCTTAGCACGCAGCGATCTTCGGGACAAAAGACAAACAAGATAAAGAAACACAGTCGAGCAAAAAGCAATGACATACACGTGTGGAACCTCTGCCTCAAGAGCTTTTCTTTTAACAGGCAACTGATCAAGAACATGTAGAAACATAGGATCTTGGATCCGGGTATATTAATATTTCAAATTCAGGAGGGAATCGATGTTTAAGTTTTGAACACTGGCATTCACTAAAAAGAGAACCTCACCACTTAGTTTGGTCCAACTATGGGGTGTGCGTAATTCGGCGGGGCACATGTGCAGGCAAGCATTAGCACACCTAGGTGTCAAGATGAGGTGTTTAGCGTAACTGAGAAGGAGGAGCGGTGCTTTTTCCATGAAAGATAGCTAAGCCCCAATGTGTCAAGAAAGGGTGTTTGGCCACAATACGGTGATGAACAAGTATGGAGATGGCCTCAGAAGACCCACTCAAAGTTCATGAAGCAAGCACTATTGCTTGATCAAGGCCTGATGGGTGAAGATTTGGAGTTGGTATTGGCGCATGGAGATGATGAAAATGAAGTGATTGCCCTGCAAGGATCAATTAGGTTTTTGAGGTGTTCTATTGTCTGATCTCCCACCCTATCAGCTAATAGAACTTCGCAAAAACTTAGTACCCCCACGGACCATGCGAACCGCAAACCTTGCGAACCCCGTGGACTACGCCTATGAGGATTGGCCCTTTGAAGGCCCGGCTACGGTTCTTCACTTGTTGAAACACATGAACAAGTATGGGGGTGACCCCAAGCAATGGCTGGAACTTTGGGCTCGTCAAAAAGGGATTGCTGAGCAAGACAGGGTCAAACATGAGTTGCGATGCCTGATGGACATCCTTTACTATGGGGGTACTTTTTATCAATTGAATCTGCCTGTCCTCGGATCTTTTGAAGCTCGGCGCATCCAGTGCTTTGTCGATGCTTACGCAGTGGGTGGCTCAGCAGCTCCAGATTGGGGGAATGCGAAGCTGTTCACTGGCTATGTGGGCCCCGAGGACCTAGTCATGCCCCAGCTGAAGACGTGGGCAGCTCGCAAGAGCAAGGAGGAAGTTGAGTTGCATCAAGCTCGCAATCGCGTGAAGGAGTTGTTGAAGAAACCTGCCAGTGCCACTGAGGAGTCAGCCCTCGCAATTGCTGACGGAGCCCTATACCAGCCGAAAAAAAGCCTCGACCAAAGCGTGCCTCCGGCTGCAGCGCCATGAGCTGTGTTGGCCCCTCCACCTGGGGTCCATAGGTAGTGAGGCGGGACGATTGATAGGACCTATATGGTGAGCCCATGTTTGCAAGTGACCTTTTCCTTTTGCCACCTCCTCCAACTTTGACTATGGCATCGGGGCTCAGCAGACGGTCGAGTCAACGCTTGGCCAGAAAGGTCAGAATTCGTAGTGAACTGCGAGAATCAATTTCTGCGCTTAATTGGATGTATTGTGGTGCTTTTGATGCCCAACCGCCTTTTCACGGAGGAGCCCTTCATGATGAAGTGCTTGACCGGCTGGGGACACTAGTGCACAAGGCGTGCGACTTGGGTGACCAAAGTTGCATGCCCTCAGGAGGCAGCCTTGTCTGAGTCGCTCTGGGGGGCAGGATGGCTACAGCGAGCCCTTTATTCCAGCCTCTCTAGCGCCCTTCAACCTCGAGCTCATCTCCTTGCCACACGACTTGAGGGAGCTCCATCTGCAGAAGAGCTGGTGCAAGGTGAAGACCGTCGATACCTGGAGGTGCAAAAGCGCATGTTTTGCGGGAATCAAGGGAATGACGAGCCCCCTCAACAACCATATACTGGATTTCTCCTCTCAAGCACAACCCACGTAACTATAGACTCGACGTATTATTAAGAAGCTCAATCAGATCAACTATTTGGACTTGACGCTAAGACCTGCTCATCATGCCGGTGTGTTTTTGTTTGGAAGAGTGACCGACAGAATATCCGTATGATTGTAGAGGCTGGACCAGCCAATCGTGCTTTTTATGATCCCCCTGGCATCTCCTTAGCCACGGCAGAGACCTTTGCAAAGATTGAAATCAAGGCGTCTGTGAACGAGCCTTCTGAGGGCTTTAACCTTTCTGCAGGGCTCTCGGATGTGAAGGATTGTTTTCATCGGATCAACCAACCGCGCTGGCTGGCTCGGCATTTCTGCTTTCTTCCAATCGAGGCCCGCCATGTGGGACTGACAGGTCGTGACTTGACGGCCGGGTTCTGATCGCGTGACATGGTTTTTCCCACGCCGGGCTCTTTGTGTATGGGTTTCTCACGGTCGCTTTATTTTGCGCAGCGGATCAAAAAGGCAGTGATGAGCAATGTGGCCTCCTTGAAAGGATCATGTCTGGTCCACGATCGAGGTGGGCCTGCAGTCTTCACGCCTGGAGAGGGCTGCTTGCGCTCGGCGAGCGTAAGCGGATTGAACAAAAATGCGCATATTTGTATATATATATATAATATATATATTTGTGTGTGTAATTATTTGTGCATATTTCACGCTCAGCACAAATGCCCGGCTGCCAGGATGTCACATCCACAGAAGAAGACAAAATCCCCAACAGCGCGAAAAAGAAACCGGGGCGCTGACCACGTGGTGGGTCACTGGTGTATTTTCATTGGGAACAGAAACTGGGGCCCACCCCCCCTTAATAGGGATGGGGGATCACAGATTCGTCAAGTGCGCGCCAACTTGTGACAGAGAGAGGAGTTGGAAAAGTGAGACACTTAGATGGAAAGTTGCCTTGGATTCAGAATAGAAAAGGTTTCAAGATGGTGCAAGTACCAACAGGTGGCAACATGGCAGGTCTCAACTGAAGCATTTTGTTAATGTAGACAACCTGGGTGTCCTTTCTTCTGATCGAAAGGTGGTGGAGAAGAGCTTGGCGGATTTATGTGAAGACTTCACCTCCAAGCAGCTCCTCCTTCATCCTGGTGAGGTACAGTGGAACCCTATAAAAGCCTTGGGGATTCGTTTAGATGGTCAGCGTCTTTCATCCTCTATAGCTCCTGACAGGTTGCATCGGGTTCGGCAAGGACTTCGATGTGTGCTCCATCGTGGGCGCTGTACCTGGGGCCATCGGAAGAGCGAGATCGCTTTCGGCGTGCGGGGGCCCATAGCGCCCGTGAATCAGCTCTCACTTCAGCAGGGTTTGTCAAAAGTGGGGTCACCGGTCAATGGCTCGAGGGGACCTTGGATGATGAAGAGTATACCTCTCCGCCTCTGGTTGGGACCTCAATGCAAGCTTCCCTCAATTGCCCAAGGACATGTTAGACGCCTCCCGTTGGACCACGTTTCGCCAAGGCGCTTGGAAGCGTCGAGAGCACATCGTACACCTGGAAGCGTTGGCCGTCAAGTCTTTTGAGTTCGTTGCTCACGATTTATAGCAGCAGTTAATTCACGGCAGTTGTTTTTGGTCGACTCCATGAGCGCAGCCCTGGCTTTTGACAGTCGCAGCAAGAATTTCCGAATGCTCAGAAGCATCAGACGTTTTCGTGCTTTTTCACTGGCTCATAACATAGCTTTTTCAGTGCGTTGGGTTCTCTTTGAACTCAATCCAGCACATAAACCCAGCAGAGATCAGTCGTCGGTGGTTGCTATGTCAGATCGGCCTTGCAAGTTTGCTTAACCTGCCCCGACTTGACCTTGCAGCTGATGAGATCGCCTACA
>CAXAMN010022311.1:13137-26264 GCA_963970005.1 Durusdinium trenchii | reverse complement strand
GGAAGGTTGATTGGTGTCTGATGTGGGCATGATGCCTGCAAAAGAAGGGAGCTGGACAATGGCATGGATGTCTGTCTGAATGTGGCGGTGATGGGTGGTTGCGCGAGGGGTGGTCTGTTGGGATTCGTGCATGAGGAGCGGTGGGAGTGGGTTGGCCAGGATGGAGTCTGAACATGGGAAAGTTTGGGTGGCAGCATCTTGCAGAGTTGTGTGCCTGGCTGCGGCGGTGGGGATTGGATAAAAGCGGAGAGGTGAGGTGGAACTGGGTGGAGGATCAGTCTGTGTGTGTGTCTGCGGAGAGGCCTGTGCGCCGAGGTTGGGATCTAGGGAGTATGCCGCTGGTGGAAAGCGGGCCATGGTGTCAATGGCATTGAGAGCCAGGCGTGTGTGGCTCTGGATTCGTTGTACGTTGTTGTGGTAAATGGCGATGAGACGCTGGATGGGAGATGGAAGTGTATCAGTGAGAGGTTGATGTCCGATAGGGGTGTCAGTAAGGGCGTTGAGACTGTCCAGGTGTTGGTGGAGAACGAAACGGTGGACGTGGAGGTCCGTGAGGATGCCCATGAGGGCATGTGGTGGTTGGAGGGTGTAAACTTCGGCCCAAAACGATTGGTCTGTCGAGATGTTGGTGGTGGCTGATGGTGTGGGTTGCGGGGTTGTAGGACCTGGAGGCGGCAGCGGGTGAGGTGGATCGTGCGTCTGTGAAGGTGGCTCTTCCGGGTCTTCATTGAAGAGAAACAGAACCTCAGACTGCTCATCATAACCGGCAGCACTCTCCATTGAAAGGCCAGAGTGGAGGGTGTGCGCTGAATGTGGTAAAGATCACTAGTTGAAAAACAGCTGCGGTCAAGAAGGAAATTGCATGGCGATACAAAGTCCTGGTCAAAGTGTATGGTGCATTGAAGATGGTAGTAAGAAAAAATGAAACGTGGAAAGAACGTGGAAAGAACAAGACGGAAAAAGCAGTGTTCTTTTGTGTCACCACACGATGTGTGAGAATGGTGTGGGGTGAAACCACGAGCTGCTTCATCGTGAATTGAGCTCGGCCGCGGCTGCAGCGGCGGCCTGACGAGCAATCCGCAAGATGGTCTGCTGGAGCGTAGCAGCTTGTTGCTCTGTTAGTGGTGCGTCTGGAATGGGGGGCACCGGTGGGAAGACTGTAGTGGTATTTGTGTGGTAGTGGTTGGTTGAAAGTGAGTGGGCGGTGCTGGGCATGGTGTGGCTGGTCGTCTGGTGGAGTATGCCGTGGGATTGAGGTAGTGTTGGATGTCAGTGGAAAAGTTGAATGGTAGAAGTTGGCCATTCCGGTGGGGGCGTGGAATGGTGACCTGTAGGGGGATGCGTGTGGGTGTTGCTGAATGTGGAGGGTGGTATGACTGTGGAGGGCCCACCCACGTGGTATTGAATGGTGGGTGTCCCGGACGTGCTTTCGGCAGGATGGGAACATTGGTGGTGAGGATGATAGGATCCTCGGTGCTGGTAGAGGATGTGGTAGATGGTGGTGTGGGTGGTGCTGTGGGATGCGGTCGAATAGTTGTGGGTGGTGTTGGAGTGGTCTTGGGGTTGGCCTGTGACGTAGTGCGTGTGGAAAGATTCCGGTAAGATGTGTGGGAAACAGGGGGGGCTTTTGCAGGAACCTTACATGTCACTATTTTAGAAGAGAGAGACCACCCCAAGACAGACCCTAGTCGAGCCAGAGTGTGGATTTATGCACAATCTCTAGCCCAACTGGGAGGCAGGAACCTTACATGTCACTATTTTAGAAGAGAGAGACAACCCCAAGACAGACCCTAGCCGTGGATCTCTGGCACAACTGGGAGGCAGGAGCCTTACATGTATAGTGCGGACTGGAGGACAGAGCATGGCAGTATGCTGTGGCGAATCTTCCTCCCTTTTTCATGAGTTCCAACTTGGTCTCGTTGGTCGGGGGTTCGACAGGCTCGGCTTTGGTGTTGTGAGGTGTCTCATCTTTCACCTCGATAGACTCTGTAGGGGTGCGATCCCAGTCCGGAGAGTCGTGGTCCATGGGGTAGTGATGAGGCGGAGAGGGAGACAAGTAGCGGCCCTTCGAGAGTTCAAATGGCTGCGGCAGAAAGTGAGTGAATGCTGAAGTGTAAGATGGAAAATGTATGAGTGTTGTTTGTTGCGCGGGCTTTTTATCCTGAGCGGGACGTGGAGTGTGAGACAGAGCGTTGCCAGGGCTGCCTCAGGGGGGGGATGACGGCGTGCCAGCGGTCATGTGGTAGGCCGCTGAGGAATTGGAAGCCGTCCAGAGTGCTTGATGTAATTGTCCACGATGGCCATGAGCGGCAGGGGATTGGTCGGGGGTTGTCTGATGTAGATGGGTTGTGTGACTCGGTTGTGATGGTGTGGTGAGAGGGAGGCGATCTCGGGAGCGAGACCGATCCCTGCAACGGAGCTGGCGGATAAGTGGTGGTGTGTCGGTGGGTGGTGGGATGGCTGTGGTATGTTGTAAGGTGGCTGCGGAAAGGAAATTGGTTTGTTGTGGTGGGATGGCAATTGCGGGGTCTATGCGGTAATGGCCAGGGGAACCTGGTGAGCCAGGTATGAATTGCAGCCTGTTGAGCCCACGTGGGCGTCGTGGGTGATGTTGATCAAGTGTCGCAGGGTGTTGCGTAGCTGCAGAAAAAGTCTGTAAGCTGGTGTGTTGGTAAATGTAGACATTGGGGGGATTGGATCCTGCACAATTGGGTGATGTTGAAGGTCCTCGACGAGTGAGGTGATGGTGCTGATCATCCAGTGGAGCAGGAGTAGTTCGGGCTGGTGTGTCACCGATGGGGCCAAGTATGGCATCGGATTGTCAGGTAAGTAATGCCCGTGGTGTGTAGTGGGTGGGTCCGAGGAGATGGTAGTTGTGGCTGAAGGGGGAGGTAGTGTGGTTCGTAATTCATCGCTGGGCATCATATCATACAGGCGGCGAGCAGTTATGGAGAAACAGTTCGGTCAAATGGCTGCGGAAACATGGTGGCATGCGATTGGGTAGAGAAGTCATCAGTGAAAAGGTGAAGAATGAGAAACCGGCTATATGGCTAGGTTTTTCTGCTCGCCGAGAAATGTCGGTGAGACCTAAAACATAAGTGTATCAGCAACTGTGGCCGGAGAAGTCGTCTCAGATGTGGGAAAATGCATAGCGGCCGCTGCAGATCCCGGGTTGCAATGTTGCTGTGGTGCTGAATGTTGTAGTTAGCCACTGCGGGTGTCGCGGGAGCGAGAGCGTTGTCGGATGCGAGTGGCAGTGTTGATGTTGGTGGCTGGAGTAGTTTGCGGTGGAGGACCTGTCCAGTGATGGTGAAAACGCTCCGCATCTTGCGGTGGTGTACGTGGTGCTGGAGAAGGTGAACGGCTGGAGAGTCCGGGTGGTAGTGGGAAGCCTGGCGGTATGTTGTGTATAATGGCCAGGTTTCTGCTGGAGAGTGAGGCTGTGGGATTGATGCGATATTGCCCTGGGAGACCTGGTCCGGTGGTGACAAAATGGAGGAGCCGGCGAGCCTGGTAGAGGCTATCAATCAGCCGGTCCATCAAGATCAGGTCAGCGCGCATTAGGTAAAGGAGGTTGTATGCTCTCTGGTCCTGAAAATACGTTTGGTCTGGCATGGGGTCTGTGTTGAGTGGGTGACGGCGAAGGTGTTGGTTGACCATGAAAAGAAGGTCAAGGGAGCTGTTGAGAGAGTGAAAGTCAGGTTGAGTGCATATCGAAGGTTGGAGCCAGCTTGGGGGTCGCTGTGGCAAGTAGTACTCTGTGTTGGCTGTGTTGACAGGTGGGCGAGCGCGAGGATTGGCCATGAAGGTCAGTACAAGCAAAAGGACAAAGTGGCACACAAAAAGCTGCGGAGCTAGAGTGAGCCTGGGGGCATAAACGACTGAATGTTGGAAAGAGCAACGACTGGCAATGGCAGAAAAGACATGGAAAAAACCTGTCACTGCACTTCAAGGGATTTGTCCTGCAGCACGCCGGAGAGAACGTGGGGTGAAACGGATCACATGAAATAACTGCCAACAGGCGTGTTTGGAGATTTCTCCGGATGACTGTTCTCACTAGGCGCTCGCTCAGCAGCCGGCCGCGGCAGCACGTCAGCTGGAGGTGATTGATGTGGTGAAGTCGGTGGTGTTGTCTTGGGAGAAGGGGAAAAACCCGGTTGTGAGGGTGGTGGTGGTGAAGCTGCTGGTGAAGTAGGTGTTGGTGAGGGGGAAGGTACCTGTAGTGATGGATCTGCTTGGGGTGGTTTGGAGGAAAGTTGTTGGTCCTGTAGATGTTGCATGTCTTTGAGTTCTTGCCATCGGGCTTGGCACTGCTCGACGGAGAAACCAACTCGGCGAGCAACAGAAACCCAGTTGGGACGGAGTCGAGGGTTTCCTTTGAGTTCAACCAGGCGACAATCAGCGTCGCCGTCCCAAGCGTCCCAGTCTGCTTGCTGGTTCAGTGGTGGTAGTAGTGGCTGCTTTCGCTTGCGTGTTGTAGTAGGCTGTGGGATTGGGGCTGTTGAAGGTGTGTCATCGGAGTCTTTTGAGGGTGGCGCTGGTAATCGAATGGGTTGTCGAGATGGTGCTGAGTCACAAGAGGAGGTGGTGGACGGTAAACGTATAGGGTGAGTTGGTGGAGTTGGTAGTGGCTGAAAATGTTGGCGGAAAGTGGGATCCGCTTGGTGGATGTGGTGGAGAAAGTGAGTGTGAAGGTGTGCTACAATATCGGTTGCTTGTCTGAGCAGGTTTTGGACCTGCGAGAGTGCCACAGTGGTCTGATGTAAGAGAGTTTGGGTGTTATTGTGTGGAGGTGGCACTGTGCTGCTCATGACGTAAAGATGTGGAGATGTACAGTCACACAGGTCGTCACAGGTTGCTGCGGCAGCGCGGCACGGCAGCAGGACGGCAGCTGCGCAGCGTGAGCACGTCATCACGGGGCCATGCATATGAACTAAACGAGCAGCAAATTCCCGCGGGCATGGTTCGAAAAAATGCCAGTTGGACTGAAAGATCAAATGCAAAAAACTCCAACATGTGAAGAAGACATCATCTGAGAAGCTGGTAAAAATCCGGAATGATATTCTGCGGAACGAAACCGTCAAAGCTTGAAAAGTTGAAGGCGCACAAAGTCTCGTGACCGCTGCAAAAGTCTTTTCGCTGCTATAGGCGAAAGTTTGTGTAGTGGTGTGAGACAAAAAGTGGAGGTAGAGGTGGTAGTGGTGTGGAGGTGTTGGACTGTGGTGTTACATGTCGGGTGGAGTGGAGTTAGTGGACCAGGCCAGTCCTTTGACTATGGCGTGGTCCGGGTGGATCACCCAGCAGCGGCCCTTCTGGTGGAAGACGGCACCGTGGTAATCGTTGAGGAGGGTCATGGCGTGTTCCTCTCCTCCGGAGGTGTATTTTGTGGCAGCACCCCAAGCAAGGAGTGTGACGATGATGGAGTGGGAGTTCTTGTGGAGTTGCCAGGTGTTGTGGATGATGCGAGCAAACTCGCTTTGATCGTGGGGTTGATTGTGGGTGATGCGGACACCCTGAGGGTAGTTGGCAAAGTGGAGTGTGCTCGGTAAAAAACGACCTTGGCGTAGAATGTTGGAAATGTTGCCGACCGGGCCTGTATGGCCGGCGTTGATGTGGGCGACTTCCCGGTGAGTTGAGGTGGCTCGGGAAACCGCGGGTGGTTCGGGTGTGGTGGCCTTTGTGTTGAGGAAGGGAAGTGAGATGGCGTTGTATTGGAATTGGTCGTATTGGCGAGTGGTGTCGTTCCACTTGGCGTGGGTGTATTGTCGGAAATCGGCGATCTCCTTGTAGGTGATGTTGCAGTCGGTAAGGAGATTGGCGATGTACTGGTGCTGTGGTCGGTTGGGAGTGTCGAGTTGGTTAGCGTGGAATTCGAACCATTCGAGAAGTTGGTCTGCAGGTGAAAGAGCTTGAAAGTTGGGTGGAGGTCGCCAGCGGTTGAGTGGGCGACGAAGGACTGCTGTGGTGGGGTATTGAGAGGGGTCGGTGTTGGTGTGTTCGGTGTTGGGGCGTAAGTCAATGGGCTGTGGTGAGCGGCTGCGGGAGGGTGTGGGGCTGTATGAGTAAGTGGATGTAGAGGGTGATCGGCGTCGCCGGGTTGTGCTGTGGTGCTTTGAGTGGCGGTGATGTCGGCGCCGACGGCGGTGGTGGTGGCGCCCTCGGTGGTGATGATCAGACTTTCGTCGGCTCTTATGGTGGTGGCGGCGACTGCTGTGTTGTGGCTGTGGGGAAGGTGGTGGCGGTGCCGGGGAAGCGGTGCTGTCGGGCTTGTCTGTTGCAGGTAGTGAAGGCGCAGGGGCTGGTGGAGCTGACGCAACGGATGGTGATTCGGAAGGTTGGGAGCCAGTGGCTGGAATGGTCACGTTTTGGACCGGTGTGGAAGGGTCCGTGGCTGATGTGGTGACATGTTGGACCGGTGGTGTGAGGTCCGATGGCGTCGGTTGTGGGATTGAGGGTTGAACTGGTGGTGGAGCGCCAATGGTTTGTGGAGGCGGCGGCGGAGGCAAAGGTTGAGGTGGAGGTTGTGTGACTGGGGGAAAAACGGAATAAGGTTGCCAAACTCCCTGGGGGATGGTGCATGGCTGGTCGGTGGGTGGATGATGGGCAACTGTTGCTTGTTGTGGTGCTGGAAGTGGATGGGTCTGCGCGATGGGGTTAGGTTCAGCAGGTGGTGTGGGATGTAGTTGTGGCAACATGTATGAAGGGGACGGTGTTGCGGATGGAAACATTGGAGTTGGGTGTGTGGGTTGCGGTGGCGGTTGGGTGTGTGGGTGTGGGTGTGTGGGTTGCACAATCGTCCAGGTGGAAGGAGTGCCGTAGGACAGTGCAGTAGTGGCTGGAATGGGCATAGTAGGTGGAATTTGATATGATTGTGGTTGTGGATGAGGGAATGCCGATGGTTGTGGCGAGGGAAAGGTGGGTGCAGTTGGAGGCTGCGGCAGCGGCCATGTGGGTTGAGATTGTGTAGTAGGTAGTGGTGGTGGTGTGGTGTGAGCATATGGCCAGGGGAAGTGCATGATGTAGCCGGACTTGTCAGTGGCGAGAAACAGCGCTGTGCAGGAAAAGCTTCGCTATGGCACGGCGCGGCGCAGCTGCAAGGATGCGGCTGAAAAGTTCCAAGTTGTATTGTCATAGTAAGGTTGAAAATTTATCGTTCGTGTTGACGGGGAGTGTGTTGTGAGGCTGAGCTGAGTGTGAGCTTGTTGTCAAGTGTAATCATGCATCTCGAATTAGACTGGAGAACTCCGGTGCACAAGCTTGAGTTCTGCTGATGAAAAAGTCACGGCATCAATCTACAAATGCAACATGTGGAAAAAACAACATGCATGACTGATCAAAAAGCTGGCGGAAGAGAAAGCTGCCGTTCTAAGGCCCGGCGGCCAATGTATCAGTTGATTCGGTGAGGGTGTCGGTGACTGCCTGTGAAGGTCCGATGAGGAGTGGTGCTTTGTGATTGTTGCTTTCCCATGCAAAAACAGCGCCCCTGTGACGGGGATCACATTCAGCACCCGAGTGGGACGGCTGAGCGAGACACACTCTGACACTTGTATTCAGTGACTCAGTTACCACGTTGGGAAGGAAGGTGATGGAACAGCAAGGCGAAAAGGTCCAAAGACTTGAATTGTTGAAAAAAGTTTCACTCGCGCGGTTGGCTGCAATGCAAAGGCGGCTGCAGTGGGAAACCTGTTTAGGGGAAGGAGCGCATGAAAAACCATGAATCAAACCAAAGGAGTGGACAGCGTGGGCAACAGTTGATTGCAGGTACGTCATCAGGCGTCCCTGATGATATCCTAGGAGCACGTGAGGAGCTTCGTTGGATGGAGCCTCACGTGTCCTCTCCATCCCCCTGCTTGGTTGAAAAAGTTGGTGGTAAGGCGTGGAGAAAGTGGCGGTGGAAAACCCTTTGTCCAGGGGTGGACACACACAGGTCGCCGCATTCGGCGCTTTTTTCAAAAACCGGTGGCAGGCGTGGTGGTTGTGTCCTTTTTGGACATAGAGCCTCACGAGCTCAGCCGCAGCAGCTTCAGCGCTGGAGGGTGGAAATGTATATTTTCGAATGGTGTGGAGTCTTGATTGGAGGCCTGATAGAGCCAAGCGCTGGCTCCCGGCGGTTGTGGAATCCCTGATTTTCCAGGGTTGGGAAGGTTGCATGTAGGTGATGGTGCGTTGTGGGAGGTCGATGTTGAAACCGAGGAGATGGAAATCCTCCACCGGTTCGAGTTCCACTGGGTCGCCAAAAAAGTGGTGGTGAATGAGGGTTTGAATGGCTGGATGGTGGCGGAAGTGTTCGTCGTGGACAATGAAACGGTTGTCGACATATCGATAGTAAGTGAAGTGGAGGTCTGTGTGCTGAAGTAGGTTGTTGTGGATCTGGTGCCAGGAATGCTCAATGAGGGTGATGGCGACATTGCATAGGGCGGGAGAGAGCTGGGATCCAATCCCGGCCCCTCGGATTTGTTTGTAAGTATTGCTGCAAGCCCGGAAAATGCATGTGTTAAGGGCAAAAGCCACAATGGTGGTGATGTCGGAAGTCTGGATGGTGCGTTGGGTAGGGTGTTTTCGATGGTGTCTGCCAATGTGTGAGTGGTGAAAGGGGTTGCCGGTAGCCTGGACATCCACCGTCAAGGTGTGTGTGGATTGCTGTTGTTGCCAGTGGCGGATGAGGGAGTGAACCGCATCGATGAGTCTGGGTTGGGACGGAGTTGAAGAAACCGACCAGGTCATCGTTGGTGGCGTGTAGTGAGATGTCTGGTGGGGTTTGGGTGAAGTAGCTGTGAAAATGGTGCCAAAGTTGGGGAATGGACATTTGGCCGGGATGCTGGGGGTAAAGGTGTTGGAGGATAATGTCAAGAGCACGGCTGGTGATGCGAAGTAGATTGCCACTGAGTGATTGGAAGTATGAGATAATGGTACGGCCTTTTTTCCAGTGCTTCTTTTCTTTGAGGTGGACGACGCCGTAGGGAATGTTGAAGTCTTTGCGAAAGCCCCACTTGTAGCGGGTACGCAAAATGGGGGGAACTGTGGCTGTTAGGTGATCGTGGATGTTGGCGGCAGTGAGGTGGGGAAGTGGTTCGAAAAGTTCGGGGGATTGCCATGTATTCAAGGCGCCAGTGAAATATTGGCGAGGGCAGAACAGCCGGAGTTGCTGTAGCTCATGGTCGGCATGGTGAAGCAATGTGTGTTGGCCGAGGTATTCTTGGAGTTGGCGAAGCAGGCGAGCCGTAAAACGGGGTTGCTGCTTGAGGTGCATGTTGTGGAGGCGCCACTGGTGTTCAAGGAATGGCTGCAAATGTTGGACGAGGGATGGTGGAAGCCCTTGTAGCTTGAGCCATTTCGTATAGGCCGTCCGGAACGTGAGGAAGTATCGGGCCTTGCTTGGGTAGTAGGTGCTGTTCATGTTGGCGTTGATCAAAATGCCAAGATGTGTGGGGAGTTGGAGTTGATCAAGTGTAAGAATGTAGTGGCCGTTGATGGTGGGGGTGTCAGGATCCTGCAGGAGGGTGCGAAGATGATCGCATGCGCAGGGGAGGTCTGCTGGATCTGGTGGGGAGTGGAGGGTGTCCTCCCATGTGCGGTGGTTATGCAGGTGGGAACGTAGGGTTTTGTGTGCGGCTTCTCGCAGTCTGTGGGAGGGGAGGTGGAGGGGGATGGTCAAGTGCTTGTGCTGTTGGATGGTAGTACGGAGCCACTGCTGGCAGTGCTTGGTGAAATCGTCGTGGGCCAGGAATGGTACTGTCAGTGGAATGTTTGGTTTTGGCGGTGTGAGGTTGCGGTAGAGGAGGGCTTTGTTGAGGATGTGGAGAGCTCTGCTGCGGCCGGGTTCTTCAAGGTTGGCGGCCATGCGCCGAATGGCATAGATTTCAAGGTCCGTGTGACGGCCGCTTCGTATCTCTTTGGCTGCTTCAAAGGAGGCTGCTGTGTGTTTGGTAAGGTTTCGGAGAAGTTGGAGGGCGTGATGCTTGGTGGAGGTGTAAAGGTGCGGTTCCCTGAGTGTGTACTGGCGTTGCCGCAGGCGTCGAAAGAGTCGTTTGTGGGTTGCTAACCTGGAGTAGAAATGGGCTCTGTGTTTGGTGAACTGCCAGCCTTGAGCTTTGAGCTTGAGATGGTGGGAAATAAAAGGCCAGTTGAGCGTAGGCATCCAGTTTGCGATGTAGTGGTGCTCTTGGATCCAGGCTTGGTCGTATGTGTCGTGGGAGGTAAGTTGAATGGTGGTGTCGTGGTGGATGTTGTTGTGTGAGTGCCAATAACGTAAGGATAGTTCTGCGGAGATGGGGATGTTGTTCTGGAGTTGCTTGAGTTTGGCACGGCGGTTGTGTTCGCGGTGGGGAATGCCAATGGCTGTGGAGCCAACATAAAAGTGGCCATGTTGATGGTAGCAGCGTTGAGGCTGGTCAGGATTGAAGTGGAGCTTGATGTAAACTGAATTGGAGGAGAGGAAGTTGTGGTAGTGGTATGTGTGGGGTAAGATGTGGAGCTGGCGGAGACGGTTGCGCCATTGTTGTGAGCGACGGGTGTTGGAAGGATATGCGAAAAGGAGTGTGATGTGGATAAGGCCAGTGGTGAAGATGGCCTCGGCCCGGTCGATGTATTGGGTGTGGTGAATGAGCACGGAGAGTGCTCGGTGCAAGTGGAATAGGTGGGTGAGGTTGGTGTGGCTGGGTTGCTGCTGGGCAAGGGTAACGAGTCAGCAGCCGATGGCTGCTCCCACACTCACGAGCTGTTGCAAGCTCCGAATTGGCAATCGGTTGACTCGGTTGAGTGGCAGGCCATACCGTGTGGCTGCGTCCTTGAGCTGCTGCGCGGTGACTTTACTCGTTTGCAGCAAACGAACGACTTCGTTGGCGGCTTCCTGGATGGTGGGGTCGAAGGTGGTGACCCAGTGTTGGATCTCTGGGTGATTCCAACCCTCGGGGATATCATCTTGCAATGTTGGGTGTGGGGGTTGCAAGACATCGGTGAGGGCTGGCGGTTTTGGTGGAGGTGGAGTGGGTGCATGGGATGGGGCGGCCGGTGCGGAAGAGCGGTTGGTGCTCTTGACTGGGGTGAGTGGGTTGCCCAAGTCTTGGAGCTTTTGGCGTGCGCGGGCCAGTTCGTCAGTGGTGTTCTTGAGGGCGCGCAGAGCGGTGCCTTCCGCAGGTGCCGGAGAGTGAGTTTGTAGTTGTTCGATAAGTAGTTTGATGAGGGGAGCGTGGAACGCTCGGGCGTGTGTGGTTTTGCTGGGAATGTCCGTGCCTTGTTTTGTGTGGAGGGTCTCCGCGATGCCGTCAAGGTCAAGGCGTTTCTCGCGGAGCTCTTGGAGAAGGTGGGTCACGAAAACCGACTCCGCAATGCTTCTGGTGGCAATGAATCCCGTGTATTTGCCGTTGCTAAGTGTGCGGGCAGTAAATTCGGAGGTGCCGTGGTAAGCCAATTGCCACGGGAAGACCTCAAAGGTCGGGAGCCCTGCCACTCCTGCTTTTCGAGACCACTGGGTGGGTTGGATTGTACGATGTAGTTGGTGGCCGTGCAGGGTGTTGGAGTCCCAATGTTGGTCGGTTGGGTTCCAAGAGTCTTGAACTGATGGAGTGGGGGATGGGATGTGTGATGGCGGTGGGGCAGGTGCTGTGCCGGCGCGGGCGGTTGGTGGTGGCGGTGGGCTGTGTTTGAAGGTCGTTGGTGGTGGAGTAACAGGTTCGGCCGTAGGGAGAGGTGGCGGGGGTGGAGGTGGGAACTCCGGCTGTGGGGTTGGTGCCTGTGGTGGCGGTGTATGCTGCGATGGCGGTGTGTATGGTGGAGTCACGTAAGGATTGGAGTGGTGGGCTTGGTGCGTACGGAGTGCGTGGGTGAGTGGACCATAGGTGCCAGTGGGGTTGCAGGCGTGGTGAGTTGTGGTGGTGGGAGGCGAGGTGGTGGTGTCAGGGTTGGTAAGCTGCTGATGATGTTGCTGCTGCATCAAATAATGATTCCAGTAATATTGCTGCCACTGTGCGTCCATGGTGGCTGGTCGGAATGTCACTGGATCGTGGGGCGAGGAGCACCGGTTGTTGGTTTGAGCAAGCTGAATATGCGAGACAATGTCAATGAGTGTAAACTGAATCTGAGGGCAGCGTCAGCAAAAATGGAACTGTCAAAAACTTTGCCGTCCAAAAAGTGAGAAAACGGAAAAGCAGAAGTAGAAGAAAAATGCTGAGAAAACCTGAAGGCTGCTGTGGGCCGGGGATAAAACATGGTGGTGTGCCCAGTCAAAAGGTTGTTAAAAACACGCCGCTGAGAGCACACTGTTTTTCGTTGTGCAGAGTGAAACAGCGTGTGTCGGTCTGTGGACTGAGGGGAGCTAGTTTCCGAAGATGATGATTGATGTAAGGCAACTTGTTAAAACAAAACCAACGAGCACGAAAACGCGTGAGATGGAGTGGCTGGTATGTGAATCATCTACGGATAAAGCACTGTAGGCGCCTCAGGATCCGCCGCCGCATGGTCAATGGTTATCCGCATGCCAAGGGTCCGTGTTTGGGTCATAGTCTTGTTGAGACAATGGCAGGGGGCGCCCCTGCCTGTCCACCCTGGTCGTGGAGGGATGGAGCATGACCACGGGGGTCGGTGGAGCCAAGTCTGAGGAGCTGGCCTGTGGTGGGATGAAGGGGGGTTGTTGTGTTGGAAATTGGTAGTGCGCTGGCCATGGGTGAATGAGTGGGGCTGCGGTTGCCGGCGGTGCCACTGATGGGGTGGGCGTATAGGATCCGCCTGCCGGGGCACAGGCTGGAGGGGTTCAGTGGTAACGGGCGGTTGTTGGGCTTGAAAAAGTGATGGTGGGGGCCGTTTTGGAAGAGGGTGGACTGTGGCTTGTGATGGCTGTCGAGTGGTGGCTGGGGTTGTGCGTTGGGGGGTTGGGGAACCTGTGCGTGGGTCCGGCTGTCGGGTGCGGGTGGGGGTAGTGGTGCGAGGAGGTGTCTTGGAACGTCTGTTGCGCGGTGTGCCGCCGATGGGGGAGGGAAAGGTGGGAGGAGTGTGCGGTTGCTCTGGCAAGGTGACGGTGGGAGTGGGAATGAGGTTCACGTATTGCCATCGGTCATGTGGTTGTTTGTTGGTGGCTGATGTGGGATTGGGTGATGCAGTGGTAAAGGTGCTGCTGGCGGTTGGAAGGGAGG
>CAXAMN010022311.1:0-13127 GCA_963970005.1 Durusdinium trenchii | reverse complement strand
GGAAGGTTGATTGGTGTCTGATGTGGGCATGATGCCTGCAAAAGAAGGGAGCTGGACAATGGCATGGATGTCTGTCTGAATGTGGCGGTGATGGGTGGTTGCGCGAGGGGTGGTCTGTTGGGATTCGTGCATGAGGAGCGGTGGGAGTGGGTTGGCCAGGATGGAGTCTGAACATGGGAAAGTTTGGGTGGCAGCATCTTGCAGAGTTGTGTGCCTGGCTGCGGCGGTGGGGATTGGATAAAAGCGGAGAGGTGAGGTGGAACTGGGTGGAGGATCAGTCTGTGTGTGTGTCTGCGGAGAGGCCTGTGCGCCGAGGTTGGGATCTAGGGAGTATGCCGCTGGTGGAAAGCGGGCCATGGTGTCAATGGCATTGAGAGCCAGGCGTGTGTGGCTCTGGATTCGTTGTACGTTGTTGTGGTAAATGGCGATGAGACGCTGGATGGGAGATGGAAGTGTATCAGTGAGAGGTTGATGTCCGATAGGGGTGTCAGTAAGGGCGTTGAGACTGTCCAGGTGTTGGTGGAGAACGAAACGGTGGACGTGGAGGTCCGTGAGGATGCCCATGAGGGCATGTGGTGGTTGGAGGGTGTAAACTTCGGCCCAAAACGATTGGTCTGTCGAGATGTTGGTGGTGGCTGATGGTGTGGGTTGCGGGGTTGTAGGACCTGGAGGCGGCAGCGGGTGAGGTGGATCGTGCGTCTGTGAAGGTGGCTCTTCCGGGTCTTCATTGAAGAGAAACAGAACCTCAGACTGCTCATCATAACCGGCAGCACTCTCCATTGAAAGGCCAGAGTGGAGGGTGTGCGCTGAATGTGGTAAAGATCACTAGTTGAAAAACAGCTGCGGTCAAGAAGGAAATTGCATGGCGATACAAAGTCCTGGTCAAAGTGTATGGTGCATTGAAGATGGTAGTAAGAAAAAATGAAACGTGGAAAGAACGTGGAAAGAACAAGACGGAAAAAGCAGTGTTCTTTTGTGTCACCACACGATGTGTGAGAATGGTGTGGGGTGAAACCACGAGCTGCTTCATCGTGAATTGAGCTCGGCCGCGGCTGCAGCGGCGGCCTGACGAGCAATCCGCAAGATGGTCTGCTGGAGCGTAGCAGCTTGTTGCTCTGTTAGTGGTGCGTCTGGAATGGGGGGCACCGGTGGGAAGACTGTAGTGGTATTTGTGTGGTAGTGGTTGGTTGAAAGTGAGTGGGCGGTGCTGGGCATGGTGTGGCTGGTCGTCTGGTGGAGTATGCCGTGGGATTGAGGTAGTGTTGGATGTCAGTGGAAAAGTTGAATGGTAGAAGTTGGCCATTCCGGTGGGGGCGTGGAATGGTGACCTGTAGGGGGATGCGTGTGGGTGTTGCTGAATGTGGAGGGTGGTATGACTGTGGAGGGCCCACCCACGTGGTATTGAATGGTGGGTGTCCCGGACGTGCTTTCGGCAGGATGGGAACATTGGTGGTGAGGATGATAGGATCCTCGGTGCTGGTAGAGGATGTGGTAGATGGTGGTGTGGGTGGTGCTGTGGGATGCGGTCGAATAGTTGTGGGTGGTGTTGGAGTGGTCTTGGGGTTGGCCTGTGACGTAGTGCGTGTGGAAAGATTCCGGTAAGATGTGTGGGAAACAGGGGGGGCTTTTGCAGGAACCTTACATGTCACTATTTTAGAAGAGAGAGACCACCCCAAGACAGACCCTAGTCGAGCCAGAGTGTGGATTTATGCACAATCTCTAGCCCAACTGGGAGGCAGGAACCTTACATGTCACTATTTTAGAAGAGAGAGACAACCCCAAGACAGACCCTAGCCGTGGATCTCTGGCACAACTGGGAGGCAGGAGCCTTACATGTATAGTGCGGACTGGAGGACAGAGCATGGCAGTATGCTGTGGCGAATCTTCCTCCCTTTTTCATGAGTTCCAACTTGGTCTCGTTGGTCGGGGGTTCGACAGGCTCGGCTTTGGTGTTGTGAGGTGTCTCATCTTTCACCTCGATAGACTCTGTAGGGGTGCGATCCCAGTCCGGAGAGTCGTGGTCCATGGGGTAGTGATGAGGCGGAGAGGGAGACAAGTAGCGGCCCTTCGAGAGTTCAAATGGCTGCGGCAGAAAGTGAGTGAATGCTGAAGTGTAAGATGGAAAATGTATGAGTGTTGTTTGTTGCGCGGGCTTTTTATCCTGAGCGGGACGTGGAGTGTGAGACAGAGCGTTGCCAGGGCTGCCTCAGGGGGGGGATGACGGCGTGCCAGCGGTCATGTGGTAGGCCGCTGAGGAATTGGAAGCCGTCCAGAGTGCTTGATGTAATTGTCCACGATGGCCATGAGCGGCAGGGGATTGGTCGGGGGTTGTCTGATGTAGATGGGTTGTGTGACTCGGTTGTGATGGTGTGGTGAGAGGGAGGCGATCTCGGGAGCGAGACCGATCCCTGCAACGGAGCTGGCGGATAAGTGGTGGTGTGTCGGTGGGTGGTGGGATGGCTGTGGTATGTTGTAAGGTGGCTGCGGAAAGGAAATTGGTTTGTTGTGGTGGGATGGCAATTGCGGGGTCTATGCGGTAATGGCCAGGGGAACCTGGTGAGCCAGGTATGAATTGCAGCCTGTTGAGCCCACGTGGGCGTCGTGGGTGATGTTGATCAAGTGTCGCAGGGTGTTGCGTAGCTGCAGAAAAAGTCTGTAAGCTGGTGTGTTGGTAAATGTAGACATTGGGGGGATTGGATCCTGCACAATTGGGTGATGTTGAAGGTCCTCGACGAGTGAGGTGATGGTGCTGATCATCCAGTGGAGCAGGAGTAGTTCGGGCTGGTGTGTCACCGATGGGGCCAAGTATGGCATCGGATTGTCAGGTAAGTAATGCCCGTGGTGTGTAGTGGGTGGGTCCGAGGAGATGGTAGTTGTGGCTGAAGGGGGAGGTAGTGTGGTTCGTAATTCATCGCTGGGCATCATATCATACAGGCGGCGAGCAGTTATGGAGAAACAGTTCGGTCAAATGGCTGCGGAAACATGGTGGCATGCGATTGGGTAGAGAAGTCATCAGTGAAAAGGTGAAGAATGAGAAACCGGCTATATGGCTAGGTTTTTCTGCTCGCCGAGAAATGTCGGTGAGACCTAAAACATAAGTGTATCAGCAACTGTGGCCGGAGAAGTCGTCTCAGATGTGGGAAAATGCATAGCGGCCGCTGCAGATCCCGGGTTGCAATGTTGCTGTGGTGCTGAATGTTGTAGTTAGCCACTGCGGGTGTCGCGGGAGCGAGAGCGTTGTCGGATGCGAGTGGCAGTGTTGATGTTGGTGGCTGGAGTAGTTTGCGGTGGAGGACCTGTCCAGTGATGGTGAAAACGCTCCGCATCTTGCGGTGGTGTACGTGGTGCTGGAGAAGGTGAACGGCTGGAGAGTCCGGGTGGTAGTGGGAAGCCTGGCGGTATGTTGTGTATAATGGCCAGGTTTCTGCTGGAGAGTGAGGCTGTGGGATTGATGCGATATTGCCCTGGGAGACCTGGTCCGGTGGTGACAAAATGGAGGAGCCGGCGAGCCTGGTAGAGGCTATCAATCAGCCGGTCCATCAAGATCAGGTCAGCGCGCATTAGGTAAAGGAGGTTGTATGCTCTCTGGTCCTGAAAATACGTTTGGTCTGGCATGGGGTCTGTGTTGAGTGGGTGACGGCGAAGGTGTTGGTTGACCATGAAAAGAAGGTCAAGGGAGCTGTTGAGAGAGTGAAAGTCAGGTTGAGTGCATATCGAAGGTTGGAGCCAGCTTGGGGGTCGCTGTGGCAAGTAGTACTCTGTGTTGGCTGTGTTGACAGGTGGGCGAGCGCGAGGATTGGCCATGAAGGTCAGTACAAGCAAAAGGACAAAGTGGCACACAAAAAGCTGCGGAGCTAGAGTGAGCCTGGGGGCATAAACGACTGAATGTTGGAAAGAGCAACGACTGGCAATGGCAGAAAAGACATGGAAAAAACCTGTCACTGCACTTCAAGGGATTTGTCCTGCAGCACGCCGGAGAGAACGTGGGGTGAAACGGATCACATGAAATAACTGCCAACAGGCGTGTTTGGAGATTTCTCCGGATGACTGTTCTCACTAGGCGCTCGCTCAGCAGCCGGCCGCGGCAGCACGTCAGCTGGAGGTGATTGATGTGGTGAAGTCGGTGGTGTTGTCTTGGGAGAAGGGGAAAAACCCGGTTGTGAGGGTGGTGGTGGTGAAGCTGCTGGTGAAGTAGGTGTTGGTGAGGGGGAAGGTACCTGTAGTGATGGATCTGCTTGGGGTGGTTTGGAGGAAAGTTGTTGGTCCTGTAGATGTTGCATGTCTTTGAGTTCTTGCCATCGGGCTTGGCACTGCTCGACGGAGAAACCAACTCGGCGAGCAACAGAAACCCAGTTGGGACGGAGTCGAGGGTTTCCTTTGAGTTCAACCAGGCGACAATCAGCGTCGCCGTCCCAAGCGTCCCAGTCTGCTTGCTGGTTCAGTGGTGGTAGTAGTGGCTGCTTTCGCTTGCGTGTTGTAGTAGGCTGTGGGATTGGGGCTGTTGAAGGTGTGTCATCGGAGTCTTTTGAGGGTGGCGCTGGTAATCGAATGGGTTGTCGAGATGGTGCTGAGTCACAAGAGGAGGTGGTGGACGGTAAACGTATAGGGTGAGTTGGTGGAGTTGGTAGTGGCTGAAAATGTTGGCGGAAAGTGGGATCCGCTTGGTGGATGTGGTGGAGAAAGTGAGTGTGAAGGTGTGCTACAATATCGGTTGCTTGTCTGAGCAGGTTTTGGACCTGCGAGAGTGCCACAGTGGTCTGATGTAAGAGAGTTTGGGTGTTATTGTGTGGAGGTGGCACTGTGCTGCTCATGACGTAAAGATGTGGAGATGTACAGTCACACAGGTCGTCACAGGTTGCTGCGGCAGCGCGGCACGGCAGCAGGACGGCAGCTGCGCAGCGTGAGCACGTCATCACGGGGCCATGCATATGAACTAAACGAGCAGCAAATTCCCGCGGGCATGGTTCGAAAAAATGCCAGTTGGACTGAAAGATCAAATGCAAAAAACTCCAACATGTGAAGAAGACATCATCTGAGAAGCTGGTAAAAATCCGGAATGATATTCTGCGGAACGAAACCGTCAAAGCTTGAAAAGTTGAAGGCGCACAAAGTCTCGTGACCGCTGCAAAAGTCTTTTCGCTGCTATAGGCGAAAGTTTGTGTAGTGGTGTGAGACAAAAAGTGGAGGTAGAGGTGGTAGTGGTGTGGAGGTGTTGGACTGTGGTGTTACATGTCGGGTGGAGTGGAGTTAGTGGACCAGGCCAGTCCTTTGACTATGGCGTGGTCCGGGTGGATCACCCAGCAGCGGCCCTTCTGGTGGAAGACGGCACCGTGGTAATCGTTGAGGAGGGTCATGGCGTGTTCCTCTCCTCCGGAGGTGTATTTTGTGGCAGCACCCCAAGCAAGGAGTGTGACGATGATGGAGTGGGAGTTCTTGTGGAGTTGCCAGGTGTTGTGGATGATGCGAGCAAACTCGCTTTGATCGTGGGGTTGATTGTGGGTGATGCGGACACCCTGAGGGTAGTTGGCAAAGTGGAGTGTGCTCGGTAAAAAACGACCTTGGCGTAGAATGTTGGAAATGTTGCCGACCGGGCCTGTATGGCCGGCGTTGATGTGGGCGACTTCCCGGTGAGTTGAGGTGGCTCGGGAAACCGCGGGTGGTTCGGGTGTGGTGGCCTTTGTGTTGAGGAAGGGAAGTGAGATGGCGTTGTATTGGAATTGGTCGTATTGGCGAGTGGTGTCGTTCCACTTGGCGTGGGTGTATTGTCGGAAATCGGCGATCTCCTTGTAGGTGATGTTGCAGTCGGTAAGGAGATTGGCGATGTACTGGTGCTGTGGTCGGTTGGGAGTGTCGAGTTGGTTAGCGTGGAATTCGAACCATTCGAGAAGTTGGTCTGCAGGTGAAAGAGCTTGAAAGTTGGGTGGAGGTCGCCAGCGGTTGAGTGGGCGACGAAGGACTGCTGTGGTGGGGTATTGAGAGGGGTCGGTGTTGGTGTGTTCGGTGTTGGGGCGTAAGTCAATGGGCTGTGGTGAGCGGCTGCGGGAGGGTGTGGGGCTGTATGAGTAAGTGGATGTAGAGGGTGATCGGCGTCGCCGGGTTGTGCTGTGGTGCTTTGAGTGGCGGTGATGTCGGCGCCGACGGCGGTGGTGGTGGCGCCCTCGGTGGTGATGATCAGACTTTCGTCGGCTCTTATGGTGGTGGCGGCGACTGCTGTGTTGTGGCTGTGGGGAAGGTGGTGGCGGTGCCGGGGAAGCGGTGCTGTCGGGCTTGTCTGTTGCAGGTAGTGAAGGCGCAGGGGCTGGTGGAGCTGACGCAACGGATGGTGATTCGGAAGGTTGGGAGCCAGTGGCTGGAATGGTCACGTTTTGGACCGGTGTGGAAGGGTCCGTGGCTGATGTGGTGACATGTTGGACCGGTGGTGTGAGGTCCGATGGCGTCGGTTGTGGGATTGAGGGTTGAACTGGTGGTGGAGCGCCAATGGTTTGTGGAGGCGGCGGCGGAGGCAAAGGTTGAGGTGGAGGTTGTGTGACTGGGGGAAAAACGGAATAAGGTTGCCAAACTCCCTGGGGGATGGTGCATGGCTGGTCGGTGGGTGGATGATGGGCAACTGTTGCTTGTTGTGGTGCTGGAAGTGGATGGGTCTGCGCGATGGGGTTAGGTTCAGCAGGTGGTGTGGGATGTAGTTGTGGCAACATGTATGAAGGGGACGGTGTTGCGGATGGAAACATTGGAGTTGGGTGTGTGGGTTGCGGTGGCGGTTGGGTGTGTGGGTGTGGGTGTGTGGGTTGCACAATCGTCCAGGTGGAAGGAGTGCCGTAGGACAGTGCAGTAGTGGCTGGAATGGGCATAGTAGGTGGAATTTGATATGATTGTGGTTGTGGATGAGGGAATGCCGATGGTTGTGGCGAGGGAAAGGTGGGTGCAGTTGGAGGCTGCGGCAGCGGCCATGTGGGTTGAGATTGTGTAGTAGGTAGTGGTGGTGGTGTGGTGTGAGCATATGGCCAGGGGAAGTGCATGATGTAGCCGGACTTGTCAGTGGCGAGAAACAGCGCTGTGCAGGAAAAGCTTCGCTATGGCACGGCGCGGCGCAGCTGCAAGGATGCGGCTGAAAAGTTCCAAGTTGTATTGTCATAGTAAGGTTGAAAATTTATCGTTCGTGTTGACGGGGAGTGTGTTGTGAGGCTGAGCTGAGTGTGAGCTTGTTGTCAAGTGTAATCATGCATCTCGAATTAGACTGGAGAACTCCGGTGCACAAGCTTGAGTTCTGCTGATGAAAAAGTCACGGCATCAATCTACAAATGCAACATGTGGAAAAAACAACATGCATGACTGATCAAAAAGCTGGCGGAAGAGAAAGCTGCCGTTCTAAGGCCCGGCGGCCAATGTATCAGTTGATTCGGTGAGGGTGTCGGTGACTGCCTGTGAAGGTCCGATGAGGAGTGGTGCTTTGTGATTGTTGCTTTCCCATGCAAAAACAGCGCCCCTGTGACGGGGATCACATTCAGCACCCGAGTGGGACGGCTGAGCGAGACACACTCTGACACTTGTATTCAGTGACTCAGTTACCACGTTGGGAAGGAAGGTGATGGAACAGCAAGGCGAAAAGGTCCAAAGACTTGAATTGTTGAAAAAAGTTTCACTCGCGCGGTTGGCTGCAATGCAAAGGCGGCTGCAGTGGGAAACCTGTTTAGGGGAAGGAGCGCATGAAAAACCATGAATCAAACCAAAGGAGTGGACAGCGTGGGCAACAGTTGATTGCAGGTACGTCATCAGGCGTCCCTGATGATATCCTAGGAGCACGTGAGGAGCTTCGTTGGATGGAGCCTCACGTGTCCTCTCCATCCCCCTGCTTGGTTGAAAAAGTTGGTGGTAAGGCGTGGAGAAAGTGGCGGTGGAAAACCCTTTGTCCAGGGGTGGACACACACAGGTCGCCGCATTCGGCGCTTTTTTCAAAAACCGGTGGCAGGCGTGGTGGTTGTGTCCTTTTTGGACATAGAGCCTCACGAGCTCAGCCGCAGCAGCTTCAGCGCTGGAGGGTGGAAATGTATATTTTCGAATGGTGTGGAGTCTTGATTGGAGGCCTGATAGAGCCAAGCGCTGGCTCCCGGCGGTTGTGGAATCCCTGATTTTCCAGGGTTGGGAAGGTTGCATGTAGGTGATGGTGCGTTGTGGGAGGTCGATGTTGAAACCGAGGAGATGGAAATCCTCCACCGGTTCGAGTTCCACTGGGTCGCCAAAAAAGTGGTGGTGAATGAGGGTTTGAATGGCTGGATGGTGGCGGAAGTGTTCGTCGTGGACAATGAAACGGTTGTCGACATATCGATAGTAAGTGAAGTGGAGGTCTGTGTGCTGAAGTAGGTTGTTGTGGATCTGGTGCCAGGAATGCTCAATGAGGGTGATGGCGACATTGCATAGGGCGGGAGAGAGCTGGGATCCAATCCCGGCCCCTCGGATTTGTTTGTAAGTATTGCTGCAAGCCCGGAAAATGCATGTGTTAAGGGCAAAAGCCACAATGGTGGTGATGTCGGAAGTCTGGATGGTGCGTTGGGTAGGGTGTTTTCGATGGTGTCTGCCAATGTGTGAGTGGTGAAAGGGGTTGCCGGTAGCCTGGACATCCACCGTCAAGGTGTGTGTGGATTGCTGTTGTTGCCAGTGGCGGATGAGGGAGTGAACCGCATCGATGAGTCTGGGTTGGGACGGAGTTGAAGAAACCGACCAGGTCATCGTTGGTGGCGTGTAGTGAGATGTCTGGTGGGGTTTGGGTGAAGTAGCTGTGAAAATGGTGCCAAAGTTGGGGAATGGACATTTGGCCGGGATGCTGGGGGTAAAGGTGTTGGAGGATAATGTCAAGAGCACGGCTGGTGATGCGAAGTAGATTGCCACTGAGTGATTGGAAGTATGAGATAATGGTACGGCCTTTTTTCCAGTGCTTCTTTTCTTTGAGGTGGACGACGCCGTAGGGAATGTTGAAGTCTTTGCGAAAGCCCCACTTGTAGCGGGTACGCAAAATGGGGGGAACTGTGGCTGTTAGGTGATCGTGGATGTTGGCGGCAGTGAGGTGGGGAAGTGGTTCGAAAAGTTCGGGGGATTGCCATGTATTCAAGGCGCCAGTGAAATATTGGCGAGGGCAGAACAGCCGGAGTTGCTGTAGCTCATGGTCGGCATGGTGAAGCAATGTGTGTTGGCCGAGGTATTCTTGGAGTTGGCGAAGCAGGCGAGCCGTAAAACGGGGTTGCTGCTTGAGGTGCATGTTGTGGAGGCGCCACTGGTGTTCAAGGAATGGCTGCAAATGTTGGACGAGGGATGGTGGAAGCCCTTGTAGCTTGAGCCATTTCGTATAGGCCGTCCGGAACGTGAGGAAGTATCGGGCCTTGCTTGGGTAGTAGGTGCTGTTCATGTTGGCGTTGATCAAAATGCCAAGATGTGTGGGGAGTTGGAGTTGATCAAGTGTAAGAATGTAGTGGCCGTTGATGGTGGGGGTGTCAGGATCCTGCAGGAGGGTGCGAAGATGATCGCATGCGCAGGGGAGGTCTGCTGGATCTGGTGGGGAGTGGAGGGTGTCCTCCCATGTGCGGTGGTTATGCAGGTGGGAACGTAGGGTTTTGTGTGCGGCTTCTCGCAGTCTGTGGGAGGGGAGGTGGAGGGGGATGGTCAAGTGCTTGTGCTGTTGGATGGTAGTACGGAGCCACTGCTGGCAGTGCTTGGTGAAATCGTCGTGGGCCAGGAATGGTACTGTCAGTGGAATGTTTGGTTTTGGCGGTGTGAGGTTGCGGTAGAGGAGGGCTTTGTTGAGGATGTGGAGAGCTCTGCTGCGGCCGGGTTCTTCAAGGTTGGCGGCCATGCGCCGAATGGCATAGATTTCAAGGTCCGTGTGACGGCCGCTTCGTATCTCTTTGGCTGCTTCAAAGGAGGCTGCTGTGTGTTTGGTAAGGTTTCGGAGAAGTTGGAGGGCGTGATGCTTGGTGGAGGTGTAAAGGTGCGGTTCCCTGAGTGTGTACTGGCGTTGCCGCAGGCGTCGAAAGAGTCGTTTGTGGGTTGCTAACCTGGAGTAGAAATGGGCTCTGTGTTTGGTGAACTGCCAGCCTTGAGCTTTGAGCTTGAGATGGTGGGAAATAAAAGGCCAGTTGAGCGTAGGCATCCAGTTTGCGATGTAGTGGTGCTCTTGGATCCAGGCTTGGTCGTATGTGTCGTGGGAGGTAAGTTGAATGGTGGTGTCGTGGTGGATGTTGTTGTGTGAGTGCCAATAACGTAAGGATAGTTCTGCGGAGATGGGGATGTTGTTCTGGAGTTGCTTGAGTTTGGCACGGCGGTTGTGTTCGCGGTGGGGAATGCCAATGGCTGTGGAGCCAACATAAAAGTGGCCATGTTGATGGTAGCAGCGTTGAGGCTGGTCAGGATTGAAGTGGAGCTTGATGTAAACTGAATTGGAGGAGAGGAAGTTGTGGTAGTGGTATGTGTGGGGTAAGATGTGGAGCTGGCGGAGACGGTTGCGCCATTGTTGTGAGCGACGGGTGTTGGAAGGATATGCGAAAAGGAGTGTGATGTGGATAAGGCCAGTGGTGAAGATGGCCTCGGCCCGGTCGATGTATTGGGTGTGGTGAATGAGCACGGAGAGTGCTCGGTGCAAGTGGAATAGGTGGGTGAGGTTGGTGTGGCTGGGTTGCTGCTGGGCAAGGGTAACGAGTCAGCAGCCGATGGCTGCTCCCACACTCACGAGCTGTTGCAAGCTCCGAATTGGCAATCGGTTGACTCGGTTGAGTGGCAGGCCATACCGTGTGGCTGCGTCCTTGAGCTGCTGCGCGGTGACTTTACTCGTTTGCAGCAAACGAACGACTTCGTTGGCGGCTTCCTGGATGGTGGGGTCGAAGGTGGTGACCCAGTGTTGGATCTCTGGGTGATTCCAACCCTCGGGGATATCATCTTGCAATGTTGGGTGTGGGGGTTGCAAGACATCGGTGAGGGCTGGCGGTTTTGGTGGAGGTGGAGTGGGTGCATGGGATGGGGCGGCCGGTGCGGAAGAGCGGTTGGTGCTCTTGACTGGGGTGAGTGGGTTGCCCAAGTCTTGGAGCTTTTGGCGTGCGCGGGCCAGTTCGTCAGTGGTGTTCTTGAGGGCGCGCAGAGCGGTGCCTTCCGCAGGTGCCGGAGAGTGAGTTTGTAGTTGTTCGATAAGTAGTTTGATGAGGGGAGCGTGGAACGCTCGGGCGTGTGTGGTTTTGCTGGGAATGTCCGTGCCTTGTTTTGTGTGGAGGGTCTCCGCGATGCCGTCAAGGTCAAGGCGTTTCTCGCGGAGCTCTTGGAGAAGGTGGGTCACGAAAACCGACTCCGCAATGCTTCTGGTGGCAATGAATCCCGTGTATTTGCCGTTGCTAAGTGTGCGGGCAGTAAATTCGGAGGTGCCGTGGTAAGCCAATTGCCACGGGAAGACCTCAAAGGTCGGGAGCCCTGCCACTCCTGCTTTTCGAGACCACTGGGTGGGTTGGATTGTACGATGTAGTTGGTGGCCGTGCAGGGTGTTGGAGTCCCAATGTTGGTCGGTTGGGTTCCAAGAGTCTTGAACTGATGGAGTGGGGGATGGGATGTGTGATGGCGGTGGGGCAGGTGCTGTGCCGGCGCGGGCGGTTGGTGGTGGCGGTGGGCTGTGTTTGAAGGTCGTTGGTGGTGGAGTAACAGGTTCGGCCGTAGGGAGAGGTGGCGGGGGTGGAGGTGGGAACTCCGGCTGTGGGGTTGGTGCCTGTGGTGGCGGTGTATGCTGCGATGGCGGTGTGTATGGTGGAGTCACGTAAGGATTGGAGTGGTGGGCTTGGTGCGTACGGAGTGCGTGGGTGAGTGGACCATAGGTGCCAGTGGGGTTGCAGGCGTGGTGAGTTGTGGTGGTGGGAGGCGAGGTGGTGGTGTCAGGGTTGGTAAGCTGCTGATGATGTTGCTGCTGCATCAAATAATGATTCCAGTAATATTGCTGCCACTGTGCGTCCATGGTGGCTGGTCGGAATGTCACTGGATCGTGGGGCGAGGAGCACCGGTTGTTGGTTTGAGCAAGCTGAATATGCGAGACAATGTCAATGAGTGTAAACTGAATCTGAGGGCAGCGTCAGCAAAAATGGAACTGTCAAAAACTTTGCCGTCCAAAAAGTGAGAAAACGGAAAAGCAGAAGTAGAAGAAAAATGCTGAGAAAACCTGAAGGCTGCTGTGGGCCGGGGATAAAACATGGTGGTGTGCCCAGTCAAAAGGTTGTTAAAAACACGCCGCTGAGAGCACACTGTTTTTCGTTGTGCAGAGTGAAACAGCGTGTGTCGGTCTGTGGACTGAGGGGAGCTAGTTTCCGAAGATGATGATTGATGTAAGGCAACTTGTTAAAACAAAACCAACGAGCACGAAAACGCGTGAGATGGAGTGGCTGGTATGTGAATCATCTACGGATAAAGCACTGTAGGCGCCTCAGGATCCGCCGCCGCATGGTCAATGGTTATCCGCATGCCAAGGGTCCGTGTTTGGGTCATAGTCTTGTTGAGACAATGGCAGGGGGCGCCCCTGCCTGTCCACCCTGGTCGTGGAGGGATGGAGCATGACCACGGGGGTCGGTGGAGCCAAGTCTGAGGAGCTGGCCTGTGGTGGGATGAAGGGGGGTTGTTGTGTTGGAAATTGGTAGTGCGCTGGCCATGGGTGAATGAGTGGGGCTGCGGTTGCCGGCGGTGCCACTGATGGGGTGGGCGTATAGGATCCGCCTGCCGGGGCACAGGCTGGAGGGGTTCAGTGGTAACGGGCGGTTGTTGGGCTTGAAAAAGTGATGGTGGGGGCCGTTTTGGAAGAGGGTGGACTGTGGCTTGTGATGGCTGTCGAGTGGTGGCTGGGGTTGTGCGTTGGGGGGTTGGGGAACCTGTGCGTGGGTCCGGCTGTCGGGTGCGGGTGGGGGTAGTGGTGCGAGGAGGTGTCTTGGAACGTCTGTTGCGCGGTGTGCCGCCGATGGGGGAGGGAAAGGTGGGAGGAGTGTGCGGTTGCTCTGGCAAGGTGACGGTGGGAGTGGGAATGAGGTTCACGTATTGCCATCGGTCATGTGGTTGTTTGTTGGTGGCTGATGTGGGATTGGGTGATGCAGTGGTAAAGGTGCTGCTGGCGGTTGGAAGGGAGG
>CAXAMN010022310.1:13209-23470 GCA_963970005.1 Durusdinium trenchii | reverse complement strand
GTTGTTACAGAGCTTGGAATCGTCAAGCTCTTCAACGAACTGCATCCTTCAAAAGCAGACTGCCCAATCTGTGTCACAGAGTTTGGAATCGTCAAGCTCTCCAACGAACTGCAACCCTCAAAAGCGCATTTCTCGATTGAAGTCACAGAGTTTGGAATCGTCAAGCTCTTCAATGAGCTGTCACCCTGCAAGGCTGTTCTCTCAATGCTGTCCATAGACTTTGGAATTGCGAAGGCCCGACCTATGTTTTTTGAAGCATTTTTTTGCAGGATGTGAGTCCAAAGCAAATGTTGTGTATTCCACGTGCTGTACGCTATAAGTGCTGTGAAAATGGGCCGCCGGCGGCAGTGGCGCCTTCCTCTTGCCATGGGCGAGTGACTTGAGGGCTGAAAACCACAACCCTGTGCAATCCAGCTGCCGAACAGTTTGAGCACAAGGACCTCCAAAAGCAACAGGCATTGAAACGAAAAAAGGAAACAACAAGCAGGACAAAAGGCAAACAATGTGTAATCACTCAAAACAGGTGAATAATTAAAGATGTGATGGTTGGAAACACCTGTTGGGATGTATATAGGATGTAACAATTTAACCAAAACGGGTGGGATGGAACTGCTATCTGCTCGGGGCTTCGTGCCTTTTTTGGCACGGGCACCGTCTAAGACGTGTCAAAGTGCCAAACGGTCCACAACGGCCGCGTAAACAATGCGTTCGACCACAACCTCTCGCTGAAACAGACACACACCCTCGCTCAGAGAGGGCCGAAGGTTTGGGGGCTCCCCCACGAATTTCAGTTGAAAGTCTGAGAAATGCCGAGAAGGACTGCTTGATCCAGGTGATTATATCGCTCTCAGCTGTTTAAGCTGTTTTTGAGGGAAATATGTGTTTTTTAATACGCTCCATTGACTCCATTGTCACTGAAATAGTGCCTCCTTGCTCAGGATTCAAGTCTGTATTTTCCAGTGGCCAAGCAACGAGCAGTCCATGCAATGGAGGAACATGTCTCCATTTGAGGACGACGTGGAAACGGAAGTCTACTTTCACACAGGATTGTCAAACCAATTGGGTTCAAGGTCCATGAGTCACCAATGAGTAGACTCAAGAGACGGATATAAACCACCCCAAAAGACAGATATGTACTAGGAACAAAGAGCATCGCTGCTAGGAGCATTCAGACGCGACTTACTCGGGGCTCCTGGCCTTACTAGGAGCAATGTTCGCTAGGAACAAAGGGCATCGCTAGGAACAAAGGGCATCTACTAGTAGCTCCTGGCCCTGCTGTTGGGAACAGAGCTCTTCATGGAAGAGTCGACCAACGACCCACCCACCCCAAAGGTCGAACGGCTCGCGGCTCGCTCCGTCCCGGTTCATCCGGATGGATACTCCAGGAGACGATACGGACGAGGGGTCATTGAGCCGAAAGACTTTCTTCAGCTGACGAGGACGGCAGCTGGCATCAGCTGGCAGCTGGTGATGCTGGTGGTCTCTCACCAAGACTCAATTCTGTCAAGCCCACGACTGAATGCAAGGTACTTGGCCATGGAAAACGCTTGAAAAAAGACACCACTTCTGGGCTTCCATTCGACACCACATGGATGGTCTAGGGTCTAGACATTTCTCATTTCAGACGGGTTGGTGAAGTTAGCCACAGCGGTGCGAATTGACGGCTGGAAGCGACAAGAATTGCTCCGCATCAAACGCTCAATCCTAATGTAGCCATTCTACCATACCGTACCTTTATATATAGGCAACGATGCCTTTGTTCCTAGTAGCTTCTTGTTCCTAGTAGTAATGCCCTTGTTACTCGTAATCATGCACCTTGTTACTAGCCGAACCTTGTTACTCAACTCCTTTGAGGTGAAAACCTCCCAGAGTGCGACCACGATCGACTCGAAGAGTCGCGTGCGCTGGCAGCGGTGCGTCGGGCAGTTGTATAGTACTACATAGAAGGAAGAATTCGTCGTCTACGTCGTATAATTACTATGTTGTACTACTTATATAGTACTGTAACTTGCTCTCCATCTCACCGGGTGGATTCTCCTTCGACTTCCTTCGGCACCTTAGGTCCCTCCCCCCGGTCCGGCGATCCGCGTCCGGTCCGGGTCCCCGTCCGGTCCGGTCCCGGCGCACGCGTCCGTCAGCTTGTCCCGGAGATCCGAGATCTGCGACTGCATCTGCTGCTGCACCTGCAGACTCGACGTGGACACCGAGTCAACGTAGACTGCACACAAAACGGAAATGCGCAGGGCAGGGCAGAAAGAAACATGAAGACATCAAGCTGAGCTACATTCAATTTAGAAATAGAAAGATTCAGATCTTATAAAATATAGTATATACTATTTATGAAGCTCGTCTGCAGCTGGGTTAGGAAATGTTAGAAGTAGAGCTGCTATCGAAACATCGTCGCTCGTCGGCGATACCAGCGCAGCGCTCCTCGACCCGCTCCCCCCGCCGGGCCGTCGCGGTGTTCCGTTTGAACTCGGTCAAGTCGGTATTGTTCGTGGTGATGCCTGCCCGCGCGCGGGGACGACGCTTTGGGTCCTTCATCGGGCTACAAAGCGAAGGAAGAAAGGTAGCATGTGATCCAGATTGGTTGGGTTCGTACCCGGATGTGTTGGACATTGACCTCACATGACCTCATCTTATACCCACAAACGACTGCTCAGCAGCGGCGTAGCAGTGGCGAATGCCGCGAATGCATCTAGCATACGAAAGAATTGAATATACTAACTAATTCAATCTACAGCAATAATATATCGAGTTATATGGATTACAGCATATTACAGCCATGAGATTGAATGTTAGTTGCTTGCCAGCTGCTTGAAGTCGATGCCAAGACAAGAAAGATGAATGATGTTGGAATGCAATGTAATCTTCCGTGTTCCTTGGAGATTCTGCGTGGGCAACTTGGTATGTTTAAGATCAGCATTCATTGATTTCTTGATAAACGAAAGAACCTAATATATAGCTTCACTTATAGCTTCAATTTAGGGTTACCCTGCAACAGTGGATGATGTTCGTGACTGGAGGCTCTAATTGAACACACACACACACACGCACATAGTAGTTTCACGTTTTATGACTGTTACAAGGTACAACAAAAAAAGCGGCCACCATGTAAAACAGTTACAGGAAATATGTGAACACCTACCCTAGAAATCCAATCATCTGTGATCGAACAACACTGCGACGTGTTGCCATCGTGATCCGGACATCACTGGAACCCACGAGTGCCAAAAAACACGTCTTTTCGACGGAAATATACAACCGCCACTTCCGCGCCGTTGCGGATGATGCCCATCTCCGCCAGCCTTGGGAGATTGGAAGATCTGCCCAGAGATCGTCGATTTCAATAGGGAGACCCCCAACCAATGATCATGCAACATGAGTCATGTATATAATATACTGTATATATAAATTGTTCTTTTTCCCCTTCTTCCAGGGGGTCGGAATGCCGGCGGTTCGGTCTCCCCAATCCACACCCAAATCGAGCTGCAAGAGTTACAGGGTTCCTGGAACAGTTCACTTATTGTGAGATGTTGGGATCCCATTTTCCAGGGTCGAGTGGACGATGATGGTTATATAGGTTGCAGGGCTTCTCAAAAATGGTCACAATCGTTTTCGACTGCTACAGGTAATGGGACACACCCAACAGAGTTGTGTTGAGTCTATCTACTAGAGTATCAGTATAATCAGTACATAAAGGCCACAAGTAAAGGCCGCAACTTACTCACATAACGTATCCCAGAGTTTGGAGTCTATCAAAACGATTGACCTTGCGGATACTTGCAGTCTTTTTTGAATCACCCGGAGCCACAACCGCAACCCGGTGCTCCGACCGCCACCTACGAGTTCGCATGAGTTCGCCGCCGAGTCTCGCCGAGTCGACAGCTCCCTAATAGGGAATTGCAGAATGTGTGTTCCGATTTTGATCTTCTCATTCTCAGCTTGAAAGGATGTGATACTCTAATTCTGTGAAGAGGACAAAAGCACGAAAGGGGGGATGAAGAAGATGAGAAAGGGATCGAGCAGCTTTGCATCAGGTTGCCAGTCCGGCTGACCCTTGATCCAATCGAGCCGCTGCTAGAAAAGCTGCAAACAAAACAGGGCCCACATTCCGTATTTGGGTATAGAATTGTTGCAGCGTTGCATATCAAGACAACTAATTAACTGTATTTCTGCTGTTCCCCAGCTCACAAGGGCCTTGTCAACAAGACCTTTGCCGGCTGACTCAGTTGGAAGAATGAGCCTTACTAGTAGTAGCTAGAAGCTACTAGGAACAAAGGGCATCGCTACTAGGAGCAAGGACGCTACTAATTGTATGTAATTGTTCAACCCCAAAACCCCCTCGCTTGGTTTGCCGTCTGCAAGCCAGGTTCCCGGCATTTGCTGCAAGGACGAGTTGCTCCGGAGTTTCATCTCCTCAGGTGAGTGGCCGGAGGGCTACCCTTGTTGCTTCGTCAAAACGAGTCATTCTCGCCCACCCTCGGGGAGCGAAAAGCACTTTCCATCCTGCCCCGTCCGTTGCACTTCCCGGCCTCGAACGTTGCACCGGGCCCGGTCACCGGTCGTTCGGGTCACCGGTCACCGGTCGTTCGGGACACCGAGGGTCTGAGAGCCACTGAGCGAAGGCGAGGACGGTGACGTCCAAGTCCTGGCCGAGGACGGAGCGCGTTCCAAACGCGAGGGGAGGCCTCGGGCCACCCGACAGCCGGCCGTGGAGTCCTTGCAGCTCCGTGGCTCTGCGGCTCCGTAGCTCTGTGTGTTTCACTGTGGCTCTACGTGTTCTTCTTGATGTTTGAAGCGAAAGAAGAGCCCGAAGGACCCATAACACATTATATAGTAGCTTATTGATCGTACCCTTCTTCTGTGGCGGGAGACCCCAAAGTAGAGCTTTGCAAAAAGGGTCATCCTCACCACTCTTCTCACGGTAGTGTTTGTGCTTTCTTCTGAGGGTCTTCTTGTGAATTTCTTCAAAATCATGAACAACATCATTTTAACAACAGACTACTACATCACCAACCTTTCTTCATCATTGCTTGCGACAGCCGGGTCTGTTTTCGTCCGGCCACCTTCCTGTGTCAAGTCTAAACCAGCTTTTTGCCACGAGGGCCTTCGAAGCTCAGGGCGTTTCCGCGGCCCGTGGCTCGACGGTCCTCGCCTGTGCCGAGTGTGGTGGCCGCTTTGAACCATCCAACCTCGCGTGGCATCGGGGGGCGTACGGTTCGGGGCCGGGACTCAGTGCATCATATTGGTTCAGGATCCAGTTCTGACTCCGACTCGTAAGGAAGAAGGAATAAGGGAATGGATCCTAAGGTATCTGCAGGCCTCTGCAGGGGTGGTTCATTCCCTCATTACTTTCAGCACGAGTCTGAGTTGGGATGGTGGGCGTAGAAGCCGTGCTCACATATGCTCGCGCATGCTCACGTATGCTCGCGCCGAGCTGATCGCTGCCGGTTGTATGTGGTCGAGCAGTCTCCCGGTGGCGAATCCTGATCCACTTTGTGAAGGATCAACGACGTTTCTCCAAGGAGCCTGGCAGGTTAGGGCTTGTTCCCCTACTGTCCGTTCTTCCTCAACCAGAGTTGTAATTCAGACTGTCGCTGGTGCCCTGCACCCGGTGGCGAATCCTGATCCACCTGTTGGCACCGTTGACGGCTTCAATAGGGGCCGCCTGTGGAGTCATCCACTCGACAACCCAACGGTCCATCGTTGCGAACCGAACGGTCCATCAGTGTTTGAGCCCACCGCTGCTCTTATAAGAAAACCAAGTTGAAACAGTGCATATGTTGACTCAGTCTGGTTTGATGTCCATGTGAGAACTCTTCCTTTCGTCCTCCCCCAAAAAAGTCAACAAGTCCTACTTATTATACCATCATGTTATCGTCGTTTACTACCAGTGTCGTCCGCCATGCGACGCACGCGACGTCGATTCCAATCGCAGCCGTCTGGGGCCAATCACTCCGGATGTGCCATGACCTGTCGCGGGGGGAGGCTTCAATAGACATCCTGGAGCCTCCAAAGTCCTCTAGAAAATGGGACATGACCCTATTAAAATCCGGTACTTGTACCCACTTTCTGGGGTACTTTGAGACTCTAGGATCTCCAAATGATTCCTTGAGGACAGGCACAAGTCTTGGCCCAGGGTTGGACTCTCCAGGCCTTTGCTCCGTCCGATGCACATCCCATGGCCCACATTGCCCAGAAACGTACAAAGGGCTCCATGTGCAAACCGTTGGTAAGTCTAAACGTTGACTATGTTTGGGCACCACCCAAGTGGAGGAAATTCCTTTTCGGGTCTGACTATATAAAAGAAGGCGTTGGACTCCCAGGATAAAGCTTTAAATGTACCACAAGCTCACGTGGTGCGAAGCTGTTTGCGGTGGCTACAAAGCTCTCCCCACGTTCCCTCTATAGCTTGTCCCGACCAAGTGACAGGAGTTTGGATGCCTCAGGCAAATTCAGATGTGGCCCCCGAAGCATCCAGATGTAGTCCCGGACATGTCCAACACCCCAGAAATGATCAAAAATTATCTAAAGATACTAGCAAGGAAGCTATCCGCCATCGCAAGTAGGTTGGAGGCCAGAAGCTACTAGGAACAAGGAAGCTACTTTGGAGTTTCATGAAAACGAACCCGCCCAGCCAGGGCGCCCGCCCAGCTCCGGCATCTCCGGCAGCCATGCTGCCACGAACCCCACGGTACCACCGATCCTCCGCTGAAAGAGCGCCCAAGCTGGACAGCGACTCCGGGCTCGGCCGAACAAAAAACTGCTCGCTCGGATAACAGCTGCAGGGAGAGACCGAGACTCTTTCGGAACTCTTTCGAATCCACAAGCTGATCCCATTTGGAAAGCTGCAGCGTCCGCTGATGCGTCCGCTGATGCAAGTTGTCCGGCTTGATGGACCTGGACAATTGTTGATTTACAACAGGCTCACTTTAACAACAGCTGCGGTCAAGAACAATCCTTACAAGACCGGGGGGTTCTTGCAAATTAGACCGTCCCCTGGGCCCAATCTCTGCCGCTTGGTGGACACAGGCAGCCTGTTGTGAGTAGATAATGTGGAGTATGTCGGAGGGATGTGTTCAAACTTTAATAGATTTCTGTGCTCCAGTTGGCAGAAGCTGTCTGTTCATATCTTTCCATTGAGTCTTCTATTCTTTTGTCTTTACAGCATGTCCAGCTTCGTCCACATCTTTTTTGGCATGTGGCGCCACAAGGGGGTAGATTAGATTAGCATACAAGTATTCTGAGACATTCCTAAATGAGGCCTTTTGCTTTGAGGCATTGGTGTTCAAATGTGTTCAGCCTGGTTGGTGTTTCAACCAAATGGCCAAGGTCTCCTCAAGGTGGTGTGAACCTGTTTACTTTAAATGAATGCACTCATAGAAAAAATATTGGACCTCTTCTGATAACGAGGAATCGACTGATCCTGGATCAGTCGATCCTTGTTTATTCGAAGATAAGCTATGGAGAAAAAGACAACACCTTCGCCGTGTACGCACTCTGAGCAGACTCCGATCTTCTTCGCCGTTTTCGCTTTCACGTCACCGACTTGCCACGCTGTACACGGAAGTGGGTCAGTGAACGTTCGTGCTTACATGGTGCTCTGGACCATGCTCAGCTCAAGAGGTGCTGGCCTGCAGTTTCCCCAACGAGTGGGGGGGCATTCCATACGATTCGGTTCAAATCCGAACCCGCTTGCAGGGTGGTCTATAGATACCCCTTGATATCAAAGACCTGTGGAGGAGTGGAAAAAACCGGCTGGGGTTTGCATGATTGGTCTTGACCTGGGCACATCCAAGGATCGGGCAGCCCCCAACCAATCGTGATTTGTTCAGCTCTTTTCCAACGAAAGACAACGAAAGCACGTCTTCCTCCCCCCCCCAAAAAAAAGACAGTAAAAAACAACCCGAACAAATAGAAAAGGTAAGTCATGGTAAGTCCCTACTAAAAATGTACTGGAAACGGTGCCACTATCTATTTGGGGACCCCTTTTTCACTCCGAAGGCCGGCGAAACACCCCTCGTCCTTTCGTGGTCTCGGACCCGGAGGGTGCTGACCACCCGGTTGACGGAGCAAAATCCAAGCAGTGCCCCCCGAACGTGTTCATGCAGGTGAAAAGAAGCAAACGCCGTGTCCAATCTGTCATGGCAATTCCAGTCAAAACACGTCAAAAGCAGTCAAAACTTGGGTCTGTGTTGGGGCGGCATGAGAATATATATATGTGTGTATGTCCCTTTTCCGGTCCCACTTTGAGGCACTTTCCTTCGACCCTGTCGGTGGATCAGCTTGCACCCCCCCCCCACTGCACTCCCCAAAATCCAACATGGAATCCAGCAGACACTGGCATACAATGGCCGTTTGGAAGACCACTTTCTACCAACCAACAGGGTGGTGTGCATTCTTCGCTTGGGGGCCTAGGTTAGTATGTGGAGAGAATCGCATTAACGTGGCACGAACGAGGCAGAATCACCTGCGCTGCAATCGTTCCTCCACTACCTCCACTGCTCGAAGATGATCCCGAGTAATTCAAACCGGGAGAGGGCTTTCGGGCTCTATTGAGGCCTAACATGGCCCAACCACCTGGACCCAACAAGACGACGTAGTCTAACAACCACCCAGTAAAAATCGCCAACCACGTAATAACTATACGTAATAACCACCCACTGTAACGTCCCTAAGCTTCGGGCTCAGACAGGCGACCAAACCAGCAGCCATCCTGGAAGAACAAGAAACGACGAAATCCGCCCTGAAACAGAAGTCGGCGGAAGGTGGGAATGCCTCTTGGAAATGGGAAAAAGATGTGATGTAGCAAGCTCAGCCGACTTCACCATTATGATCCGTTGATGTCATGAAACTAAAACTAAACTTTCGCTGGCTACAGTACAGCGTGATCACCAGCAATTTTGTATAAGGAAGAAACAACGCAAAACTAAAATGTAAAAGTATGTAAAAGTGTCTGTGTTCAACAAAAAAATGACCGAGAATGTTTTTTTGGGAGAGTCGATGAATGTAAACTGAAGCCCAAAGAATTTGGGAGCTTGGGAGCTGCTAGCTGTCCAAACAATCCAAAACCTCTGCACATCTCTGCACTCATGGACCACTAAGGCCTCCCCCAACCACCACCGTGCACAAAAAAGAACAACTGCTGTTTCTGTCAAACGGCCCATGCTTTGAATTTGATTGAATGTTTGTTTAATGCCTGCACTGTGAACACATTATGGTACCAAGTTTCACTTCTGCCTTTTGTGGTCTGCACCTCCACACCACATGTAGCACCCCACCCCGAAGGAAAGTAGCCACTGCCTCCGACAGGTTTCATCGCTCTCCCTGAAGGGGTACGCCTCGGCGAATCCAAGAAGCGTGCGAATCTCTGGAGGTTTGGCAGGTTAGTAGGTGGAGGAACAGTTGGAAACGATTCGAAAAACGTTTCTGTGCCGCACGGACAGGAAGTCAACTGAAAAACAACAGAAGTATGAACTTGCACAAGTATGTCTAGAAAAAAAAGTCGCAAACTCTACGTTTGAGAAAGCAGGGTTAAGTGTTCCTCTTGTGGTTCAGCCAATTTCCGTTTCTGCCAGTGAGGCTGTGGTCCACCATCTCCACAAGATACACCGGCACAAATGTGTTCTTCACTGTTCTTCGCACAGTCGCCAATTCCTATCATTGCAAATGGTCTTGGTTCGGTAGGGGCTGGCTTCTAGTGTTAGAAAGAATTACTGTAAGCTTTAACTTTAAGGGTAACTATTCTTCATCCCATCTGCTGCAACATGAAGTCCAACAGAATCAAGTCAAGAGTATGTTCAAGCCCGTAGGCTGACATGTAGACATCTGAAGAACTTGTTTCTGATTCAATTCTGTTGCAAGGTGTTTTCTTTGATGTCTTGCTGCATGGCTTGCTGTTTGGGGTAAACCTTTGGAGACTGGGAAACTAGAAAGGCTTGGCCCAGGGAGAGTTAAGAATGTCTCATCAAGGCCACTGTTTGAAAAGGAATTATATGTACCTTTGGATGTAATTCTTTTAGATTGTGTTCTTTTGGATGTCTGCTTGCCTGCCTTGTTATTTGGGGTACACCTTTGGGAGATATGGACATGTTTGGAGCAGGGAGAGTTAGCACAGTCTGACTAAGGCAACTGCTTGAAAAAAAATGACTGTGGTGTTCAATCCTTTAGATTTTTTTTGGGCTGCCTGCTTGGGGTATACCTTTCGGAGGTTTTGACAATATATAGCGACGGACAAAGACTTAGAACATAGTTTTTT
>CAXAMN010022309.1:0-26289 GCA_963970005.1 Durusdinium trenchii | reverse complement strand
TGGTAACATGACATGAATGATATCGACATGATATATATGTAATGACCACTGCCTGAAAGCCATATGATATACTTGACCCTACACTTGAGGTACCTGCAGTGCAGCTGGTGGAAACTGCCAAGGCCATCCTAGCAGACGATGCTACGCTGGGCATTCAAAGGAACAATAAAGTATTGAAGCGGATAGCCAAGGGCGGTCCAACACATGCGGTATCTATCATGCATTTGGTGTGCATGTGTTTTGGTGGCCTTTGAGTGCACAGTTGCTGTATACTTTAGAGACCATCTGAGGCAAGGCAAGCGTTTGCAGCCTTTGACTCTGTTAATCTTCGCGCTCCTATGCGAGTGAGCAGGGATAGCATTGGTCAACGCGATGATTATCCATGGATCCGGCCTCAGGATTTTGCCTTTTGCCTGCAGCGCGAAAAAAGGCTGGATCTTTTGCTGCCGGCTGCTGACTTGCAAACCAGCAGGCTAATTCTACAGGAGTATTGGCGGCGGTTCAAAAAATCAGTATGATGATCATGGGATCTTCCAGGAGCTGACGCCCCAAGAACTGCAGCTGACGGCGCCAATCAAAATTCACGGCGACGAGGGCAGAAGTATCTTGAAGAATATCTCGATCTAACGTGTCCCCTTTCAATAAGAGGGTCTTTGTGTTAAATCGACACATGCTTGCAATGTATATTGCAAATGCCCAGGTAAGAAAAAGTCACCCATTATGCTGATGAGCTGGCAGCCCGTTTTGGGATCTGGGACCAGCTGATCCATTACTTTGCCAGCTGCTGTGCAGAAGGAGGCCATGAACATGAATTTTCTGGGCCACTGTGATACCTGGACAATTTCGTGATATAATTTGCATGTTGTCACTGTTCCCCTTTAATAGTGTCGACACTGATTGAAACTTCACAAATTCATTATTGCACAGCATAAGCCATGCATTCAAGGAGACAACGCGTTTTCTGTCCTTTGCTGCTCTCAAAGAGACTTACTGGGACAATCCAGGAGTTCTCCAGAAAGCAATGACACTCATTGCTGAGGATCTTCTTGCCTTCATGAGGAAAGGAATTCCTTTAGAAGATTCCAACTTGCCTCTCAGAGTGGCAGTTGTGTCAATCAAAGGTGATTGGCCATGGTTGATAGAAGCTGGTGCACTGACAAGACACTTCAGAAGAGCTCCAAAGAAAGGAGAGTCAGCTATGGTTGGTGAAGGTATATGCCATCTCTGCCTAGCTGGGTGTGATGGATATCCTATGCACGAGGTGGGTGATGCTGCGAAATTCCTTGCAACAATGGGATCGGCTGCGTCGCTTTGCCTGTGGAATACACTAGCGCCCTGGGTTGACCTACTTCCGGCCTCTCCCAGCTTTCACCCTTACATGTTCAGGCCAGACCTATGGCATAATTTCCATCTTGGACAGGGCCGCTACTGGTTGTCTTCAGCCTTTGTGGTACTGTTGCCTCTGTTTGGTGATGGTGGGGTTGAAATTCGCTTTCAACGTATGACTGCAAGTTGGCGGGAGTACTGCTCAAGGAAGAAGATCAGACTTCTAGCTATCAGATTGCAATATTTTGTGATTTGTTGAATTGTTTCTTTTTGGGTGACCCTGGTGAATGCCATCTATGGCAATGTTTTAGCCCAAGGACCATACTTGACAAAGATAGCTCGTGACACAATGAACTTTCAGTCGTCCCTGGACTGGCCAGAGGGAGGCTGGCAAAAAGCAGCTACAACCACGGCGCTGATGGAGTGGTTAGAGGAGTTCCTAGCCAGTGATGCTGCGCATGAGGCTGTTATTGCAAATGAAAGATTTAAGCTGATCTTCTTGGCAACATCCAGCATGAACCGTGCTTTGCGGCTTCTTTACTATGGTGGTGCCTGGCTTCACAGATTGGAAGCTGCTGAGATTTCCTCGCTTGGCCTCACCTTCTTGCGTGCATATGTCAAGCTTGCACAGATCTGCCTTGCTGCGAAAGAACCTCGGTTTCCCATCCACAGCAAGCATCACATGCTGTTCCACACCTTCCACCTGATGAAGTGTTGGGCAGCCAAAGTGCAGTGGCAAGAAAGCCCTTTGGTAGATAGTTGCCAGCAAGATGAGGCGTTTGTCGGAGTTGTATCACGCTACTCGAGGCGTGTCTCGCCAAAGGCGACCATTGAAAGAACTCTGGATGTCTATTTCACTAGTCTGAAGAAGCACCTTCGTGGAGAGGAGTGAAAAGAAGTCTCATGGCATGCACGCATGATATAATATAATAACATCAACCCGGAGAAATTCGATTAGAACAGAAATTGCGTAAAAGTACAGGTTTTAATAAAAAAATACAACAATTATTTTTTGGACTATGTATTCTTTAAAAATGTACATTTTTGAAGACGGTATAACAATTCTAGTACTTTTGGTTGAGCTGGTATCCAAAAGAAACCAATTCCAAAATTCCCATCTGTTCGGTGAGAACATCGAACATGTCAACACGACTTCAGGCATTTGTGTTCGAAGAAAGGGCGCGTTGTCTTTGTTCACGAGGGTTATGAGCCCAAGTGACACGCCATGGTTGAGCGGTCCCACTCCATGCCACCTTTGAACCCATGGTGGTCGGACCGCTGCAAGCGGGAGGCGCTCCTGAGGTATGCACGACCTGAGGACCTCCCCGTGCCTCACGATGGAGATGACTCCGACCTGCTGGAGACGCAAGGTGACCGCGTCGGTGGCTGTGGGAAGGGACGAGGTGTTTCGGCCCTTGAAGGTGGAGGCAATGGACTGTTTGTCACACCCCCAAGCCGCAGGGAGGAGGAAGAAGATCGTGGTCGGGGTGGTGGGAAGCGGACTCACGGCGCTATGCCGGAGATGGTTCGTGAAGCCAAGGGTCGACAACCTGCTCGTACCATGGGGCCCATGCCTCCAACACCTGAGAACCCCGGGTCTGAGGTTTCGAAGGATCAGGGGGAGAGAAAAGCAAAAGAGCACCATGATGGCCTACAAAGAGCCCTCGAAGCTGAGATGGTCACCTTCCTCATGGAGCAAAACGCAGTGTTGATGGCGGAGGTTGCTGAGCTTCGCCGTCTGCGGGCCTCGGATGGTGTGTCCTCCACGCCGTCTTCGTGGGAGCAGGTGGGTTTGGAAAAGAAGGGAACCCATGTGGGTCATGCTGAAGGTCATGTACCTGGTCAACATGTTAAGGTATGTGGCGGTGATCTTCCTGGAACCAGCACTGGAGTAGGAGTGAAACCACCACACACTCCACGGGGTCGAAGCCAGTCACGACGTGGCCATCAAGAGCAAGGTGATGTTCGGTTCACCCCAAATGGAACGCAGATTCCTCCTGGTTCCCCACCGAGAGCAGCGACTAGCATGGAAGTGCCTATGCCACCGTTCCCAACATCTTGCACCTCGGCTGAAATTAGTGACCTGCAGGGCTATGAGCTTTTAGATGCTCATCGACGCCGTCATGGTGATCAACAATGGTTGCCCCTCAGCTTGAGAGAAGGGAGGGTGATGATGCCACTCGACGCTCATGAGTTGCGGGCTTCGCGACTTGAGCAAGAAGTGGCTGAGCTGAGAGAGAAGATGGGGTGCATGCGGCAAGGAGCTTCGTTTTTTGGGGCCTTCAAGCTCGCAAGAAGCACCTTCGGCTCCGCCACGGTTTGATGATGGAGCTGCGCATGCTGGTTATGGAGGCACTGTTGGCCTGCGAGGTCCTGGTCTCCGAGAGTTTGCTTGTGGTCCCGGAGGGTGGCCAGGTGGTGATTGTGGACGTGGCATCGAATGTCATCCCGATCGTGGCTCCATGGACCATGGTTCAAGCTTTGATGCGGCCGGAGAGCACAACTACGGTCGCTGGCGAGGGGATGTTCCTTCATCTCCGGCCCCTTTGCCATGGACTGAAGGAGGTGGAAGCAAGGCTGAGCTTGCAACGTTAGCGGCGGATGCTTCGCCCTTGGAGCTTGGTGATTGGCTCGCGGTTTGCGGGCCGGTGCTTCGAGACATCACCGCGGTGTCAGCACGGTGGTGGAATTTGACGTTGAGGGAGGCGCAATGCTACTATGATCGATGGAAGACCGCATCTCCACTCGAGCGGATCCAGATCATGCCTCGCCTTCCTGATGAGTTGAATGATGTTCGGTACCACCGGACGGAACAGAGAGGTGTGAACCTTCTCCTCAAGGCCATCCCTGTGGACCAGCAGCAGGCCTTGATCACGGATCGTGAATTGACATCCACGGCACTCCTGTATCGGCTTCTGGTGAGGTTTCAACCTGGCGGTGCAGGTGAGAAGTCGATTTTGCTGGCCAAGTTGACAAGTTTGGACAAGGCCACTACGGTTACAGAATGGGCTGCTTCGCTGAGGTCATGGCGGAGGCACTTTGCAAGGGCTCGAGAGATCGGCGCCGTTTTGCCAGATGGCACTTTGTTGTTGAAGGCGCTGGAGGCGGCAGTGATCAAGATCTCCAACTTGGATGCCCAAGCAGCCTTTCGTCTGGCCCAGAGCAGGTTGCAGCTTGGTGTGGATCAAGTTCCGCATCATGATGGGGTTTGGCGCTTCAGTCAATGCCTCTTGGCGGAGGTCGAGACGTTGGTGTTGATGAGCACAGCCCCTACGACCACTTCATCGCCCATCAAGGTGAAGCAGATGGAGGCACAGGACAAGTCAGCTACAGCCACACGGGTTGCCGATGACAGCAGAGGCAAGGGTGGGGCCATGTCAATTACGCCCTGCAAGTACTTCAGGTCCGACAGTGGCTGCAAGGCTGGAAAGAATTGCAAGTGGTCACACTCGTGGGAGGGGGTCGACGACAAGGCCTCCAGGTGTTGGATCTGCGGTGGAAAAGACCACAGAAAATCTGACTGCAAGTTGAAGTCCCAAGGCAAGACGCAATTCACCTCACCTAGCAAAGGCACGGGTGAGCCTTCACAGGGCTCAGGGGGAGGAAAGCCTGGTGGTGCTGGCAAGTCTTCAAATGGTGCTGGTGGTGGGGGGAGCGCACAGCCTTCGGTGGTCAAGTTGCAGGAGATGGAGTTGAGCTCTGAAGGACATCAACAAAGTCCGAACCCAGAGGCGCAGCCGGCGGAGGGTGTGTCGAAGGGCGGAGGTGGCGGAGGTGGTGAGACAGGAGCTACCTCAACTACAAGTGAAACATTGTTGCAGGAAGCAACGAAGCTGCTGAAATCTTTGAGGGCACCTCAACTACAGGTCATCAAGATCAGCCAGCTTGAGCACGATCCCAGCGGTCAGCTGGTCCTGTTGGACTCGGGCGCTACGCATGCTTTGCGGCCTGCTCGAGATCAAGTTGAATGGGCACAAGCTATGCCAACTCAGGTGACTTTGGCCGATGGTGTCACGGACAAGTTGAAGTTGAAGGCTGGCACCAAGGTCCTGCTCTCGGCTCCGGATGATGACGCCTTTGGAAGCTCATGGATTGTCCCCCTTGGAGGCATTGCGGAGCTCGGCTACAAATTCGATTGGAAGGGATCGCAATGCAGCCTTCGTGACAACAAGGGCCAACAGCTCGAGGTGGTGATTCAGCATGGCTGCCCGATGGTGGACCGAAAGTGTGGTCAAGAGATGATCGATCAGCTGGAACGTCGACAGGCCAACTTCCTCAAGAAGGCGCTGCTGGTCAAGACTTTGATGGAAAACCCCCCACAGTGGTGCACTGGCGGAAATGCCGGACTCCTTGGAGATGGCTTTGACGGTTCAGTTGAAGGCATTGTTCCCCTCTTTGCCGGAGGAGATCTTGATGCGCATCGTCCCCGACATGTCGCAGCTTCAAGAAGGCCAGAGCTTTGATGGCCATCGTGTGCCCTGGAATAGGCGGACACGCCGCCGGTTGGATCGGGCAAAGAAGATCGTACTTCACTTGTTCTCCGGTCCCGATAGCAAGTACTGGGAAAAGACCTTGAACAAGGACGGGATCGAGGTCTTGTGTGTGGATTTGAAGAGTGAGGTTTCGGCAGATCTTCATGATGATCAGACCTACCTGTACCTCCTCTCCTTGGCAGCCTCCGGCCGTGTGAAGGCCATCATTGGCGGACCTCCATGCCGCACGGTCTCAGCCTTGAGGTATCAAGATGATGATGGACCTGGTGTTTTGAGGACGGAGCAGCATCCCTACGGCTTGCCGACCTTGACGGCTTCGGATTTGGAGTTGGTGATTGGTGACAGCGTTTTGCTGTATAGGATGCTGGCCCTCTATGTTCTTTGTGAGAACGTTCGTCTTCCTCAAGAGTTGCAAACTGCATTGGCTGTGGAACAGCCTGAGGATCCGGCCCGTTACAGGCCAGCCGAGGAGGTGCGTGATAAGCAGTTCATGTCGATCTGGCGCACCAAAGAATGGCGGAACTTTGAGGAGACCTACCAAGTCAAGAGGCTCCACTTCGACCAAGGCCCAATGTGTCACACAAAAAGGAAGCCAACAACATTGGCAGTGGTGCTCCGGGACATCAACATCCTGGACGGAATTCGTGGCCCTCCAAGCGGCACCAATCCAGAAGAACCAGCTCAAGATCGTGGCCAGATGACCATGAAGGAGAAGTGTGATGACTCCAAAACGTGGGCGGCATGGGCTCCAGGCCTCAAAGTTGCTTTGGTCTTGGCATTGCAAGACTGGTTGGACCGTGGCACTACGCCCTCGTTGGATGCTGCACTTCGGCCCTTGACTCCGGCGGTTCTTGATAGCTGGAAGCAGCACTACCAGAACGACCACATGCCGGCCAGGCGAGATTGCAAGCATTGTGTTCGCTCAGCTGCCCGAAGCAAGCCCCACAAGCGCATCGTGCATCCTGAGGCCTACACCCTCAGCGTGGACTTGTCTGGCAAGATGGTGCCTGGCTTTGATCAAAGCCGTCAATCCTGCAAGTACATGATGATTGCTGTGTACACGTTCCCCGTGGACCGTGCTGGACGCCCCTTGGCTGAGATGGAAGGTGGCTTTCCTTCGGAAGGGCAGGCGGATCATGACCTGCCACCTAGTGATGATCTGGAGTATCCTCAGCCTGATCTCAACGGAGATGACCCTGGAGATGCCCTGCTGAGAGAGGAGCCGGTTGAAGAAGCTCCGAATGAGGGGGAGGACGCGGCGGTGCGAGCCTGTCAAGCCTCGTTTGACTCCTGGCATCAGTTGGTGGAGGACTCCAAGGACGTGGCCGTGCGAAATTTGACCTTTGTGGAGGTGCTCAATGGCCGCGCTGTGAACAACATCCTTCAAGCCTTGGCTCGCATCTACGCGAGGCTCCGAAGCCTAGGCCTTCCAATTTACAGGCTTCATAGTGACAGGGCACGGGAACTGATCTCTGCTCCGGTACGCCGCTGGACGCTGGACCGGGGCATCGTGACAACCCTCACAACAGGGGGATCCTTCAAGACGAATGGCAGGGTGGAGGGAGAGTTGGGTGTGGTCAAGAAACACATCCGCACGGTGGTTGCGGCCACGGAAGTGGGCTTGGACAAGTGGCCACTAGCCGCCATCCACATTGGCGAACGCAGACCGCGTGGTCAGTTGCGAAGTCTGGGCTTTCCTTCTGGCCCGTTGCTGAAGTTTGGGGCAAAAGCCTTTGCTCTGAAGAAGTCATGGCAGGAGCGCTACCAGCCGTGGCGTGAAGTTCGTGATGAGGTGGTCATTTTGGGTCCTGCAGTTCAATCCTCATTGACTACTACCAGCTACTATGTCCAGTCGGTGACCTCGCATCGCTACTTCTACACCGATGATGTGGTGATCCCCTCGGCCGATCAACCTGAGGCCAATGATGCGATCGTGCACCTTCCGGAGATTGGTGATGCCGCTCCTCGGCCGATGTGGCATGGCGCAATTCCACGACGCCGGTTGAGAGAAAAGACGGCAATACCACAAGTTTCCATGATCCACATGGAGGGGGAGACTGGTGGTGGGGTCAATTCAAGTTGGTGGCACCGCTGGCTATGTGACCATCGTGAATTTGCAAGTTGGTGGCAGCGGTGGCTTTGTGACCATCGTGACAGCTTTGAGATCATGATGCCAAATGATGTTCGCCTCTTCAGTTTGGAGGTCAGCAGTGACAGCTGGACGATCGAAACGCCTGAGAGGACAAGCTCTTCAAGTTCAGGTGAGGATGGCATCCAAGGGGTTCAAACCAGTTCAGGTTTTCCGGTGGTGGATCTTCTCGGCGGAGGGGATGCGGAGGGGGTGCCTAACAACCGGTGCGGTGGCTCAAGCCCGGTGACCCCGCAGAAAGGAACCCTTGGAGAACATCCTCACCATAAGATCAAGTTGCTGAAAGCATTGCAGGCGAATTTGGCTGCCTATGTGTCCGAAGAAATGGGACATTTGGACGTCACCATCCCGGAGCAAGGCTGCTATTTGGAAGTCTTGTCAGAGGCCATCATGTACAAGGTGGAGGTGGAAGAAATGCTCCTGCAGAATGATCGTGACGTGGATGAACTTGCGACCAAAGAGCTGGAGGAGGAGTTCCTGGCCACGAGGACTGTTGGCAGCAAGGAGGTTTGGGATGACTTTGAGAATTGGGTCCCATCCATCACGGCCGAGTACAACCAGCTGGTCAAAACAAAGGAAGCAGTGGAGCAAATCACAAAGCGAGAGCTCCACCAACGGGCAGAAGCACAAGGAAAAACCATAGAGCTTCTTCCGGCCAAGATGGTGTACACCCGCAAAGCAGGAGCTGGAGTACGTCGGGCAAGAGCTGTATGTTGTGGCAATTACTCCGAATCCAGGTTCAGTGGAGATTGCTACGCTGGAGGAGCTGATGGCTGCCAAGTGCGAGCTCTGGTCCGCACCTCGGCTTTGAAGGGGTGGACGCTGGCAGCAACCGACATCAGAGTCGCTTTCTTGAACGCTCCAAGAAGGGAGGATGGAAAGATGGTGGCAATGGAAATCCCCAGTGTCTACAAGCGCCTTGGCCTCGCCCGAGAAGGTGAAGTGTGGCTGGTAAAATTAGCCATGTACGGCCTCACAACGTCTCCAAGAGATTGGTCGCAATACAGAGACCGCACTCTTCCAATGGTCAGCTGGGTACGGGAAAGAGAAGGGCGAAATGTCAGGGGCTACTTCGTCAAAACAGCTGATGAGAATTTGTGGCGATTGGAGGAGGCTGACACGGAGACTGGCGAGAATCACTGGACAGGTTTGATGTCTGTCTATGTTGATGACATCCTCATCAGCGGCGAAGACAGTGCAGTCTCAGCAGCCCTGACATCCTTGCAGGCCACGTGGACCACATCGAGCGTGGAGAAAGCAACACCTACATCTCCTGTCCACTTCTGCGGCTTTGAGATCTCTGCCGATGAGCAGGGTGATGGTTTTCATTTGTCACAGCAGAAGTATGAGCAGGAGATCCTCACACGCTGGAATGTCAAGGAAGCCTCAACCTTCCCGAACTTCAAGGTCAGTGAGACCGACATGGAACCGCCAGTTTCAGTGGACAAGGTGCAGATTCGCGAAGCACAAGCTCTTGCAGGGTCCCTTTTGTGGCTTTCAACCAGGTCACGGCCAGATTTGGCCTATGGTGTGGCGGCCCTCAGTCGGTTGGTGACTCGCAATCCTGCAAAGGCCATCGAAATCGGCCAATCCTTGCTCGCCTATGTGAAGGGCACTCCTGGCGATTTGCACTATCCCCAGAAGATCAAGAAGAAATGGGGGTCAAGGGATCAGCTCAAGATCCAACGGCATGAAGGCCTACTGGAGGTGTTCGCCGACATAGCGTACGGCACTGGCTCCAATCACCGAAGCGTGCAAGGGCTAGTGATTTGTTTCGCTGGAGCTCCTGTGGCATGGCAAAGTGCCACCCAACCGTTTGTGACCCACAGCACAGCTGAAGCAGAGTTGGTCTCCTACTGTGAAGCTCTATGCACAGGTCGTGCAACGGAAGCCTTGCTGTACGCCATGTGGGGGGAGCCGCTGGACAATTCGAATGTCTTCGAGCGGGTCATCTATGGTGACAATGCCGCAGCCATCAGCCTCGCCTATGGCAATAGTGCTACATCCTGGAGGACCCGGCATTTGCGTGTGAGGTCCAACATCTTAAAGGAGGCACTTGATGAGCAGGGCTCGTATCCAGGTGGCTGTTGGAAGCTGGCCCATCTTCGTGGCACTGAGCTTGTGGCCGACGGCATGACGAAGCCGCTCCTTGGCCAGAGTTTCGCAGGTTTTTTTGGAGATTTGGGGTTGAAGCCTCCTGAAGTGAAAGTGGCCAGCCTGAAGCTTGGTCAAAACGCTCCTCCAGTACCAGACCACCAGTTGGCTGTGAGAGCAATCGTGGCTGGAAGCGCCCTGGTTCGTGCAGCTGAAGCTGGAGGAAGTCAGGACTCCGATGCAGTTTTTGGAAGTTTGATGTTGTGTGGCATAGTGCTAGTGCTCATTGGGGCAATCTGGGTGGCGAAGGCGGCCGTAAGTTCTTTTGGTTGTTGCCTACGCCGATTGCATGGAATCACTTGCGAGCCACCCAGTTCATCGGACCTGCCTGAAGCTGATGAAGGGGCCCCTACTACTTCCTTGCGATCCAGGCGGGCACGTTCGTGGGGGAGGGCAGACCAGGACACGGGGGTTGAAGCCACCGAGACGGAGGAGGAGACGGAGGAGGAAGCTCAAGCCATTCGAAGAAGGCGAGCTGCAAGGCCAAACGTTGGCGAGGATCGTGATGATCGAGAAGGAAGAACTCCTATGACGCGGAGAAGGTCTACGTCCAAGTCATCTAGGCGGCGATCGGGCTCGCACCACGGCACTTCATCGCGGACGATGAGAAGGAGATCGAATGAAAGCGACTCAGCTGAGTTGCAAGCAGCCAGCGAGGCTGCTGATGATGCCGTGCAAGCTGCAAGCCAGGCAGCGGAAGGTGCTGAGCGAGCCGCGGTGAGTGCACAGCAAGCTGCTGCCGCGGCCAGTCAAGCTGCGCTGAATGCTGAAGCGGCCACTTCCATGCTTCAGTGTGCGCTGATGGCCAAGTCGAAGGCCTCACCGACGGTCCGGCCGATCCAGAGGACCAATGAGGATGAGCCGGCCAACCCATGGAACCGATTCCAGCGGCAAAATGCCAATAAAGGCTGGAGTTTGGAGAAAGCGCGCGCTGAATACTACCGTGCCAAGAGCATGAACCTTTTGCCTTGAGCCCCAGTTTTCAGTGCCCCATGATCTCGTAGAGCACGAGAGGGGGAATCTGTTCGGTGAGAACATCGAACATGTCAACACGACTTCAGGCATTTGTGTTCGAAGAAAGGGCGCGTTGTCTTTGTTCACGAGCCCATAAATCAATATAGAAATATTCAAGAAACAATATGATTATAAAACATCTAATCGAAATAATATATTAATTCTCCAAAATATTACTACCTAAATGTCTTCGGAATATCAATCCAATTTATTAATTTCAAAATCAAATATATTAATTATTTCTATATGTATTTTTTTTAAACAAACATTAATTTAAATAAGAATAGATATATATTATTTCATTATTTTAAACAATGCAAAAAGAAAATTTACAAATATTATCATTATCGATTATTATCTTTACAGAAAACGAAGTTTTACGGGTGTGGTTTTTACGTGTTTTTGTGGTTTGTGGTTACGTTTTTAAAACATATTGTTTGTTTTGCAGAATATATCTAGCAAAAATATAAATATATAATCTGCCAGATCTCTCACCTTTCTTTTTTTTTCAACAAAACTAATTCTCCTGATCCCCACACAGAAATACATCAACCGTCATCTATCAGAAAATCCATGACATCACATCATACATCATCAGATCACATCATATATGATAGATGATGGTTGATGGACTTCTGTGTGGGATTCAGGAGAACTAATATTCTTGAAAAAAAAATTAATGAGAGATCTGATAGATCAGAATCATGCCAATTGGATCATTATATATCAGATCATGGAGAAGGAATGGGAGATTCAGGCTCTATGTGGTGAGGCTGGCGACCGATATTCTATGGTCTCAATGGTGGAATATGGAAGAATATCTTGATTTGATGGCTTAAGATATTCAATGAAAGAGAGATGGACATATAGCTAGAGAATATAGGAAAATTAAATTTCCAATGCGGATGAAATGAGATGAGATGAAATATTGATTGCATCAAATAATTGACATTGGGTTTGTGGTTGTATATATGCAATTTCATTTGGGACCAAAGGCGGCTGTCTAGATGCAACACCTGGGCATAAGAAATCGGGATCCTAATTTTGAGGCAAATTGTATTGCTATACAAACCATTAAGCAAATGCCCTGGACAGCTACGCAATATGAATAATATTTCGATTGGGTTTGTTTAAGAGGGAAATTTATTGGATTGGATGATTCATGTTATTAATTAAATATATTTTTGCATAATTTATTGGATTATTTTTGGAAGAATATTGGTGAGGTATTGAATCATGATATATCCATAAATATACCATAAATTTCATAAGCTTCTTTAGCAGATTTCGTCGTAAAAAAAAAATATAAATATAAACCTAAAAAAAATTAACAAAACAATAAATATAATAAGAAGAACCTTATTATAAATACATGCGTCAAAAAGGCCATAGAAAATAAATCCCAAAATTAAATATTTTTACCAATTTTTCTTTAGTTTAATAAATATATAATATTTCAAAAACAATATTATCTTTAAAAAATAACAATATTCATAATCAATAGATAACAAAATAAATCCAGAAATACAAAAATATATTTAATTCCCAATCGTAATAATTCTTTCAACATATCATACAAAATAGATAAAAAAAAATATAAAAAATACACCCACATAATTTCGATTTCTCTATCTTTTATATAAACCGGCCTCCAAAAAATCTACCGAATCATCGATTATTTATATTTATTTATTATGTTCAATATATATATATATATATTTTTTTTTTTTAAATAATATTTCAAATTAATTCAAATTATATATCTTTAAATCTTTGAATATTTCATAATATATTATATAATTGTTAATATTATCTATATATTGGATATTTTTATGAAACCGATGATTATTTAATCCTTTCAATGCAATTAAAACCCATGAGGGCTCCACCCTACATGCCAATGGTGCCATCATGTCTCAACTTTCATTTGGTCGTTTGGTCAAAGGTTGAAAAGGAATTCTTGGAATCAAGGTCCAAAGGTAGTGAAAACCAGAATAGTTGGTACATGGATATAGCAATCGTGCAAGAGTTTGCGTCAACCAACCAAAAGAATCCCAAATTGAATCCACAAAGCCAAAGTCATACAAACTGGTCTGGAAAGCGAAACTATTGATGTTCCATTTCTCTTGCAAAGAACGGATTCTTTGCAGTGCTGCAAGTGTGCCCAAGAAAATCCCTTCAACACGAGCAATGTTGATAAACAAGTTTTGGCTTCCTACTGATTCATCATGTGGGGTCAATCCCAACAATTGGCTCCGCGGCTAGCCACTGGCTGTGAGTCAAAGAAGACGATGGTGAGACGCTTTGGTCGTCCGCGTCAGTCCGCAGCTTGCCTGGCCGTGTGAACTTTGGCCAGCAGCTGAAGTGCGACCAGCTTGGACACCAAACACTTTAACCGCTGGATTCACAGGGCAGACGACAAACCACACCCTGCTTCGACTATGCTTCCATTCTGCTGTGCTGGCTGGGTACTGGATGTGACCGGCTCTCTTAGTTTGGTCTTAAACTCTTCCACAGAACCACTAGAAAGCGACCCACCACATCAACAAGATCTAACACATCTTCAATGGTGGGCTTTGCTGCTCAAATGCTGTCTGGATGGTCCTCAAAACCCCGCAGTGCGAAGGCCTCACTCCACCACCACAGGAGTCTCCTTCTCGATGGCCTCAAGAAGTCAAGGGCCAATCACGGCAGCGGGTTGTTTGGTTGATCCATGTATGCATTGCTGGCCGTTGCTCTCATTTTGTACTGATTCCACTGTTCATCCAAGCAGCTCTCGTCATCCCAACAGGATGACGATCCACCACCGGACCAATAGGAGCTCAGCTCCCACAAAAAATAACACAACGGTTTCTTCTTATGACTCAAGTCCACATCGTTCGGCCTGCAAGTACTCCAACGCCTCCTTCGCAGATTTACCTCGTACGAAGAGGTCGCACCTCAATTCTTGCATCGCGCGGCGTGGCGTGGCAGCTGAGGCAACGCCCAAACCAATAGGATTTTCCAGAATATCCACATAATGGAAAATCCTATTGGTTTAATCCTATCTCAGGCAAACCAATAGGATCTAATGCCACAAGGATTTGCCATTTAACACCCAGCTCTACAACTTAAAGCACCACCACGAAAGCTACCGATGCAAGCGCCTGGAGAGGCTTCACCACGTCTCACTTGCCCATCTTGATTTCTTCAATTATGATCCCTCAACATGTTCGGCATCAAACTCTTGCATTAAATATACGGCTAAAACCATGAATTGGAACCCTCATAGCCAGCTTCTTCAAGAAGCCCATGTTCACCGGAAAGGTCACCAGCAGCATATCTTGTGCCCGGTCATTCCACGTCCAACAGCGGACACCGTCAGACCAGGCTCAAATACAACGCTCTCAGGCTCCAACAGCCAGGTCGGCAGCCCGTCCGCAGGACCAACGGCCTGCGGACGGGCAATTATCCAACGATTAAGTTGGGGTTCAGCCAAGCTACTAGGAACAAGTGCATCGTTACTAGTAACAAGTGCCTTACTAGTAGTAACAAGAAGCTACTAGTTGGATCCTCTAAGGTATTAAATTAGAATTAGAATTTGGGGTTCAGCCAAGCTTGGAGATGCTAAAACAGTAAGTTCGGTTCATGACACTGTAACTGTAATTCATCGAACTAGGGCTTAACGACAGTTCTCATCGTTGATGGATTTGACTCCGACCCAACTAAGCTTCCCCAGTCTTTGCTTTCACTTCAATGTTGGCTCTTGTAAGGGCAGTACATACAAAGGCAACTCAGCTTTCTACATCAATCGGTTACTATCGGTTGTTGCTCTGGTTTAACCCACATCAACTTCAACACTTGCCCAGTTAACCATAGTCAACCTCCACTTGGCCTCGCCTGTGCCCCCACGCGCGTGAGAGGCTTGGCCCAAACCACGTTCTCCCGCTTTATGAGCTCCTGGACAGTGGCGCATGGTCAGCATTGGTCATTTTTCTTTGACAAATGACCAAATGACAAATTGGATATCAATTGTTTTCGGCAGCGTTAAGGCTGTTCAATTGTTAATAGAATAACTACCTACTACCAACCTCATCCAACCTCCACATACATCCACCAATATATCCACCTCCCTCTCTGGTCTGGCCATCTTGTTCACTCCAGTCACCCGAGTTAGGAGGCACACCTCAAGCTTGCTCATGTCTTTCACTGTGCCAGATTTGCCGGCGTTGACCTGCCATCTTCAGCAGGTTCTTCGATCAATGAGTGCAAGACTAAAGGCAACGCCTCCGCAAGACTCGGTCTTCGCACACTTTTTCTGGTCAATGTTGTATTATTGATGCCTCATCATCTGTGTTGCAACAATCGGCTTCGCCACCGCACCGACGCCAAAAGAAAACAATCAAGCACCCGCCCGACTTTCCACGGTATAGTCCAACCAGAACTTTCCACACGGACATCCAACACTAGTCTGGCATGCATCTGCACACCCCCCCATTACCCTTCACATGCCTCCATAACGGCTTCTCGAAACCTGTCTCGGATCGTACCATACTGGACCCTCAAATGGGTGTTTCTGGCTCTACGTGACGGAATTTCGGCATTTCGGCAATAACGGTGACAGAAAAACGCGGCCATGCTGGACGCGTAAGTGGATATTTTTGGCTCTGCTGACGACGCCATCGGCTAGACTGGTGGCAGAATCGGCGAACGGCTAACAGTCGTGGCCGGCGGCACGTAGCAGTACGCCGTGCCAGAGATGGGTTCCCTAGGCACCTCGGCGAGCTTCGGCGAGTTCCCGTGCCGATCGATGGCCACGGATGAAAGAAAGTTGGGCCCAAATGTGCCTTCAATGGGAAAGCAGCTTGGACAAGCGACTCTGGTCACCACCAGACCCGGTGCCAAAGAACTGAAAGGGTTTTTCGATCTTGAATCTGTTCGAAGGTTTTTGGAGGCCAGCCTTGCCTCACTGCACCCAAGCTTCCCGGCAAAGGGTCTAGAAGGAATGCCCAAAGCACAAAGGAGAGTCTCCTCGAGGCAGTCACGTCGACGTTTTCAACGTCCCTATCGCTTTGCATGTCTGGACTCTGCAAATCCTTAAGTTCAATCAATGACAGCATATGACAGCAGATCTGAGTTCCTAGACATACCTAGGACACGCGACTAATTATCAAGTCAAAGTAACTCTCAGTCAAGACTTTCCACAACCAGCGGCCCCTGCAGAGCGACGGAAATCTTCTGTAACTGTAGGCTACCCGTAACTTTTGCTCATCAGAAGAACTTGTCACTTCCCGTCCTCCACCAGGCAAACGCCCCAGGTTAATCTATTGCATTCATGAACTTGACCTGCAAGCAGCAAAGTTGTCTCAGATCTCTGATCTCTTACGATCGGTTCTCCTGTCCTCTTAACTTTTGAGCTTGACACATAAATAATATGCACCTCCTCAGAAGTGCGGTGTCTTCTTTCCACAACGAGATTGGCCAATCTACTCATTTCGCTGCGTCGAAATCAACATCTGGACACCACAAAACCTCACAGGAACAATTGACACATCCTTTGAAAGGTACCCAGGCGCCTCCGCCCATTCGAGCGTTCACCTGGCGCCAGGCATTCACATCTTTCTTCCCTCGTGACTCGTGGCGCCAAGAAGTCAACTCTCTCTCTCGCTGGAACATGGTGGAACCAATATTGGAAGCAACAACTGCAAACAACTTTAAACAAACAAGGGAAGTAAATACACGCTGCTTGCGGCCGCATGCAACTCGGTTCTTGAACATGGCGGCCACGTTCGGCCGCACATGGCGCAGCTGCCTCGATGAGGTGTGGCCCGTGGGACGTGTACTTGCACCTGACATAGCCAAAGCCATAGCCAACCGGTTTGCCATTGACATACCGCACCACTACTCTTGAGAAGCAAAGTTCAACAACTTTGCGTGCAACTTTGTATGTGCGCCCAGGTGTTCTTTGGAGAACTCTTCCATCCTGACATTTTGGTAGAGAACAAGTACTGCCTGCTTGCTTTTTCTACGTACCCTCCGCCAGTCCGCCGTTGACCGGTGGGCTCCGAGGCATGGGCTCCACATGGAAAACGCCGCAAGTAAAGCCCAAGGCTTTGATGCCTCGGTTCGCGGGCAGCACCACAACACCACCAGATTCTACGAGTTCGGATGTTGGAGGAGCCAAAATGGGCACCATGGTGGTGCTGGCTACATGACCCACAAGATTTGGCTGGCTTAAATGTGGCAGACCCCAAGACACTCAGACAGTCTGTCAGACGGCCTGTCTCTACTTCTGTCCCCATGGATTTCCACATGGTTGACACACTGTTTGATCTTGGGAACGTACGGGGGTAGCACCTTCAATCGATACTGGCTAGGTTTCTAGCCCAGCACTAGAAAAGATTGTAGATGCAATCTAACGAAATAACCAACAGAGTTCTAAATTCTTTAAACCACACTGTCAAATGGCACATATAGGCAATCTTTTTCACTAGCCACACTCTGTGTGCTTCCCATTCTGCAACCACCGGTTCGGACCCCGAGCAATCCACTGCAAGGTCCCTGAGAGACACTTGTTGATCCTGGAGATTGCGACAGCTTCTTGGACAGAAGATCAGGGGAATAATCGAACAATTGTGGTAATGAACTATGGAACAAATTATACAAGTTTAAGCAAATTTATATGGTTATCAGTTGTCACTAATTATCAGAATCTAGTAAGCCCTTAAATGGCAAAAGGCTACAACACCGCAATGCAAGGCCAGCCAATGCTGCACATGGCTTAATTAGCAAGCAGCTCACATGAGAACATGCATCAGAATACTATCCAGCCATCCAGCTGCTAAGTGTTCTACTTCATGGATATTCACGGTACTTTGAACGTAAATACCATGTCCAGCTTTCAAGAGCAGAACCGGTCTGCGGAACTGCTGACCAGAACCTGACACAGACCCAACAGGGCAGTTCAGGGCTGGTGGACAGCCTGCTGCAGCTCGCCTCTCAATTCCTTTAGCTTTTACGAACCGAACGAACGAACACAAGAGATGCACATCATCCGTGCCCTATTCAATAGGGATCCACATACCTTCTGAGAAGGTATGTCGTGGATCCGCAGGTTTTTGTTTTTACTGTAATACTTCTTGCCCGAACGGTGAGCGTTCAATGCTTTGTGATTAGTGCAGCTCTTCAGCGCAGTTTTACTGCTGTTTCGTCAAGTGGTCCAAACAAATCCAAGCAGCAACAGAACCTGAGGAATCTTGTCAATAGCTCAACTATCACGCACCTGCACCGGGATACCCCAATATGGACTGATGATCCTCCTCACGCGCTTCGAAAATTATATATCGAATCATGCATATAGTAGGGCGTTATAAGGTGGCCAAAAGGCAAATATCAAGTAGGACCCAGTAGCTCCTGGCATTACTATATACTAGTAACAAGAAGCTACGAGTTTGCTCAGCCTCTCTTCACAGCGATCCGAACCGATCGGTGTACCGGCCTTTGGGAGCAGCGATGGGCAACACGCCCACGTCCTCGGGAGCGCAGGCGTCGCTGCTTCTGGGCGTCGCGTCGAAAATGCCGGATGGAGCCGGTTGGAAGGGGTGTGCCTCCTTCATAGGAAAGCACATCCGACGAAGAAGCTCGCCTGGTGGCCTGGATACAAGCTGATATTTTCCTCCACACGCTGACACTCTCGGAAATATAACATGGCCCATGTCCTGGTTGCAAAATGGAAATTCGGAATAACCATAAACTAACCTAACCAACTCAGGACAAACATTGATATACCAAAACATACAACTTACAGCACCAAAGGATTATCCAAGGTATGCTGCACACAGTTTTGGGATTCCAAAAAACATAGGCCACGGCATTTTCACAACGCCGACAATGTTGCACAAATGCTGGAGGTCCGTTGCTTTTCCTGGAGAAAATATGAGAAAACACCTCACCTCTTTCACCCACCTTCAGTTCGGAAGCCACAACTCAGAATTGGTCCAGAGGCCATTCGGGTCCTCAGTTTGAGGGGTTTCTATTGGGACTTCCTGACATGAACACCTCTTCCTTCACCAGGACAGAGCATGCAAAAACCATCAAAAAGATTCAAAAAGCTCTTCCGTCACCCTCCATCACCCACCAAGTAACCCGTCCCCTCCAGAACGACTCGGAGGTCCGAAGAACGTCGTTGGGCCACCCGGGCTCGTTGAAGTATGGCTCCAGAGTCGGCCCATTGTCTGAGACACAGGCATAGCGATATTCGCCTGGCGCAGGCGTCGCATCCAAATGAGATTCGTGTCCTCACCCCAGAGTGAAGAGATTCGACGTTAAAACGATCTCAGCATCCGTTCCCCCCCCTTGCGATCAACATATTCTTGCGCAGGATGAGTCTATAGAACCCCCAGCCTTTCTGTCTTTCAATTAATGTTAAACCAGTGATGTGCAGCTTTGGGGGGCCATCTGGGCTCCAGCCAAACGCTGCCACGCGCAGTCCCTTTTTTTGCGCGCTAGCTACATGTCTTTGTCTGGGGATGGTCCAAACGCTCAGCACCGTGTCTCAGTACTTTGCCAAGATAAAGGAGCCTGACAACCTCAACTTGGAAAGGTCATATAACAAAGTGACATCGGCGCAAACTAAGGTTCTCCCTTCAATAAAATTACGTTCATTCAGGAATACCTGTCCCAAAGAACTTGCTCCTTATCAAAACCACGGTGGTTGCATCTTTCGCAGCTCTGCACTGGGTAGCACAGCACACGGAAAGGAACTGCAGCCGAGTTGCAAAACGCCCAGGCAGGACCTCACAAAACTCACGCGTTCCCACTGGGTAGATGGAAAACCTTTATAAACCCCGAGGTCCAGGAACCTCGTGCTTTCCGTCCAGGAGTCATCCAGTTTCCAGTTTCCATGGAACGTGAGTTGGAGGCAATCACGGCTGCTGTATAAAATTATATGCCAAGCCACATGAGAGTCAGCAGCCCGAACGGCATGAACTTCCTGAACATTGAGGATTCTCGAAGCTCGTCATTTCTACGATTCTTGAAGCTTCGTCCACTTGCAGTTCGAAGCTGATCAAAACACATGGACAAAACCCGCCACATAATTACCCCTAAGCATCCCCAACTTTGTCAGGAAACCCAGGTGAGTGCTGCTTTTTTGGGTGCATGAAAGTATACACTGGGGAGCATGTATACGCGAGCGCCTACGCCAGGGGTCAAAAGTGTGTGCGGTAGCCTGCGCGAGTGTCTTCCAGTGAGGGCTTTGTCGAGGCATCTACGAGGTCGACTCTGCGAGGCCTTTCACACGACTAAGATCAAATGCAGAAGATGAACGTGAAGAAGACGAGCTTGACCTTCCTGAACGCTGACCTTCGGAAGATGTGCAAATGTGTGGGAGCTCTGGCCTCGGAACTGGCCACTTAGGTCAGACTTAGGTAGTACCTTCTGGGAGCTGTCGCCTCACAACTAGCCACTTGGTAGTACAAATGCAGTGCGGGAAGCAGCTTCTGGGAGCGTCAGAACTGACCACTTTGTAGTACATAAATGTAGTATGGGAAGCAGTTTCTAGGACCTTTTGATACTGAGAAGGCTCTTTGCAGTACTTGGGCGTGAAGTCGTTCCATGTCTTCACGGCGCGACTCATACAAACAGAAACGAACATGACGACTACATGCTGTCTGTTTGGTTGCTAAAACGGCTCAAATGGATTAAGCCATTATTAAGCCTGAAGCACGGCAATGGACCAACCCCTTCCAAACCAAGTCGCGGCCTATACGAGCATCTACGCGAGGCCTACGAGGGTTTTGACTGACTCCTGTCACACTTTTCTACAGTTGTGCAGGTACTGTACACACATTCCCGTATATGAGTGCCCACGGAAGTTTTGCTCAGCAGGGCGCACTGAACAGGTTAGCTCAACTTCACAACTTCAAACTCAACCCTCAAGGATGCAAGGCTGTCTGTCTTCACAAAGCTAACCCCACTGCAACAAGGCATGCAACGCCCCATATTTCACAACTACCTCATATTCCTCAAGAGCTACTTCCTGAAACTTCTCAACAACTACTCCACACAGCCACCAAGCAAGTCAACTGAAGAATGCATGGTCAAATTGTTCTTTCCATCATGTGTTCAAGGTTATTGGACTCCTTCCGAGCAACTAACAACTATGCAAGCCTGCCTACGGGAGACACTGCTATGCTTTCCTACGCGGTTGCCTACGCAAACTTGCGCCCCCAAGCAGAACAGCCTACGCAGCATCAAGAGAAGTTCCACTTTTGTATAAAGTATAAACTCCTTCATAGACAAAAAAAACAAAATACTACTCAGGTGATCTCATGTACGTCACGGTGTCCAGCCCGCCGAGCACTGGAAGCATGGTGCCAAGCGTCTTGCCACTGGGAGCACCTGATAGGGGTTCTTCCAGCTGACCTCCACTGGCGCTGTACTTCCTCTGAAACATCATAGACCTTGAGATCCAATTGGAAACAAGCAACGAGGGTTTTTCTGAGTTGAACCAAAACGTGATACAGCTATGTTAAGAAAAATGATGAGAAAGGTCATAAAAATCAGCTTCGGAAGGTATTTTGACATAGGATGGGATATGAGATGCAACTGTTCAAAGCCTCAATGGCAAGTCACGTGCGAAATAAGGAGAAATAACAAAGACATAGAAAAAATAATCATACAAACACATTACATCACTATATCAATGTCACATGCGAATATGGGAACATATTAAAAATTGTCTAATTTTTAGAACCTGTGTTTGCTTGGGCAAAATGCAAGTGATTGTCTCAAACACAATATACTGCACGCTTGCTCTCGTCCAGCGACTCATCTTGATTGCTGGCTTTGGGGGGCATTAAAACCATGACAGCGAGCTACTCCAAATGCTCTGAATCATCACTAGCCAAGCATCACAAGGGCATAAAGCAGCACTTGCAACAGTTGGCCCTGGAATTTTGACACCTTGGGCGTAGAAGAAGACACGCCGAGTGTCTTGGTCGTGTCAGTTGGCGGCACATGCAAGTTGTTCTCTGTTAGGAGTGCGAACAACATTACATACCTATCATATCCTATCATAACCTAGCTTTCAATGTCCAAGCTTAAGTCGCACATCCTCATTGTGTTGCTTTCTCAAACCTCCTTCATCGTGCTCAGTGTATAGTGTGAGGTCCAGTCCAGTCCAGCAGTAAGGTTCGACTGACTGACGCCCTGATACTCTACGATTGCTTCTACCCTGATCAATCCCTTCAACTTCTCTGTATTGTATTCCTCCATTCTCTCGCCTCGAGCGTCACATAGTCCAGTGCCAAGATGCCACACGCCACACAGCTGCTGGCCTGACCGACAGGCCGAGGAGGGCGTCGCGTCGGGAACGCTATGCCGAAGGACGCCGAAGGACGCCGAAAGGGATGGGGAAGGAGTGTCAGTCCAAACGTGGGTTTAAGGCGCCCGTTTGCTTCGTGAAAGAACCGGAGCAGGGAGTCTTTGCCATATTTTGCCATGCTGTTCACAGCTGCCGCTACACGAACGCGCGCTGCGTGGAACCTGCATGCTTCCGCGTAAGCTGTACTTCAGTAGACACCCCGCAGCTGTACTGGCGAGAAAGCTGCTCTAAATGTGGCTGTCTCATTGTAGGCTAGGTCACCCACATCACCCACACCCTTCAGATCGTGGATTTCTTGGATTGCGCTCCACGAAACAACACCCACACACACTGGATCTCAAGGAGTCATGTCCCTCTTGGTGCCGCGAGTGAGGCTTCGTCGGTTCCATGTGGATGTGTATTTTAATGGGAGACACCCCTAACCAATGGGTCTTGGTCTCTTCCGGGGAGTATTTGGGGGTCTCCCTAATTTAAGTACACATCCATGTGGAACCACAAACTGCTTTGGTGCCCAGGCACAATCAGCGAGGCCTTGCTTTTGGCCTTGACGAAGCCCATCACGCCCCCCAGAAAGACGGTGGCCGCCAGCCTGGGCAGCCACTGTGCCACGTTCCGTGGAGGATGAAACTTAAACATAAGAACTGGTGAGTGATCTATCCAATGAAAGGAATGTCTGCAATGTCCATTGGGGGTAAGGAAGCTGCATCTGTCTCCCAGCCAAGCTGCACATAAGAATAGATCAGCGAAATTTTCAGCAGTTGCTCTGTATCCATCGACATGAGGTGAGCACGCGTTGGCGCGCCCAACGCGCGGAACGGCGTTCCCAGCGGCGTTCCCCGAGGTTCTCCGATGGCCGAACCCCTCGAGCTGCAAATGGCTCGTGCCACATCCGCAAGGCGAGGTAGTGGGACAGAGTGGAGGACGTACTCAGATCAAAAGAACAACGGACCAGGGTGACCAACACTAATTAAAACATGAAATTAAAATCTTACATATTACATTAGTATACTAAATTAACATTAATTACATGATATTACATCTGAGAGCCTCACCTTCCCACAAAGCGTCATGACGTTGAATCCAAGATGATCCAAGTGTCGACGAAACAAAGACCTGTTTTCCATGATGACGATGATTGATGGTTTGGATTAAGGTCCACTATGGTCCACTCCTGTGAACATCCTCCTCAAATCTCTCAAAAGACTGGGCATCATTGTTGTCATGGTCCTCTCGATCTCAAATCCACCATTCGTGAACGCTTCTTCGACGTCCCAAGCGACCACCCCGCGCGCCGTCGGACATCACCACCTCAGTTTGGGGCCGAATCGATGGCAAGCCGTTGGTTGATTTGTATTGATGTGTTTCCTCTTGGGGACCGACTTATGCAGAACAGCAGCCACAGTGCAACCACTACAGCCCGAATGAAGGCAAGTGAAAGTGGCTAGAAACGAAATTATAGTGAATATGAGCGAATGATAGCGAATGCATCCTCTACGAAATTGCCAAAGTGGGGTCGTGAACCAATTTTATACAGATTTCATTGTATAGAATCCAAATTTGACTGTACAGAATCAGATGTACGGCCCGATTTTCTTAGAGAGTGATGTTAGTACAAAATGGGATCGCGGCCCCACTTGGGGCCCTTGTACAGAATTGAAGCTTGAATAGATCTTGACAAATTTGATGCTTGGGAAATGTACAAAATCGCAAACCAATCAAAGCTCAAGCACTGCCAATCACAAGTATGTCTTGTACAAATTGCTCCTAGGGGGCAGTCAGCTCCTGATTTATACATTCCTTTTGCTTTACCACATTCGTTTTTGCAAACACCCCTGTTGTACAAATCATGATTTTATACAGAGCTCGTGCTCGTGGATTCTGTTCATGATATTCGAACAGGGATGCGAATGCGACATCTCTCAAACTTCTACACGGCGACGCCACGGCCCTCAGATCATGCCGACCGATGGTCGCGCCGAGCCGCGTCTACATCCACCTCGGGACCGTCGAGAAACTGCTCCATGAGCACCGTCAAGTCCACGCCAGACTGCGGTCGGTGACCAAGACCGGTCGAAGCGGTCAGTGGACACACACCGCGAGTTTTTCATGAAATCCAGGATACTATCCAGGATGATCCAGTGATCCCCCCTCCCCGACTGCTTCACTCTGAGGATTCGGAGAGGTCAGAAAGATTAAGAAAGCATAAATTAGACAATGCACAAACAATCCAACAATCGACTAGAAACCCAGAAGCAAATAATTCATCCATATTAATGTTTTCCGGTTGTTGGTGCAATTCCATGCCACCCTGGTAGGTCCCCCATGGTCTCCCCTACCCTCCTCCAGAGAAAAAGGACTGACCGCACTGGCCTCCATGGCGTTCTGGCCCGAAGTCTTGTTGTCGGGGCTTCCTCCATGGCGTTCGATGACCCCACGACGGGTTTCTCCCGTCCCCGTCCCAACCGTCCCAACGAATTCGTGCCATGACGAATCCCTGCCAAACCTGTGACTCTGGCACTCCTCTTCGAAGACATAGCCATAAGCTGCAAAAAGAACAACTGATTCTTGTAGGAATTTACAGGTACCGTTGGCACAAAAAGGAGTATTCAGTGTTTGCCACTCCAATGGTTCTAACATGTTCAACACATATATATATATATATATCACACAAAGCAAGTCATAACCATTCAATCACTGAGACACTGAGAGACTTTTTTCCGAGAATCCTCGGATCAAACCGAATCGGGTGCCGAGTGATGGGTCGAGGTATCCGGCACGTCGAATCAACATCCCATGCCACAGATTCCGTGATGTTCGTTGAGCTCTGCAACATATTTATGATCCATTATGATCCTAACCCCCAGTGTGGTGCTCAGTTGCTGAGTACAGACCGATAGGCCGATAGGTTTTGGTGCACGCACGTCTGCTTAAGCTGCTTGGTTTTTGACTATCCTGAGATTAAGGCAGTCATGGACAATACTGGACTACCAGGTGGTAGATGGCAGTGCAGCTGTGCGCGCAAGAAAAACTCATGGGTGCGACATGGCACGAAACAGCCGCAATCCACCCCCAGACCGATCATATATACCAGGACCATCCGACCATCTGGGTGTCCGGACACTGGATCGGACTACCCAACATTCCCATCCAGATCTCCAGCCAGGACACCCAAATGGTCGGATGGTCCAGGTAGTTCGTAGATAGTCTAATAGATATGTTCTTAGATATATCCGCCGACCCCACACCGTGGGGTGAGGCGTGACTGTCGATGTTAGCCTTAGCCTTAAGCCTGAGCCTTAGCCTTAGCCTTAGATTATAGCCTTATCCTTAGACTTAGCCTTATCCTTAGCCTTAGACCTAGTCCTTAGCCTTAGACCTAGACCTTACCTCCCCTACCCCTCCGGACCCTTGTTGCAGTGACAAAAGTGCGACGTGATTGCTACCAAAGTGCGACCTGATTGCGACGTGATGGCGACCTGCGTTGTCCAAGATTCTGCCATCCCAATTGATTTACATCTTGGGACACCCTCTCCACCCGCGCGGGAAAATAAGCACGGTCCAAAATGGTCCCGGGCTCGAATCCCGGGCTGGTCGCGGCGTGGTCCCGGCCAATGCCCTTGCTTTTTCGTAGATTTTGTCACGTTTTCTGTTGGATTTGTGGGATTGGGCTTTTCCAGCATTTTCCTAGGAATGCTCTAGGCTTTGTCTAGATTTTGTTACGTTTTCGGCTGGATGCTTTTCCAAGAATTTTCTAGCGCTTCCTCTTGTTTTTAGGTTCCCAGATTTCC
>CAXAMN010022308.1:0-24412 GCA_963970005.1 Durusdinium trenchii | reverse complement strand
GGGTTTGCGGGGTTTGACGGGCAGGCCCTGATGTCTCACGTCGCTTTTGGATCCTGTAAAAAAAACATTTTGGAGCAGCCTCGAGCAAGCCCCTTCTGGCAAGTTTCGAGGCTTTTGGGGGATCTGAGGGGTTTGAGGGGTTTGAAGGGCAGGCCCCGATGTCTAACGTCGCTTTTGGATCCCGTAAAGAAACATTTTGAAGCAGCCTCGAGCAAGCCCCTTCTGGCAAGTTTCGAGGCTTTTGGGGGATTTGAGGGGTTTGAGGGGTTTGAAGGGCAGGCCCCGATGTCTAACGTCGCTTTTGGATCCCGTCAAAAAACAAAAACACATTTTGATGAATTGATGAAGGATTTGAGGGGTTTGCGGGGTTTGACGGGCAGGCCCTGATGTCTCACGTCGCTTTCGGATCCCATACAAAAACATTTTGACGCAGCCTCGAGCAAGCCCCTTCTGGCAAGTTTCGAGGGGTTTGAGGGATTTGAGGGGTTTGAGGGGTTTGAAGGGCAGGCCCCGATGTCTAACGTCGCTCTTGGATCCCGTAAAAAAACACATTTTGAAGCAGCCTCGAGCAAGCCCCTTCTGGCAAGTTTCGAGGCTTTTGGCGGATTTGAGAGGTTTGAGGGGTTTGAAGGGCAGGCCCCGATGTCTAACATCGCTTTCGGATCCCATACAAAAACATTTTGACGCAGCCTCGAGCAAGCCCCTTCTGGCAAGTTTCGAGGCTTTTGGAGGATTTGAAGGGTTTGCGGGGTTTGAAGGGCAGGCGCCGATGTCTAACGTCGCTTTTGGATCCCGTAAAAAAACAAAAACACATTTTGAAGCAGCCTCGAGGTTTGAGGGGTTTGAAGGGCCCAGATGTCTAACGTCGCTTTCAGATCCCGTTTTTGGAGCAGCCTCGAGCAAGCCCCTTCTGGCAAGTTTCGAGACTCGTCCCCTCCCTCCAAAGCTCCCAGACATCGGCCAGTATCTGGGGCGCCATCTCCGAGGCCGCTCCGTGCGCCCCCACACAGCAAGACCATGCTCGAACCCTCCACACCCTGAGCACTCGTACCTTCTCTCACGCGCTCCCCTTGCAGTCGCAAGGGGTCGGCGGATATAGGGTGGTTCTCACTTGCTTGCCAGACTCAACTTCTCCAAGATGGCTTCAGTGCTCTCCACACGTGCGAACTCTCCAAAAAGATGTCGATCCTCCAAACCATCCCGACCCAGCTCTATCCAACCCACACACAAACACACGCACCAAACTAACAACACCGACCCAGCTTACCCAGCTGGCCAGGCGCCCACTCTTGGCCAGTGCTGCGGCCGTGCCTGAGACTCTACGGATACCCCCTGGAGCACTGGGCACCGAGCGTCGGGAAAGGCCAGGCACCTTGGAGCTCTTCTTTCCAGGTGCGACGGGCCGCTGCAGCGGGCTGCGGCGAGCTGCGAAGGGTGGGGAGGTTTCGGGTTTAGGGAACAGGTGAAAGGGAACAGGGAACTGACGCATGTTGGTTTGTGAGGGTGGAACTATAGAGGGACGACTGTAAGAATGAAGGGCTGTTTTTTCTTGAATCGAATGATATGATTCACTAAGTAAGGGCTACTTTCGACGATCCCGGTGCCAAGTGGATGAAGACGATATGTTTGTTGAAACGCGATTTGCTGGACTCCTGACCATGAGCGGTTCTGATCTTTCGAGGATAGGCTGATGTGACATGCTTTCTGAGTTTGGGTGTTGCAGATAATGCAAGGGACTTGCGGCCTTTTAGGGCAGGATCCCACACAAGTCAAGCCTGTAGAAACAATAATAGGGCAGGCATCCAAATTTTGCCAGCGAGTCCAATCATTGTGTGTGTGCAGTGCGTGGCTGGACTTTGTATGGGGTTCACGGAAGATTATGTTTGCCGGCTGTGTTCTGTGTTGGTTTGGGGTTCTATGTTTTTTGTGGATTGAGTATGATTGAGTGTTATGTGGTTTAATAGCTCTTAATTAAAGGCAGCACTGCCATCTTAATAATTAACTGTTTGCAGCGCTGAGATGTCCTGTGGATTGATTACCTGGGATGAAAATGGAATGGACTCAAAGGGAGACATCTTGATTTGCCACAAGTAGTGAATAAACGTTCAAAAAGGGTTTGCTGATTCAAAAGAAGACGTCATTCACTGTCGGTTGAACAGAAAATCGACTTCTAAGGTTGAAAGGAAGGTAATGCAATGTCCAACTAAGATTCTCCCAAAAGGAAGTTCCTACTGTTTCCCTGCCTTGTTCACCCTTGTGTGAAAAAGAATGCCACCTCGAGATTCCCTCAAAATCTGCCATACTCTGATATACTATGATACGTGGTGGTCTATGTTTATGCTGTCTCATTCTCTGCATGTGTTGTCTTGAAAACGTCCCACTTCTCAAGTTCTTTCCCCAAGGCTCCTGGCCCATATCCTCAGGTTCGGTGCTTAGACTTTCCTGTCACCCACAGCAGGTGGCCCACCTTCTCAGCAGGTGGGACAGGAGCCCCTAGGGTTTGATCCAATCCTCGCGTCCCGGACACCAGGGCCGCGCCGCCGCCCTGCCTCGCCCTCGCCTCGAGGCTTCCAGTGGAACAGCGTGTTGGTGAGGCTTTCCGTGACCGAGCCACTGGGTTTCCCAAAGTCGTTGTCGTGAAAGAAGGGGGATTCGAACCGAAGGGGGGCGGGAGAGGGCCTGGCTGCCAACGGAAGCTGACACCGGGGAGAACAAGGTTCATGAAATAATGACCACGGTCGGCGAAACCATTGCTGATGTGCTTCAGCAATGAATGTGACGCGTTTAAAGTCTAATCCATTGTCAGAAGTGTTGTATGCTTTAAGAACTGAATTGAATTATAGTGATCTATTGAATGTGTGACCATTTTCATATACTCATACTGTATATAATATAGTAATCTCTATATATACTGTAATTTATTATGTAATATAATCATTATTGTAGCTATTTTTGTATATGTGGTTTTGCTTGACGTCCTGAATCTGCTCGCTCTCTCCGTCCCCCCTCTCTCTCTCTCTCTTTGTGTTCGTCCCTCTTTCGGGAAACCCCATAATGTACTTCAGAGTTCAGCGTAGCACTTTTCTACGCTTCATGTACTGGCTACAACAATTAGAACCGCAGATGGAACGGGAGGAGATAGAAAGCCATGCTTCCCACTTCACCCTGGTTTGGTTGCGGGACCTGGGACTCCTGGGACCAACTCTCCCAAATTCGATGGGGCTGGGACATCTGAAATGAGGTCTGAAATGAGTCGATCGCTCTTCAGCTCAGCGAATGGTGAAACCTCGCCCAGAAGCCCTGCCAGGTGTCGTCCATGGAGTCCAACGAGTCCAAGGAGTCCCAGGTGTCCATGGAGTCCAAGGAGTCCAAGGGGTCCATGGAGTCCAAGGAGTCCAAGATGTCCATGGTGTCCAAGGTGTCCAAGGTGTCCGTGGAGTCCAAGGAGTCCAAGGTGTCCAAGGTGTCCGTGGAGTCCATGCAGTTCTGAAGTGGAGAACAAGAGTGGCACCCGATGGCCCCAATGATGAATAGCCTCCCCCAATTGAATTGTGAAAGACTCTCCAAATGCGTGGTTTTAGTAATCGTCTCCATGAGCCTACCAGCCCCAGCCGTGCTCAGACAGCAGGGCGAGTCGCCGTGGGTCTTCTTGCCTCGGCTCGCCCGAGGATGATGATGTTTTTGATGGAACAAATCCTCACCGCAGGCCCTGGCTGGCTTTGGGCCCTGGGACTCTAAGAAGTTGGAGCCTGAAAAGCAGGAATTGACGTGGTCGCTCTGCCGGAGTGCGAGGTCTCGATTGGAACACAAACCACAAGTTGGAATTTGCTTAATGACTTTCCCAAGCGCCCGTGCCCAGTGAAGATCAGGAGGAATCAACCAAATGGTGGTTCGATTTCATCCCCAAGTTTTTAAAGTAGATGTTGGACATCAAAATCCACCACAGGGAGACTTGGTATTGGCCCACTTTCGACCAAGGTCATTGAGTCACCCTCAGAACCACCAACACTGTCCTCCACTTGCTTTGAACATGAAAGATATATATATATATAATTATATACATATATAGTTATATATATCCATCTTGAGAAACAAAGGAAACAGGTGATGACAAACATCATCTACCAGGGACAAGTCCCATCTACCAGGCATTCCCTCCACCTCCACCTCCACCTCCAACATCATCTACCTGGCGTCTCTTCCACCGGCGCCCGGAACCGCGCGCCTCGGCGCCTCGTCCGCCTCGTTCGTCCGCCAGGGGATTTGTCGTCCTGTGCCATGGTACGCCTGGGCGCCGGTTGGGCGCCACTGGTCGTCCGTGGCGACTGGTGGCGTCTCACCGCCCCTTGGTCGCCCAAAAGCCCGCCCGCCCGGGTTGGGGAGGTGGAACGGGTAGGCTTAAGGTAGGGTGAAATGAACCTACCCGGTGTTCTTGTGTTTTGTCTTATGTTTTTTTTTTCTGTGGATTTATCCGACCTTGCTGTTTTGAGACATCTATATACAAAAAAGTTGTTTGAGAGACCTGGCGCACATGAAGAGCCCATATTTAGTCTTTCTCTTCAGCCTTGTTTACGTGTCGTTTACACACCAAGATTGTGAGAGTGCCGCACTGAGCAAAGCTGCACTTCTGGGGGACCCCTTGATTCGTGCACAGCACGAAGATTCGTCCCATCCAGTTGTAAGAGATAGGCTTCATGCATCCCCAGGCACCGTTTTGTACAGCACTTAATGTTACATGTGCAATGATTTCTATCGATTTGCTGGTGCAGTTAGACGGTCCGGCGACCGCTAATACTTGGCAACAAGCATGAAGCGCTTCTGCCTGCTTTCCACCATCATTCAACAATAGCTATACTCTATGCTACTGTGTATGTACATGCTTTCATAGATCAGAGGTTGCTACAACAGAATCCACCACTGCACCTTCCCAAAAAAAAACAAACCGCTGGAGCACGGCACTCACTCCGGGCACTCCCAAACCGATCTGGCTCGCAGATGCCGATTTTCCTGCACGGGAACTTCGGCCATGTCTTGACCAACGTGCGCCTTGGAGCCAGCGAACCAGCGAAAAGCGAACCAGCCAGCGCGCTAAACGCGTCGCATTTCGAACCGAGGGGTGGAGCAAAAACAGCGACGCGAACAGAAGGTTGCTGGAGTGTGTCTTTATTTTTCTACTGATACTGTAGGCACGGGCTGTCTACTATCATAACAGACAGATCTTTTGAAGGCTGATGCTTATTGGTGCTTCCTGCGGTTGAAATGGTTTGGTTGGGACCTCCATCCATGAGCTTGCTATGACTATGGCTCATGGAGATCTCCCAACCATTAGAATCGCATGACTGGTCGACGAGTGGACTGAGGATTTTTTCAGCTCCGCTTTGGATTCAAAATCGAGCCCCGTGGCTGCAGGTTTGTTTTGTCCGAAGGTCAATGTTGGGCGATAGGCTTGAGAAAGATTGAGAAAGGGCATACTGTACATCAACACATGTTTGTACCTAGAGCCGGTGACCAGTATATCCCCTCATCTTTGCTGTACCAACAACCCAACAGCAGGGCCTTTTGTATGTAACAAAAGGTGTTGATGAGCTTGTAGGTCAATATGTGTTCGAATGGATGCTACCAAAATCCCAGGATTGCAAACAACTACAACACGTCAATGACGCCACAAAGTATGAGTGAGTCATGTGGATCGCATGTGATTGTTGACGACGTGTCATAGTTGTTGATCTCACACCAGCTGAGTAAGTTTGACGAAGCTCTAGTTGCCAAGGCTTGTCATAACTCTCAATATTTACACAATTGTGGCATATTGTGGCACCACGTGGAAATATTTAGACGTCCTCAAGCTGCAATTATTTACTGGACTCCATTTGTCTTATGGCCGCAAAGGTTGCACAGATGTCCCTTGTCCAAGTATCGATGGTTGAACGTGCTCTTTACTAGATTCCTGTGTTTACAACATGTTGATTTGTACAACTCCAATATGATAGACACCAAGTCACGATGGTGTCCATTTGACAGACAACTCAGGATGGACAAGAAGTGATACCCAGAAAGGCCCCAAGTCACGCGGGTAAAACCGACGAAAAGGCCGAGAAAAGGGCGAAATGCTTGTTGTGGCACTGGCTTTTCGTCTGGTGCCGCGGAAGATCTGGAGTTCAGCAGCTGTTCCACCGATGACTCGAGCCAAACGTGACGAAAGAAAGACAGGAAGCATCCTGACTGCTTGAAACTGCCTGGACCAAACTGACTCAGAATATGGCAGCCAGCATATGTCAATATGTCAGTGTCCGTATCAAGTCAGTCCAATTCGTTCCTGAAACGAACGTCCTCCTTCGCTGGAAACTGGGCAGGCAACTCTTTCGTTCGATTCTCCAAGGCAACTCTTGGGCCAGTCCCGCTTCCTCTTCCTCTACCTGGCGAGTGGCACCTTTGGGCCACCTGGTCCGGTGAGAAACGGAACGGTGCAGTCAGAAGCGGGTCATGGGGTCAGAAGCGACTCCGAGTCAAGCGGCGTTGCTTTAAAGGAGCGGTTCAATGGTGCACGACTGCGTGACCCAGAACTAATATAACTATATAAATGTAGCGGATGATTGTAGCGAGATTTTTTAGTGTAGCGGGTGATATTTGTTGATGATTGCGAGATGGTTGTTTGATGTGTCCATCTACACACAAAAGGCCAGGGCGGCTTTGCCGATAGACCGGTATACCAGCTAATGATATTTGCTATGGTGGTAAGACTCTTGTGGCGAAACATGTCAGTTTCATCCAAAGCTGATGTGGCAGGAAACGGAACCACCCCGCAGTCAGATGCCGGTCCGAAGACGGGTCTCCCCCAGTTGGGTCTCCGCTCCCTCAGTCTCCGTCGTCGGTCGTGTCCAGGAACCTCCTGTCCGCCGCACTGGACCCCGGGAAGGTGGCCGTGGGCGCTTCGACCAGCGCCTCGGCGGTGGACAGGGACTGACAGGGTCTGACAGGGACCGGTCGCGGGGAGGGAAGATGGGGACGGAAGTGAGGAAGAAATCTGAGGAAGTGAGGATTGGAGAAATCATTTGTGAGGAGAAATGGATCTTGGGGAAGAAGTTGTTTCCCGAAGATGTGGGGGAAGATGTTTCGAACTATGGAAGAAATGGATGAACTCAGTCGACTCAGCAGGAGAGGCTGGAATTGATAAATAGTGGTTCGACCTTGCAAAAAGCACCAAGGGCAAAGATGGTGGAAGAATGTGGAAGACAAGATCATATCCAAGTCTTAGAGAGTGTTACAATGTGTTTGCCATCATTTGGAGGCGGATACTTAAGTTTTACCTAGCACCAGATGATGTTACCTACCCAGTTTGGGCGGATCTAACCTGATTCTCTCGGACCATTTCTCCTTCATTCGTGGGATTCAATATGACTTTGAGATGGACAGCAGATGAACTAAGAGGAGACAGCTTCAATTCGCTTCAAGACTCCTTTTGAGTCCTTGGCATGGACGAGCCATCTCGGGCACGGGCACCGACGCTTGGGTCGATGGCTCACGGAGGCTTTGATGACAGGCGACACACGTCGTAGATCTGCGGCAAAACGCTTTGCTTTGGCCAAAGAGCCAAAAGATGGAAGAACCTATCATGAGGGTTCCGGTGCAGTTCATGAGCGGAAAGGGCTGTGTGATGGACGTCCTGCCGACGATGTCCATCAGAGAGCTGAAGGAGAATCTGAAGGCAGGGGGCTGAAGTCCATCTGACGTTGGAGCTTCTGTCATATAGGGTGCCTTGGCGCCCAAACAAGAACCCCCTAGGCTGGTTGGCAGGACCAACTCCAACATGTGTTTGATCATCCAGGACCTTCAGTTCGTGACCTCATTCTAGGATCTCATTCTAGGTCACGAACTGAAGGTCCTGGATGATCAAACACCTCCGTGTTTCTCGAGATCTGAGGGCCTCGCCGTCTGGTCAGACCCCGGTGTTCGTCTCTTCAGACGTCGGTCACCATCCCACCCAGTGCGAGTCGGTCCGGTCGACAGACTCGGTGTCTAAACAGACGGGGTGTCTAAACCGATGGTAAGAAGACGAGAAAAGCCATTTTGGCATCCAAATGCTACGTGTTTCCAACCACGCGTTGGAGACATGGTTGGTGTGTTGATCCCTGGATCCCTGAGGCATATCAAAGCTTCGATGATGTAATCGCTGGAGAACTTTGCAGTGTGAAGGTGATCTTGGAGGGAGAGATGCTTGGATCTCAACCAGGGATTTTGAACGGCTCAACGTTCTGGATGCAAGTCCCAGCTTATTCAAAGTGACCTTTTGAAGGTTCCTAAGTGACCCTTAGGAGGCTTAAGTGACCTCAAACCAGGTTATCAAGTACGGTCACTTTGAAGAACCAGGTCCTTTCTTTTCATTGTTCGTTGCTACATGCATCTCTTGTTCGATGCTTTGTCTGACCTCTTTGGTCCCGCACTGACCTGACCAGCAGGCTAGCAAAGGGTAACATGATTGCAGGTCCCTGTACCGAAGTTATGAAGGATACCTTGCACTTTGTACCGAAGCTAAGGATTTTGGATGATGACAATGCAACCGCTATCTCAGCTGGAATCTCTCCAACAGCAGAAGTGCAGGTGGGCAGTTGTGAAGTTATCCTCCTAAGTGTTCTTGTGATGGTTTCTACCCTAGTAATCCCGAGTACCTATTAATAAACACTCCCCAATTAAAAAAACCACACGTCCGAACCCCTAAATTCGGTTTATATTTGGTTTTAAATTGCCGCCCTTTCAAGCCGCTACTAAACTACCAACATGGTCGATTTTGGGGGTAGTTTTTTTAATTAGGTTCCCCAAAATCAACCGTAACTGCCCACCTCTGTCCGCCCTGTCTATCCACCATGACACGCCGCGCTTACACCAGCAGGCTTTCCTTCCCCCAATGGCACGGACTCACGCAAACGCACTTGCCACCGAGGTCATGCAACACCGCATGGCACAGCGACATCACCTTTCGAAAGCTTTAGCTGTTAGTCTACCGAAGAATAACTATTCTAATGAAGGTTTTTGTAGGGGAAAAGGAAGACCCTTCGATCTGGAGCTTTTTTGCATTTTTGATACGAGTTTAATAAAGGATTTTATATAAAACTTTACGGATTTACTTTTTGGTTTTGAAGCTCTTCCCAGGTGACCCTATTTTGGACCCCCCGATTTCAGGGACCCCCTATTAAAAAAAATGCGACCGAGGTTTTTTTAATAGGGGGGGAGGGGGGGGGTGAAAGAGTGACTAGGGCGTACACGGTAGAGGTGCAGACCGCTAGTGTCTTTTATGCGCAGAGTCTTATCCTCTTGCTCTTTAAGGTCCATTGACCCTCTCTTGAGCCTTGAAGCAGTCAAGCATGGACACACTATATCAGCTGTTGGAGTGGAACCCTGTACAGGTAGGCTCTACTTTTCAGCAGGCACAAGATTCATGTCCACTTCTAGCTGATTGCGTATGTCGCATACTCTTTTTCTACTGCAAGGCTAAAACAGTCCAGCTAGCTCTGACAACTTAAAAGAAAACTACGGTGCCATGTACTTACCTAATCCAGTGTGTTTCACACTTCAGAGAAGGTAATCTCATAGCTACTAAATACAGTGAGGGAGCAATAGCTGACTCACCTCAAGTACAAGATCAAATCGATAATGTACCTCGGCTGGAGACTGTACTTTTCGCAGGCGGAGATACCACGTACCGGCGCTCACTAGCTCTTTAGGGCCTGAGCTAAATCAAACTAAAAGGGAAAGCGGCTTTTTCTCTACAGAGACCTATAAAAGAATCAAACGACACTCGCGTAACAAGGAACTAAAAATTCAAGACCGCACAATGCAATGAATTAAGATGCCTTGCAAAATGCAAGGAGCGTACGGTCCGAGGAATAATCTTCTCGTGACGTGGTCTCGACCGCTTTCATTCACAGACAAAATAAACTGCATCAAAAGGACTCTCTTTCACATTCACATCAAAACACAAGAAGGAGATACCGGCAAATGTATGTACAAAAATCTTGCACTACAATTGCAAATCATGAAATGACTTAATCATCAACCATGACTGGTTGTCCATTAGAGGTCACTTCATAAGAGCGATGATGATAGATATCATCAGTTATGTAAAACTGTCCATACCTATCTACATGCTAAAGCGTATAAACCTGGAATGCAGGAGTATCTTCTTTGATAAAAAGTTTCTCCTCATTGCAAACCAGAATTTATTAAAACTTCAGCCTGGCAACTTAAAGTCAAGCCTGGAAGCAAAGTATCAACTGTAACCAGAAGTATCTTCACTTCCTAGCCATCATTTAAATTTCAGCCTTCGCTCAGGAATTATGCCGCTGCAGACGATGAAGCTGCTTGACCAGAAGTTGGCGGCCTTCCTTTCTTTCTATTCTGCTTTTGTCTCTCCTTCCTCCGCAAGTTCGCCTCTTGAAGCGTTGCTCCCACGCGATACTGTCTTCTGTCTCCAGATGAAAGGGAAGCTGGTCTGAGTGAAATAAACATTGGACCATGACTGTCCTCGTCAGTGGGCCTTGAGCACATAACCTCTGTATCAATCATAGCAAAGTTCTCTGAAAAATTACAGATGAACTCCTTCGTGCTCACTGTGGAATTTTCATATTCCTCTTCACTCATTGAATGACCCCATTCAACAATGGTAGACAAACATGTATCGCCAAGCTGTGATCCTTGGTATTCTTCTCTTTCAACAGTAGAATATTCTTCCCAGAGTTTATCAAAGTAAACTTCACACTTCTTGAGGACCTGTGAAGTTGAACTGTAAAATGTTCTGGGAATAGGTGCTTTGATACCAAGATCTGCTTTTACACGAGCTTCTGAAAACCTGCGGATCCAATGCTGCATGGTGCTGTAATAGTAGTTAGCCATTGGCTGCCTTTTGTACCCAGACATTCTGTAGGCCAAACTATTTGCATCACCAGAAATGATGTCCACCTCATAGACAAAACACTCGTAAAGCATCAATGCTGTCTGTTCTCCTGTCAGTAGGTGGGCATCCACAGCACGGTGTGTATCAACATGATAATTACAGACTCTGATGGTATGCATGTTCGCTCGAGTAAGTGGAACACGCTTGTCCTCAGGACCATAGTCATCAAATTCAAAGTCTGCATCCTTGAAATCTTGACGAGGCCTTGTTTCTCCAAAACAAATCTCGTAGATAGCCCAAGTTACATCACGCTGTTCACAGTGACCAAGTTCTTGATCATGTCCAGCAATGATCTTGACATATCCACCTGGTGCCAATCTAGCCATCACTGCAAGATTCTCCCAATCATTGAAACAAACTGTCCAATTCTTTTGCTCAATAAATTCCTTGGCAGGAACAAGAAGATGAGCTTCCTGGAGAATCACGACATGTGCACGTAAAAAGAAGAGCATGTTGAAGAAAAGGTTGTTCTCAAATTGCTCATTCTGAAGTGACATGGCGCTCTGTTTGCGTGGCCTCATTGCACTATCAAGTCCTTGGAGAAACCTTGGTGTGGTGTACTTCTGACCACGAACCATGTTGCCATAGTTCCAGGATAAAAATGTCAAGGACTCTGAGCTGGCCAATAAATTAGTTCCATATGGTTCTTCTATTCTCCCTTTGAGGAACCTTCTGCACAGCTCTTCATAGAAGGTGACAAAGTCCCAACTGGGTCCCTTGGGACCATATGATTCCAGTTCATTCTTGAGTTCCTTCTTCGTCTCCTCCAATTCTTCTCGAGCATGTTCTGCCCTTTCAAGGGCCTTTGGATCGACCTGATACCTGCCATCCAAATAAATGATGCGGTCATCATTAATGAAGAATCTCTTCAAATCATGCTCTGGTTCATGTTCATAACAATCAGGTGGAGGTACTGGACAGATATTACGAATGGATCGAACAAAATCATTCTCGTTGATCCTCGACTGATAATGAGGATGGGAAATCTCACCTTTTCTAAAACAAACATGATTCAGCAATCTTGCATGAGTTTCCCTGAAGCATAGTTGATAAAAGCCAATACCTGGATCTCCTGTAATCTCTCCAAGCAACTTCAAAGGTGAAGTATGCAATTCATAGGTATCGTCAGCTTTTGTTGTATCCTTTTCAACAACTACTTCAGATGGAAAAGATTCTTGGATTTCAGCCTCCAATTTCTTCTCTCCATCATCCTCTCTGACCTCTTTTATTTTCTCCACCGCCTCTTTCTTCTCTTCCATGGTTGCATCATCCTGAACTTCTTCATGAAAATGAGGATCAGGAATCTTATTCAGGCGGCTTCTCTTCGATTTCCGCTGACCTGAAGTATCATCAAGGTTAGCATCCATCTCACCTGATGGTAAGTGCGATGCAGTCGAGTCCTCACCTATCTCTCTTGACAGAAAGTGTGGTGTTGACTCTTCCTTGGCTTCCTCCTGGTCAACTTCCATCTTTGGTTCCTCTGAAGGAAAAACACCTGCATCTTCATCAAATATTTCTTGTTCCTTTCCAGGTTCAACTGCAGGATCTTCTTCAGGAACTTCCTCTTCCATATTCTCATCTTCTAGAAGTGTCATACTTCCAGTACAGACTTCACCAGCGATAGTGGAGACTCTTGTATAAGGAGGAACTTCTTCACCTGCTTCAAAAGCTTGTTCTGCAACATCCTTGGTGAGCAAGTCCTCTACAAGATTTTCTCCCTCGGTTCTTGGAAGAGGTCCTGAGGTCTCATAAAAATCTGTCCTCTCTGAACTGAAAGCTTCTGTCGCCTTCTCATTGTCCTTTTGATCCCTGAACAGGTGAGTAATCTTCACAGCTTCTCCCTGTAGCACCTGATCACCTCCTCTATACTTGTCGACAATGGAGCGCCATACTGGAACATCATCATCATCAAAATCAAGCTCCATATCATCTGCCAACAGGTATGAGATGTTTTGAGCTGCCTGTTCTTCTTCTTCATCACGTTCCTTGGCAAGCTCCTCATCCTTCTGGATCTTGAAGATACCCTTCAGGATGTCTTGTAATACCTTTAAGTTCAGCTTCGATGATGGCTCATACGTCCCTGAACTTACAGGCTCAACTACAACACGAGAGCAAGAAATCGCCTCCAAAAACTTGGAATTGTATTGGCGTTCAAACTCTTCCTTCTTGATCATCTCATACAAGGGATCAGAAACTGCAACACGCGCCTGAACATACTCACGAAGTTGATAGCATGCATGTTGCACAAATCTACTGTTGGAGTTGTGAAGAAAACTCTCCAAATGATTCCTGTCACGGTCAATCAAATACCACACAATCCTTGCAGAAAACGGAATTTCTTGAAGTTCATAGCAAAATGTGTATGATACTTCTCTGGATTCCTTTCTGCTTGTAAGGCGGCCTCTGAAGTCTTGTAAACAGGAAGTTTTGTGTGTGGATCCAAAATCATAAACTCTTCCCACAAGATCGAGTGGTCAAGAACCCACTTGGGAAGCACCTTGATGAAAAAGTCACAAACAAGTTCTGACACAAGGTGCATGACACGACCAATCTCTTCCTCCTGCTTGAAGCGATAGTGCAATCTGGCAAATAAAGGATTGTTGAATGCTTCCTCCACTGTATTGCCAAAATTATCCCACTGAGGTTCTGGAATACCAAAGTTCCAACCCAGCAATTTGGGATCTCTGCACATACCCAAGAAGCTTGAAAGCTCTACAGAAGAAATGCCATGGTCTGTCAGAATTTCAGCCCAGCGGCGTCCATTCTCCCAAGCACGGATGAAGAAAAACTGTTGGTATCCAGTTTGTGCCAACTCCATCCACTGAGAAATTCCGGGTTCAAAACTCGGTGCATACGTCTTGGGGTCTTCCTCTGTTCCATAAACACTTGGACGTAGCAACTTGTATCTTCTACAAAAATATTCTCTCTGGTGCCTTGTCAACCTGTCCCAATCCCTCACGAGGATCACGTCTTCTCCAGTGCTCTGGAGTACACGTGTCCCTACACGATCATGGAGTGATACCATGCCAATGTCATATATCATCCATGGGTTGAGAACCAGGTTGTTGACATTCTGAATGAACCATGTCATCTCACGCTCAGCAACATGAGCAGAGTCATCTTCTTCATCTTGTTGAGGTTCTTCAGAAGTCCTGGCTGTTGGTCTCCTTGAAGTGATGTCTCTCCATAGGTGGTCAAAGCGAATCACTTCCTCATCAGCCTTCACCAGATTTTGCTGATCCTTGCTCAGAACTAATGGGTGTACCATAAACAACGATCTCGAGGTAGCACCATCTCCATTGACAATCAACGTTGGAGCACTATAGCCTAAGATGCTCCAAGGATCACGATCATCAATCTCCTTAGGTGGAATTAAAGACCATCCAGGTGGCATCTGATAATGGCCTTCAGGCATCACCTGACGTGACCTCAATCGTGAACGATTGTACTCACGTCTGGGATCATTGTCAGAGCTGAAAAATCTCACAATGGCATCGTAAGTCAGCTCATCTAACCAAAGAAGCATATGCCTCCTTGCTTGTTCCACCCCAGGCTCAAAGGCATTAATCCTCCTGAGAGTTTCATGTGCAAATGCCGGGTCCTGTGAGAGTCTTGTGAACAAGGATCTCAATCTATCTTGTTGCTCCTTCTCTCTGTTGATCTTCTCCATTATCTTTTCTGCTGGCAAAGAGTTAATCAACTCCTTAGCTGGCTCTGGAGCATCTTCTGGTCGTGGTTCATCCACACAAATGTCCAAGTATGTGGGCTCTGCATCACAATGTGCAAGCACCACTCCATTGTTGCTGAAATACAGAGGACGTCCAGCCTGAAGCCAACGAATCACATTAAGCTTCACATACAAAGGCTGTCCATAATCTCTTGGAACCACTGTACCTGGGCCTAAAGGAATGTAAGGCAAAGTTTGTGGATTGCTGTACATGAAATGAACATAATCTCTTCCTTCACCTCTGTTCCTTCTATTCCAACTTTGTGGATCTCTCATCAAACCATACTTCTCAATGCTGGCCCAGTTCTCCTTCCTGGTAACATGAAAAACATGTCCTAAACATCTTGCCTCAACAGAAGTCAATCTATGATTCAACTTCTCTGGACTGATGTTTTGCATGAGTCCTGTATGCCCTTGGTTCACTCCCAAACGCATGGAGAAGGGCATATCATATTGATTGCCTGTGTTGTGCCAAACATTCTTGTCCAAGCGAATCACCAAATGAAATCTTTGCTTCTCATCGCTATGCAATATAGCAAAGAAAGTATGAGGATAAATACGAAAAGGCGATGGCATTCGAGCAGTTCCCTCTGTGATCAGAGGCATAAGCTCTATCATTGCCCTACTGTCCATCAACCTATCGAGAGAACGATCATGTCGTAGCATATAGTTGAGCCCCGTGGCTATCTTCCCATAATCGTTTTGCCTCCACGCGACTCTTGTTGCCACGAACTGCCTACTTCTCTCATATTCATCCACTTCCTCTTGGGTGACATAGCCAAGAGCGTATCTGGCAATCTCTGCGAACCACCGTACTCGAAAATTGAACTTAGTATGGTTCTCAGGTGCCAAACACATTGCAAGAATGTCGGTTAAGATCAATTCATCCTGCTCTGAGTTCCTATGGAACTCAACTGGCGTACGTGGGCGTCTCAAACGGGTTGCCCAGTTCTGAGGTTGTCCCCAAGGAACCTTTTGTGACCAGTTTCGAGCATACTCAAAGATGTTGACCATATTGGACGCTCCCTGACCGGTCATCTCTGTTGATACAAAGTACACCGGTCAGAGGCCAGTGTCCTAAGTTGTAGAAATGACAGGTAGTCAACGATGCAAGGCAATAGTCTTCGAAAGAAAAGTGCTGATCTTGCCAAGCTAATTTGAGCCGCAGGCACAAATTCATGAAAGAAATTCAAATTTCTCTCAAACAAAAGTACATGCATTGAATTCTCTCCTCTCACTCTCAGTGCAAAGAATCTCCAAGATAAGACACATCATGTGAAAAGTCAACATGTGTGCATACTGTAGGAAGCCATCCACGCATATATGCCTTGTGTTCAATAAGAGATCTAAAAGGTGGATGTGCATCAACTTCCTTTAAACAACCGCTGCGTACTGCATCTATCAAAGCTTGTGGACTAGCAGACTTCTTAGTAAGACAGTCAGCGAGACACCACTGAGTGCGTATATGTGACAAGTCAGCAATTGCACCAGAGCATGCTTCCTTCCTAAGCATTTGGATCATATGAATAGTCTCCTGTTGCTCAGGAACATGAGTAGTACTAGCTGTAGTCACAAGATTGTTAGCATCAGTGCGCATGTGAATGTCAGTAGAGTAGCCTGTAATGTCCTTGATCAAGCCTCTAAGCATTTGGCAAGTGCCATAACACTTCATAAATGCATACAACTCTGCAACAGTTGTGGACAGGGTTGTTCTCTTGATCTTAGAGGATTCAAAGAAAATAAGTGAGCCTTTAGTGTTCTTCTGTTTTGCCTTCCTTTGCTCACCCATAAAAATAACCATAGCACGTTGAGAGGATTTGTCACTGTTGTTCCTGAATGCGGCATCTGGCATAGCAATTAAACGTGGACTACCTTCAAGTGGCCAAAAACGTAACTCCATAGGGTCAGTCACGATTTGTTTGCACAGCTTGTTCAGGGCCTTGCAATCACCTATTGTAGGTCCTGCTGATGCTGATGCTGACCTCGAGAATTGGTAGCACGCTTGGAATTGTGTTCTGGATTGTAACCAGTTTATGCTGCCAAGAAGTGATCTGAAGGCTGTGTGCATGTCTTTGTCACACTTTTCCTCATCCTTCAAACCTTTTGGAATGATAATCTCAGTCAATTCCTGAACACAAAGGGATTGTTCTACTGAGATGTACTCCTTCTTCTTGGTCTTCTCTTGCATCTTCCAAGCAACACGTTGTCCAGTAAACATCAGGTCATTAGTGTCCTCATGTCCAATCTTAAACTGTGACTTCACAATATCCTTGAACTGTTTCAAAAAGATATCATTACCTGTCACAAAAAGATCATCAACATGTAAACAACACATACCAATGGGTGACCTATTCTTAGAATTACTGCCATGCACAGGGCCCATAAAATGCTCAAGCAACTCTTCCACAACTTCAGGTGTAAGCTGAGGCGTTTGTGTCACAGTATACGTATGTTCTGCAGGAAGAAAAAGACTGACAAGCGTTTCAGCTTCTTCCTCTAACGTCACTGCATTCTTCTCGTTTCTGATATCCTTGTTTGTCTCGAGAAGCCACCAAACACCCTTACGCTTAACTATTGAAGTCCGAAAACAAAAACGCGAACGCGAATACGTAGGTTCGGGAGTGCGAAGAGCTTTAGCGCGATAAGCGACTTGAGCATGGCCATTTGCATATTGATGCCAACCTGCCTTGTGCTCTACAGAGTCAAGGAAGTTCTGGAGTTCCTGATCTACCACAGGAGTCCATTTTCCATCCTCTGCCTTAAGCAGGCTACGCGTCACCGTCTTCTCCGACCTATTTCCGTAACACACCGAAAACAGACGTTCTTCACAGAGAAAAGACCTACGAACTTCCTCCGCTGTGTCGTGGAATTCGTTTGGCGGCGCACCTGCTACGTAGAAGGATACCGGTTCCGGTTCGGCTGGCATCTCCTCTGATGAGTAGTTCACAGCCTTAGGAACCCTCAAACATCCGGAGTAGCAAACGTACGTGCACCGATCGGCTCGAGTCGGAACTAATCCGAGTGAGTGCAAAAACTTGTCGAGTCGATTCCACCAGCGACGAGGCGCATCACTCAATCCGTACACTGAACGGGTGCACAATCCGACAGATACGGAGGCAATCCGATGTCGGTCGGAAGTTGAACGTGAATAACGCGTCGCTCGAGGTCGTAAAGTTCCCCCTGAAGAAAGGCAGTTTTCAAATCGATGTGTAACAGGTCCCAAAAAGAAGAGGCTGCATGCTGACATGCTACGCGAAAACCATACCTGGTCGCGGTTGGCGAGTCCGTTTGGAGGTCCCATTTCTGGGCATCTTGGAAGCCTCGACAGACCCATCTGGCCTTAAACTTCTTAAAGTTACCATCTTTGTCAATCTTGATGGTCAGGACCCATCGACCAGTAACATAGTTATCGATCTTATGCTTTCTTCGGTCTCGATACTTCATCGCAGTAAAGTCTAAAAAGCTGCGAAACTCCTCTAGTTTAGCTTGCTTGATCTCCTTCGCATACTTCCGTAGCACTTCCGGAGTGATCACACTCTCTGCCTTTGGCGATTAGCCATTGTCTTCGCAAGATACTGGCAGAACTGTGAAAAACCTTTCGGATCATACGAGTTAAAACTCGGAGGAGCTTGGCTCGGACCTATAACACAAAAATCCATATCGTCAAAACTAACAAAAAGATTTTTCTCATCGTCCAGATCCTTGTCTGGATCCTTCTCAAAACCTTTCACATCTTCTTCATCAAAAATAGGTTCGGAATCTGTTTCATTCGTATCAATCGTCTCATTGTCATCGTCTTCGACTGTGCTCGTAGGCACGGGAATGTCGGCTGCTTGTGGCTGATTCGAACTTGATGCTGTCGGATTCTCCGAATGTCCAGGAAAGAAACTTCTTGGCACTGACTTCGGAGGTGCCGGAATAGGTTCGTCATGTCCCGGTAACTGAACCTTAGAACGTTTTATCTGAAACTTCACCTTCGCCTTTGGCAAAGCATCAGTTGAGTCCACAGAAAGCTTCCTCATGTGCTTACTGTGACGTTCACGATTCTCCGGAACATATGGTTCTGGCTCCGGAGGATTCGAATCAGGCGACGGTACGAACGGATGAACGGGATCCGTATCACTCGGAAACCCTATCGGTGGTTGACCCGGATCATCTGGCGGACGGGATTCACTCGTAATCTCCGGCATTGCCTCTTCCGGATCGCTTGATGGATATCCGAGTTGCTCCAAAGGAACATCGGGATTTCCGAACTGATTCGGACCAGCTACGGAACCTGTCGGAGGTGGTCCCGGAGGTTGTCCACCCTGGTGATCATCAGGGTTGCCACCCGGTCCACCACCAGGCGGATTCATATCTTCATCATCAGGATCAAAATACTGCTGTTCCCCCGAGACGGGAATCGGCTCATAAGCCATATCATCATCCATCGGTGGTCCGTAGTCTGGAGGTTGATCCTTTGGATCCTCTAGAGCTACTTCATCAGGAGTCACAATGCGCTTAACGGCGCCTGTCGTCTCTGCTTCGTAAACTATCATACTCCAATGATCTACCAAAAACTGCTCATGATGAGGAGACAGTTGTGACACAAACATAAAGAAAACCTGATGGTATTTTCCTGGCTTCCACATAATCAACACTGCATCATCCTCAGAGTTGAAGAGAGGATGCACTCTACCAAAAGTACCACGATAGATCTTACATCTCTCAAAATACATCTGTGGCAAGGTTCTTCGTCTAATCTCCTTCAGGCCTGGAATCAATGACACAATTCGAGAATCAGAGGATGTTGTCACATCAAACTCTGATCTCTGGGGTAGTGCATCTACCTGCCTCAAGGTTCTGATCAGTTCAGTAGTAGTGAACCTTTGTGGTAGTATGTGTCGAAGTGGAACCGGAATTTCCGTCGTCTCTTCCGTTCTTACGGAATTCAGCAAAATTGACTGATGAGCTTCTCTCTCTAACAAAAGAGCTGTTCCACACAAACTTCCAGAGTCAAAGTTCTCCAGAAGATCTTCAATAAGGAAACTCTGACGCTTGTCGGAAGTCTCACTATAAGGAAGAAAACGATTCATCTCAACCAAAAATGAGAACGGAAACTTCTTCCAGTCAGGATCCTTAAAGTACTGGTTGCTTCTAGTGGCTTGCACTGTTTTAGCTTGGAAGGAAAAGTCACCAATACCTTTACATCCCTGGCAGGATGCATAGGAATGGAAAACTGTCACGTAACTAATTCCCTTCGGACAATAGCAGAAACAGTTCATATTCACATCAAAAGTAAAGACCGGATTCTTCAACGAAGAAATGAACTTCTGCAAAAACAGACAAAACTTGTTTCCTTTGGGAACAGTCACAAACACATGCTTCTTCCTTCTCAACTGCCACTCGATCACATTACAACATAGCAACCAAATAGAAGCTCTGTTCTGTTTGGGAGAAGGGTTGTTGATCACTATACAGTGGGGCTGCAATCTCTCCAGTTGCTGCCAAATACCATCTTGACCCTTCATAGTGGAAAAGTTGTATCCTGCCTTGAAATCCATAGGAGATGCAACTTTAACACCATTCTTTGAAAGGAACCAAGATAATCCACTGTTTCCATGAAGTAACTCAACAACATCAGGATGATCATCATTACAGAAGAAAAAGGACTGTTCTCCGAATTCGGCATCAACATACAGTTCGTGATCTTCACGCAAGTTCTCCGGATTCTCATCGTCTAATGCCGGTATGGAAACATCATGCCACTCATCGTGATCACGTCTAACCTTCGACTGATTCACACGTACTACTGCCTTACCAGTGTTGGCTTGGACCATAGCTCCTTCTTGTCCAAGTACTGTGGCACGAACCCAACGTCCTTTATCCTTGAACTTTGATGAATCCTGAGTCCAAACAAAAACCTTCTCTCCTTGGAAATAAGGACCGTCACTTGGCATAGTCCTTCTCGCAAGATCTGCTCGAAGGTCCTGAGCTTGTCGTGCTTCTTGATGAGCTCTCAAAGCCACACGTTGTAGTTCCAAATTTGTACGATCTTGTGCGGCGGCATTAGCTGACAATTGCTCAGGGCTTGCGGTCTCAAGGTCAAAAAGATCTGGTGGACGTCTTCCAGTTGCTATCTCTATTGGTGAATATCCACTGATAGTCAACTGACAATTTCTTGCCCAAACTACCTTCTTGACCACTTCTCTGACCGTAACACCACGAAAACGTGGGTCATCCAGATCTACCTTCATAACATGCCACATACGTTTGAACAAACGTACAGCTGTCTCTGCTCGGTTCGGCCAAGGAGTTCTTGGCCCACAAGGACATTGTTGTATACCATGGAACCTGTAGTATTCAACAAAAGCATCGGTGAAAAAGGCTTCGTCTCCTACGATGGCCTTTGGAACACAGTTGTTCTCATCAGACCACTGCCTCAATGCTTGGATGGTGGTTTGATCTATGAGGTCTTTCTGTGCCGTAGCCCAGAGAAGATTTGTGGCACCATCAAGAACAAGTAGAATGATATACTTGTTCTTGTGAAGTTCAACCTCACAATGATCAGCAAAAACAACATCACCAAAACATGAAGCTCTAATACCGGAGACTCTGGCTCGTGGCGGAGGTGCCACTGAAGTGTTACAAACACGGCAGTTCCTGACAACTGATTCATACTTCTCTAAAACAGAGTCAGGAAGCTTCAACATAGAAACACGTCTACGAAACTGAGTAGGACTCATATGGTAGTGCTTCACATGAAGCTTATAAAGCTCTACCTTGTCCTCCAGTCTCTGTAACATCTTCCTATATGCCGGTGTCATTGCAACAACTTCACTACCAGGTAATGGGATTGAAATCCGCCTAGGCTCAAGAGCGCCATCACCTGGTTCAAGTGGTTCATGTTTATCACTTGATGGTCCTTTTGATGCTTTAGGAATTTCTACAAGTTCACCTTCTGGCCTCTCAGGTGGTTCTGAGGGAGCATACTCCTCAAGATCATCACCCTTTAAATCATTCTGAGGCTCAGATGGTTTTGACTTGTGTCCTTTCCAAAATGGATCAAAACCCTTGGAAGTATACCGGAACTTTGGCGGCACGGGCTTTTCCGCGGCACTGGATGGTGCACCTTCCTTCTCTGATGAGAAGCCTGGTTCCCTGTCCTTTGCAATGGGAACCTTCTCTGAGGAGGAGCGCACCACTGCATCGGGATCACCAATGCCACGGTGCTCAATTCCAGCCTTCCTGATCTTTAGATCTGGAATTTTGGCATCTGGCTTAAATTTAAAAATTGTTCTACCACGCCATTCATAGCCAAGTTGTAGGTCCTTCCATTTTGCCTTGCGCCAATCATCTGTCTTCTTGATTTCTTCTCCTCCTGCTTTCTTCTTGATGATTGTCAGTCGCAAGTCTTCCAGCAAGTCAGTGTCTACAGGACAGGACTTAGTTGCTGGGAAAAGAATTTTCCTGTAATCCTTGTGGTGACGTATCAGTTCTCTCTTGTGAACATCTACTTCCCAGAAATCAACCACAGGATATGCATGCTCAGCTTCACCTTCATCACTATTGTGTTCAACAGAAATATGGCCATATTCATAGTGAGTGAGGTGAGAGTAAAAACTCTTCTCACGCTGAGTCTGCCAACGCACGTCGGACAGATACCATGCAATATCTTGGAAGTCCAACACAAGATGAGTACTGGCTGCAACCTTCAACTCCAAAAATTTGATACCAAGAGGCACCGATGTCAGATAAGCATGTTGAGGTGTCAGCCTGCGTTCAAAGCCTAAGTTCCTCATCTGTGGCAAGCTCATAAGCAAAGGGACTTCTCCTTCTTCCACTATGTCGAACTCTGTATGGTGGATCGTCCATGCACGATCATACATGTAAATCACCAGTTTCTGAGAGCAAGTAGCCTTCTGGGAATTGGCAAAGTAAAACTTGCTCTTGGTAGCCTCAAAAGAGTACCATAATCCACAATCTGGGTGATTGTCGACATAGTTGCAAAAATGGTCGACTGCTCGCCTTGATCCCATAGCTCTAGTGCATCCAATGTCCAGGATTGCAATAGTTGGCGGGAAGCGATTCTCAGTCAAAAATGAAATAGCCTGCATCTCCTTCACTTCTTCCTCAGCGCTCATAAGCGCAAAGCCATCAGCGCTCATAAGCGCAAAGCCATCAGGAGCCTTTGTGAGCATCTCCTTTGACAAAGAGTACCTCACAGGGGCACTCATGTCATCGAAGATCGTCTCACCATTGTTGACCACGCAGTCAGCTTCATCTTGGCATGAGGTCATCATGCCTGACAGCAAGTCCACCTCACTGTCATGGACTTCAGCTGCTGCTGTCACACAATGTGCATAGAAACCTTGTTGACCTCCTGATGCTTGTGAAGTTCTTGAAGGTGCAGGTAAAGAACGTGGCTGTTGTTGATTTGCATAGTTTGCATCATGTTTGCCATCTCCTTTATCTTTTCCTTTTCCTTTCTTGCCTTTTCTCTTGCCTTTTCCTTTTCCCTTGTGGGAAAACCATGCTTCTTCAAGCTGTTGCCAGAAGTCATTGGCATCATCATATTCTCCTTGAAGATAGTCATTCATATCCTCGGCAAGAATGGCATCATATGCTACTTGGTTTGACTCCCAAGTGTCCTCATAAGGATTCTCTTCAAGGTATTCATCTGGAAAAGTTGTCTGTTGCTCATCAGCAAAATGGCCTTTACCTCGTCTCTTTCCTTTTCCTTTTCCACGAGGTCTGAAGAATCTGCGGCCTGATCTTCCTTTTCCTTTTCCTTTCCTTCTACCTTTTCCTTTGCCTTTTCTGGCTCTTCTTCCTTGGAATCTCCTTTGGAACCATGAGAAGTTTTGATCATCATATACCCAAAAGACATCGTCCAGGGCATCTAAAAATCCTTCTGTTCCATCTTCTTCATCTTCGGCCCAATAGCCAAATGTACCATCGAGTTCTCCTTCGTCTAGTACGAGAAATGATCTTCTACCTCCAGCACCTGTCGGCTGCATCAAAGGATTGTCTACTGAAGTCTTTGTTGTGCAGAACATCTCGATGAAAACTGTCCTCAGCTCTGTTGTAGTGTATTGCTGCAGGTACCTGCCACGATGAGTCATCAACGAAGTCAAAGTGTTTCGCTGGTCCTGAGACAAATCTGCAAGGGACAGCATGAGTAGGGCAATGAGATTCTCTCCTAAAGGAAAATCATTCTGATGAAGAATTCTCATATTGCCATTGACATTCTGCATGATTTCCTGAATCCTTTCTGCCGTTGGTGCTACTCCAGTCAACGCTGCATCTGCCTGCATCTGAGCAAGGACTTGTGGATGTGCTCGAGTGACTGGTTCTAACATGTCCATCCAACTGCTCATAAGCCTTTGGAGTAAAATCTGGAATCTTGTCATCCATTTCATCATGTCAGCTGATCCTCGATTGAATCGCACGAATTGCATAAACCTGTATAGGAATACATTGGTTGATCCTTTCACGAAATATGGTCGTAGTACTCGTTTGAAGTAATCTACTCCTGCTCCTGGTGGCTCATTAGCCTTCAATGAATCTCTGTCTAATACACGTTTGTATACTGCTGCTTCTCCTTCTAATCTGTTTCTCCAAGCTGGTCCTCTCTTCTCATCTTCCAGCTCGGTGATATCACACCAATCGTCTATGGCATCCTCATAGGAAAACCATGAAGTCTTTCCATCATAAGATGGGGGCACCTTTGTAGTGACCTGTGTTGTCATTGCTAT